>CM042538.1:21947899-22445399 GCA_023630585.1 Cranoglanis bouderius
AGTAAATACAGCTGGATAAAACAAAAACTGTGTCTGTCTTCATTTCAGGCTGAAAAGCAACAAAATGTAATTAATTTAAAAGGGGGGTGATTCTTTTCTACACCTACTGTATATATATATACACACATATACATACACAGTTGCAATAAAAATTATTCAACCCCCATTGCAAATCAAGTTTATTGTCAAAATTTAAGCCTTTCAGCTGTTTGCAATGAACAAATCAAACAAAGCTAATTGAAATAGTTCAACACAACGAATGCTTCAAGTGGTTTCCCCAAATTCAATTGAAAATGCAACTTATAATGACTACATTATTCAATTCCCTGAATAGAATCCCTCACAACAACACAAATATGAAAGACAGGTGTTGTCTCAAGCACACTTGATGCAACTAATCAAGGGCTTCATTAGTTGCACCAGGTGTGCTTGAGCTGGAACACATGAAATACCTGAACTGGCTAGGGGCAGAAAATGCATGAAATACCTGGACAGGGCAGAAAAAGGAAGCTATCAACAGCTGCAACCAGATTTCTGAGTGGGCAGGTTGTGAAAAACCCTCAAGTGACCGCAATAGACCTGCAGCAAGACTTGGTGGCAACAGGCATGGAGGTTTCAGTGAGCAAAGTATGGCTCGCACTAAACACAGAAGGTTTCCATGCCAAGACGTACACCACTACTGACCCAAAAGCACAAGAAAGTTTGGCTCCAATATGCTCAAAATCATATAAATAAGCCAGAAATGTTGGGATTCTATTCTGTAGAGCGATGAAACAAAACTGGAACTTTTCACGATGGATCGGTGGTATGTCTGGAGAAAGAAGAATGAAGAAAGAACACTCTGTACACAGTCAAGCATGGTTGTGGCTCGGTGATGCTCTGGGGCTGCTTTGCATCCTCTGGCACTGGAAACCTGCAGTGTGTGGAAGGCAAGATGGATTCATTGAAGTATCAGGAAATCCTAGGCGAAAACGTCATGTCTGTGAGGAAGCTGAAGCTTGGGTATCATTGGACCTTCCAACAGGACAATGATCCCAAGCATACCTCAAATTCCTCCAAGGCTTGGTTGCAGAAGAAGTCCTGGAAGATTCTACAGTGGCCATCAGTCACCTGACTTGAACCCCATAGAAAATCTCTGATGGGATTTGAAGAAGGCGGTTGCAGCACGCAAACCCAAGAATATTACTGAACTGGAGGCCATTGCTCATGAAGAATGGGCTAAGATTCTTCAGGAACGCTGCCAGAAGCTGGTGTCTAGCTATGCGTCTCGTTTGCAGCAGGTCATAACAGCAAAAGTACTAAAGATGCTTGATATGAAGGGGTTGAATAATTTTGAGACTGGAGAAGTCATTATAAGTTGCATTTTCAATTGAAATTGGGGAAACCACTTGAAGCATTCGTTGAACTATTTCAATTGCTTTTGTTTGATTTGTTCATTGTAAACAGTTGAAAGTCTGTAAATGTTGACAATAAACCTAATTTGGAAATTGGGCCGCAGGGCAGTATTCCAACATAATAACGACCCAAAACACACCTCCAAGACGACCACTGCCTTGCTAAAGAAGCTGAGGGTAAAGGTGATGGACTGGCCAAGCATGTCTCCAGACCTAAACCCTATTGAGCATCTGTGGGGCATCCTCAAATGGAAGCGCAAGGTCTCTAACATCCACCAGCTCTGTGATGTCGTCATGGGGGAGTGGAAGAGGACTCCAGTGGCAACCTGTGAAACTGTCGTGAACTCCATGCCCAACAGGGATAAGGCAGTGCCGGAAAATAATGGTGGCCACACAAAATATTGTCCAAATGCCCAATTTGGACATTTTCACTTAGGGGTGTACTCACTTTTGTTGCCAGCGGTTTACACATTAATGGCTGTATGTTGAGTTATTTTGAGGGGACAGCAAATTTACACTGTTATACAAGCTGTACACTCACTACTTTACATTGTAGCAAAGTGTCATTTCGTCAGTGTTGTCCCATGAAAAGATGATAAAATATTTACAAAAATGTGAGGGGTGTACTCACTTTTGTGAGATACATATTATTTATATATATATATATATATATATATATATATATATATATATATATATATATATATATATATATATATATATACAGGTGCATCTCAATAAATTAGAATGTCGGGGAAAAGTTCATTTATTTCAGTAATTCAACTCAAATTGTGAAACTCGTGTATTAAATAAATTCAATGCACACAGACTGAAGTAGTTTAAGTCTTTGGTTCTTTTAATTGTGATGATTTTGGCTCACATTTAACAAAAACCCACCAATTCACTCTCTCAACAAATTAGAATATGGTGACATGCCAATCAGCTAATCAACTCAAAACACCTGCAAAGGTTTCCTGAGCCTTCAAAATGGTCTCTCAGTTTGGTTCACTAGATAAGCCACAAACATTCATTGCCAAAGAAGCTGGCTGTTCACAGAGTGCTGTATCCATGCATGTTAACAGAAAGTTGAGTGGAAGGAAAAAGTGTGGAAGAAAAAGATGCGCAACCAACCGAGAGAACCGTAGCCTTATGAGGATTGTCAAGCAAAATCGATTCAAGAATTTGAGTGAACTTCACAAGGAATAGACTGAGGCTTGGGTCAAGGCATCAAGAGCCACCACACACAGACGTGTCAAGGAATTTGGCTACAGTTGTCGTATTCCTCTTGTTAAGCCACTCCTGAACCACAGACAACGTCAGAGGCATCTTACCTGGGCTAAGGAGAAGAAGAACTGGACTGTTGCCCAGTGGTCCAAAGTCCTCTTTTCAGATGAGAGCAAGTTTTGTATTTCATTTGGAAACCAAGGTCCTAGAGTCTGGAGGAAGGGTGGAGAAGCTCATAGCCCAAGTTGCTTAAAGTCCAGTGTTAAGTTTCCACAGTCTGTGATGATTTGGGGTGCAATGTCATCTGCTGGTGTTGGTCCATTGTGTTTTTTGAAAACCAAAGTCACTGCACCTGTTTACCAAGAAATTTTGGTGCACTTCATGCTTCCTTCTGCTGACCAGCTTTTTGAAGATGCTGATTTCATTTTCCAGCAGGATTTGGCACCTGCCCACACTGCCAAAAGCACCAAAAGTTGGTTAAATGACCATGGTGTTGGTGTGCTTGACTGGCCAGCAAACTCACCAGACCTGAACCCCGTGGAGAATCTATGGGGTATTGTCAAGAGGAAAATGAGAAACAAGAGACCAAAAAATGCAGATGAGCTGAAGGCCACTGTCAAAGAAACCTGGGCTTCCATACCACCTCAGCAGTGCCACAAACTGATCACCTCCATGCCATGCTGAATTGAGGCAGTAATTAAAGCAAAAGGAGCCCCTACCAAGTATTGAGTACATGTACAGTAAATGAACATACTTTCCAGAAGGCCAACAATTCACTAAAAATGTTTTTCTTATTGGTCTTATGAAGTATTCTAATTTGTTGAGATAGTGAATTGGTGGGTTTTTGTTAAATATGAGCCAAAATCATCACAATTAAAAGAACCAAAGACTTAAACTACTTCAGTCTGTGTGCATTGAATTTATTTAATACATGAGTTTCACAATTTGAGTTGAATTACTGAAATAAATGAACTTTTCCCCGACATTCTAATTTATTGAGATGCACCTGTATATACACACACACACACGCACACGTGTGTTTATGTATATGCCCCTATGGACAATTCACCACTAAAGAAAACTGACAAAACCATGCTTGTAAAAACTCTAATCCTTAGTGTTGGCTTATTTGTGATTTGTGGTTGACAGGACCTGATTCAGCATTCGTCCCCATCTGTAGAGGAGCTGTATTTTATCACTTAATCTAGTTTAGGAGATAAAGCCATCTCTTAATATAAACTTCTCATAAATGATTTCGGCTGTATGCATGAGTCACTGACCTTAGCCAATACTGCTGCAGTCCCCAGTCACGGATAATGAAAGAGAAAACACTGGCTTTATTTCACATGGGCGGCTGGGGACTGCCGCTAATAAAAACACACACTGACAACTGACTCAAGAGTGTACATTCTAGGTTTGCAGAAACCCCGACTCCCACCCTGCTGTTTAAAAATAGAGCCTCCAGGGAAACAGCTATTTGCAGACCTCTTGTCCTGAACTATATAAAAAAAGCATTAACATGGCTCTTAAAAGCATTGCCTCAGAGGCGTGTTTACACGCAGCTCTGAGCAGATAAACAAGGCTTCAGTCACTGTCCCTAAAAAATAAAATAAAACAATAATTAAAAAAAAGAAGTAATACACAGACTGAGGGTTTCATCAGTCCTGCTCTCCAAAACTGAAATATTATATTTGCACTGCAACAACACTGCATGTGCACTGTACTATATTAGGGCAAAATTTGCTCATGCATTAATGGAGAGGATGAACTAATGATGTTTTTGCATCTATAAATAGTAGGCATTCAACACTGTAATTATCCTAATTCACTGTATGAAAAATGTTTACATAAAACATTTATTCATGTCATTGGAGAATACAATAACTGATGTACCAAAACCTGTACAAAGCATGTGTGTTTCTGTAAAGTGAAAAACCCACTGGCTAAGAGTGAGGCCATGTACCCAACACCAAAGGTCATTCAATCTACTGAGGAACTGATGAGCAGCAAGAGCTACACACTACATGACACACCAATCACATCTCAATTCCTGTTTCACTAAATGTGTCATCAGAGAGGTAAAATGGGCTCCATGAATTAAAAATAGCTTTCCTACAGCATAATTTAGAGTCCACAACCGCTCATTCAAAGAGGCACTTTAAACGCAAATAACCACCTTTTTACCTGTTCACATGGAAGCATAAAGTCAAAGGCACTTAAAAAGCTAGCTTGAGAGAATTAAATTTGGCACTCCTAGAGAAATAATGATAATGGCATAAAATAACCACACAGTACAGAGTCAATATTGTAATTTCGCCGACATTTAGTGTGAATATAATGAATTGTTTTGTTCCAAATTTGTGGGTACACTTATAGCTATGTGCATAAAAGCTTATTAATTAAAGTCAACTAAGCAAAACACAGAGGAAATCTGTACCTTAACAACATTTACGTTGCTAAGCCTGTTTCATAAACATTTATTTTCTAGGTAATAGGTTTGAGCAGTGTTGCTTGTAGATCAATTACCAACACTGGCTCAGAATTTCCTTATCAGTGCATCCCTGGGTAGGCTCCGCAGCTGGCCAAGAAACCAAAATTAAACGTACATTTAAACAAACAGAAGAAAAGGCACGTAAAATAAGGCGCATGTCATGTCAAAGATCATAGTTTAGATCTATGATCGAACAAGTTTGATTCCCTGCCCTGTGTCGAGGACAGCAGGTGGAAACCAGCCCAGTTTGAGCCTCCTGAAGCAGCGCAGGCAGGCGCCGCACAGCCATAGCAGATTCAGCCCACAGCACCAGTTAGCCACAGCCACCAGTGGGTAAGTGACACGGGGGAAGTGGGTCTTCCAGTGCTTTTCCACGTCACTGCCAGTCGGCAGGTGGAGTCTGTAGTCACTCCAACATTTGGACACGCCGTATACGGCTGTAAGGAGACGCCCTCGCTCCGCCCACTGCACGCCACTCTCTGGTTCACAGTTGTACTCCACCCACTCTGAGGTGAAGTCTCCCAGGCGAGGGGCGTCCTGGCTTTCGCTGTCCCCCGCTGAATTCATTTCAGCTCCCTGCACAGCCACATAAAGCCCCTCCACCCTCCGCACAGCCTTCACCCATGGCCCAGAGTTCTCTGTATCCAGCACCAGGATGAGGCGGGAGGAGAAGCCGACATTGCGCTCCTTCCACCAATCGAGGATCTGCCCCAGGCGCAGGCATTCCCCACCTAAAAATGTAACAGTCAGATAGCTGTCAGTCAGATGGAGGAGGCTGCCTTATAAATAGATTTTAAGTATTGAGAATGTGCAGACTTGTTTTAGGTAAAAATGTAGGATCATTTTGGTTTTACTTTGGTTTTTTTAGTCATTTACGTTACACATAAGTATGTTACTAACAAAATAAAATGATCATGTTGCAGTAGTCCTATATTATAAATCTGGAAGTTATAAAAAATAAATAAATAAATAAATAAAAATAAAAATTGAGTGGTCAAGACTTGAGGGTCACAGAAAATTCATAATGTCCATTTAGAGTCTATGCCCAAAACCCATGCTCTAGGGCCTTCCAAGAACAAGTGTATTCATACTGAGATCACATCAAACTTTAACTGCACACAGGTCAGCTCCATTCAGCCAATTATGTGACTTTAGGCCAATTAGGTAACCGGTTACACCAGAATTAGCGGTTTCACAAAAATGGGCTGAATACTTATGCGATTACAATTTTCCAAGTTTATTATTTGTAAATCAGTCCGTACAGGATTTCGTGGCCTTTTTTTGTGATCGTAGCGGCCAAAAATGCTCGATTTTGCTGCGTCTTTTTCACAATTTACTGAGATTTTTTGTGCTTTTTTTGCAGAAAACTACTTGAATTGACGGAATTGCAATTGCACTAAATTGTTTTGCATGGTCTTTCGTTGTTTGTTGGTAAATGAGACCTTTCAGCTGTACTCATGTTTGATGCATGTGAATCGAAGAGGGCATTGGCCGAATGCGCGATGTAGTGATGTCATATGATGCGTCTTGGCCCAATTCTATGGAAAATCTGCGGTAATTTTGAAAAATGGCAAGCTCCTGCCAATATTGCAGGAGTTTCCTTGATTTTATGTTAATTTCTGTTACTGCAAAATCCTGGAGGGACTGGTAAATAATTTTGCAACTGATATTGATGATCTCCCCCACTTCAATATCATGGGCTATTTTGTTCTCAGATCAGTCTGTACAGCAAATTCATGGAAATATATTTCCTGGCAGCATGTATGGAGTGAAAATCACACCTACAAGGTCAAAGCAGTTGCTACTTATAGATATAGCTGATGGTAGTAATTATCAACTCAACTCAAAATTAAGAAACAGTGTGAAATGGGGGGAAAAAGGAAATAAAAAAGCAAGTGACACCATGCCATGAAAGGCCAGTGATGGAGTGTGTATGGCAGTGTGTCAGACACATGGCCCAGCATGCTGCAGTTAGACCTATGCAGCAGTGTGAGGCTGTTTCCTTGCCAGCCTGCTCTGATCAAATAGCGTGACATGGCCTCTGACTCTGTCTATCCCTCATAAGAATAAATAGCTTGGTGAGATACCTCACACACACACAAACAGGAAGATAAAGCATAGCGAAGACGCTGTGCCAAGATAAGATGTTTCTTTTACAGTTTGGAGAGTTTTCAGAAAAAATTTTAAATGAAAAGGCCAGCTAAAACAAATCTCAACTCAAACTAAACTGGCAAAGGCTCCTAGCGAGTTAAGTGTGAACATATTAATAACACAGAAAAACATAAGGTGTATAATAAGGCCATTAGTTGTATTTACTGTACAACAAGGATATAACCTGTGAATGGTGTACCATAAATAACGTTACCAAACACTTGGTAATGAAACTTTTGGTATACATGAGCTACATATTTTTAAAGCTTTTTACGTTTCGAGCACTGGATCAGCACTACCTGTGGTAATATACTCTAAGCTGAATTTTCTAGTTCTCCACCCTGACTGACCTGTAAGAGCCCAGTCTCCTGTGGGCATAGTGTGTCCGCTGTAGTAGATGAGGTAGTTGTCGTGCCGGGGGCCATCGGCAGTGTGCAGCTCCAGGAAGGAGCGCAGTTTGGCCTGGAGTGTGTCCAGACTCAGTCCGCTGGTGGAGTAGTCACAGCCAAATGTCTGTATTAGGTGGTGCGAGAAAAGGCGCTGGACAGCATTGAGTGTTGAAGTGGAGCGCAGGTTCATCTCCTGCACCTGCTCCGGAGGAAGCAGTACCGGCTGACCATCCGCACTGTCCAGGCAGAGAGAAGAGAAGAAAGGGAATGTGAAACGAAGGAGGACATGAATGTTTATGAGCTCATGAAGGGGTAGAGGAAGGAGATGAGAAGTGTAGAAAAATAAAACAGACCAGGGGAAAGAGGCAGAGTATGTGCCAGTTATTGACTAAGGCCTCACATACATGTGAATACACAGGAAGACCTGCTCTGGAAAGTTCAATTATGCTTTCCACAACGAACGAAACAAACAAAATTCCCTCATAAACCTCACTCAGCATCTTGCACTACAGAATACACTTAGGCCCAAGGCTCTTATGACCCTTCTGCTCCCTTTTCACTTGGATACAGCGCCACTAAAAAAAAAAGCCCATTAACCCAGGAAACCTTCCCGAGGAGCAAAATAGTGTGTGTAGACCAGTGTTGCTGTGCTCGTGCTTGCTGAAGACTGAAATGGCAACTCTAAAACACACTGACCCGTGAAAACTACCTGGCTACAAGTTTGGCTATTCAAGTGAAAATGACTTCCTCTATACTATTTTGTCCTCCCCTGTCCATTTCACTTGGGAACTTTCTCTTGTGCATTCCCTTCCTCTGTCCAATTTTAGTCTCACTTGATCTTTTCCACTGCTCATTCTCTAATCTCTAACGCTAATGAAACTCATTAATGAACACACTACAAGAGACACTTAGGTGAATGTAGCCATACTGAATTGTGTTAGCTATATTAGTTTTAGATGAGGCTTAATCAGGTGCGAAAAATTGCTCAAAAGAGCAGGGTGAATAGGTAAACTCGGCAACAAAAAAAAATAAAGATACTCCACTTTTCTACACTAGTCCAGTGTATGAGGTGGTACTTGAAATTTCATCCGTAATTAAAATGAATAAATAGGCTCCAATGTGGAATCTGCCAGAGATGAAAATGGCTAAAAGGAGCATATGCCAACATGGTCCCCTCTGTCTTTCTTCATGCTACATCCATCTGTCTGTCTCACTCTCCATTTCGCTTCCTTTCTGCCTGCCTCAGCTCCCTGAGGAACCCTCATGATTGTAAAAACATGATCTGCACCCATCAGACAGGAGATTACACCCTGCTATATTCCCCTCATGTGCCAGCTCCCTGCTGAGGCCTGGCTCTCAGTGTGCTGGAATACTGAGCGTGATGGAGCCGTGGGGCTGCATCCTAATCAGCCTCCTCACTCTTGCAGCTTCCCCTTATATTCAGGACACAGCCCTCCCTACACAGCCAGTATTATTAATCCATGTTTATTAATGGCCATTAGTTTATTTTGCACTCCATTTACCATCACCTATACAGGGACTTCCAGTCATCAACCTCTCCTTATGCTTTAAGATCCTGAGTGGACTGCTCAACATGATTCAGCTGTCATGAAAAGAGGAGAAGGAAGGAGGCTGGCAGTGGCTGTATAAATATCAAGGACAAATTATGGCTTGTGCTGCTACCTATGAGACCAAGGCAGAGGTGGACAAATCATAAACTCATTATCAAGCCTACATGACAAGTAAAAGCTCCACTGTGTTGCCCAGTCTCAGGTTTGTTTGCCCAGAATCCCAACTGACTTGGTTAAGAAGCAGGAGCTAATAAGTAAGGAATAACACACAACAGATCGTGCTATTATACGAAAATAATGCACGGTGGGGGGTTTGGGGGATCTACCCCCCTCTCTCCCTCTCTCTCTCCTTATTTTCCAGAGAAACCAGAAAGTAAAAACTCCTCTGTCTTGAAGATTTTCCCGTGCTGATAAACTTCGCAAAGCACTGTGACTGTTACAACGCACTTACAACCGTGATCCTTTCCATTAACGTTAAATAAATGTCTCCTAACAAATAAGCCACCACATTAACAAGGTAAAATCTATAATTGTTAAACAACAGCATGTTTTTAATATCTGTTTATTACTAGTCTTAGATTACGTAGAGCGTCTGCCGTACAAGTCGCTATGTATGGGCTAGTACTATAGAAACAATAACGTATAAGAACAAGCGTATTAATATTAACCTATTGTTGCAGCCGGAACTACTTTCCAAGCTGTACTGTTATGCGAAAATATGCATGCCGTCTGACCAAAGAGATTCGAGCATTCAGCCACGCTGTGGTATCAAAAGTTATAACATATGACAAGCTATTTAGCTAGTTAAACACATTAATACAGACTAAAGTAAACAAATTAGTATATAATTATGTAACATAATTACGTATCACGTCTGCATCTTTGACAAAAAAAATCAAAAGTCATTGTCCAGGGTTTTACCTATGAACTGTGGTGTTCTGTCATTACATAGAATTTTTTTTTTCCCTCTTGAAATGGAAGGTGACTGCGTGTACTAAACAGGAGAGATATATAATGACATTTGTGCTGCACTATATATTGCTAAACTTCATCAGCGTTTCCACATACCTGCGTGTTCCCTATTCTGGAAATCATGTTGTCCATGCATGCCAATTAATGTACCTAGTAAAAGCCATGCCATAAAAGCCATGCCTCGGCTGATGTGGGATTCAGAATGAGCTTTTCTGGTTGTTGAATCTACTTGTTGCTGCCCAACTACGAATAACAAACTAATAGCTTGGACACGACAGCTGCTTGTTCCACAAGTGAAACTGTACAGATGGCCCAAATATCCACAATGCACAGAGTGAGTTAATATAGTTAACTATCCATAAGATGTATACAGTATGTACATAAGTAGAATACTTTTTGTGTATATATGTGGTATGTTTACCTGCAGTAGCTGGTTGGAATCACCACTGCATAGCCCACACAGGTCCCTCCCAGACAGCTGCCCAACTCGTGGAAGAGCCCATGCGCTAGAGACTCCAGTGAGAGCACCACCAGGAACGTGCTCATGAAGAGTGCGTTAGAGAGCTGCCAAAAAACGCATTCACACCATCATAATAAGCAAAGAAGGCACATCAAATTATAATGTGCTTCTGTTTAACATTACTGATAAATTATGTGAAATTGATTTAAATGTCAAAAAGGTAGCTTGGGACACACTGTAACTCACAATGAAATGGCAGCCGGAGGGGGGAAAAAAATGAAGAAACCCTTACAGACAGGGAAGGCTGGGCGATCTAGATATGGATTAATCAGTGCTCATAATTCTCCTGTGACGTAGGTGGTAACTCAAAAACTACGACTGCTCAACTATACCCAAATGACTACGTGAACCCTAATCATCAGGTCCAAAACTCCATTTACACCTGGTTGTTTTTCAGCCATGTATCTGTGAGAAGACTACGACCGTACGTATTTACACGTGGAGGGAAAACGCGTCTCCTGTTAGCCAGACCTGAGATCTGATTGTCATATTTTGCATGATATTCAAATAAGCTTGTAACACTTGACCACCACCTTGCTACGTTGTTTATGGAAAATATGTTTGCCGCAGTAAAAATTACAATTTGAACAACTTTTCATTAAAGAGGCTTACTCTGAGAACCAGTCAAGAACCATTTGCATAAGGAAGGGTTTTGTGGAGAGATGAATGTAAATTACATTTGAATGACTAAAATGCTTCTCAGACATCCAGAAGTGGTTTGAGCAACTGGTTTGGGAATTCTACCCAAATTTTCACATCAATAATTCCTATCCAGATATAATCCTAATGTGTGATGTATAATACAACAAGTATAAATGGGGTCTACGAGTCCAAGCTACTGCCTATTAATATTGCCTTTAGCAGTGGACAGCCTACAGCAAGGCCTGCGATGACTAATTTTACATCACATAATCTTAGCGCTTAGTATTTCTCTGCTTTTGTCAAAAAAGGTACTTCTGCCCAAGGTCTAACAGCCGGTTGTGCATGCTGTCCTCATTTCACACATGAGAATTAGTAGGAAGAAGTGCACTACTCTGGCACTTACTCATCAACAACAGCAAGGATTAGTCATTATCCTGCTCATTATTCTTGTCATCAGTAAGCTTGCCTGGATGAAACTTTATGCATACAGTCAAAGACATTATCTGGTGTCCTATTTTCCAGTTGTCACTTTTTTCTTTTTGTTTAAAAAGGTTAACTTAATATGAGAAAGTTAAAATATGTTTAGATATGTGGTTGGACAATCAAAACGAGTCCTGGTCAAAAACAGAAGCACCAGAAAATGACTACTTAGTTGTGCAACATTTGGCAAAGATAAACATAAATTCTATCGTTCATTCACCGTAACCTCTTAACCAAAGTCAGGGAAACACTTACAATGCCTATAATTCTCAAAAGGTGTATGTTTTAGCCTGTCCATTGTTGATTAGATACAACTCAAGCCACTTACCATCAGGAAGTGTAGTGAATAAACAAACAATAGCTATAGTATAGTAAAAGAAAAAGAAAAAAAAACAAAAGAAAAGGAAAACTGTTTAATTAGCTCATCTTTTTTTGCCACATTTACAGCCACCACTTCGGAGTGTTTCCCCTAACAATCTGATTAGTACTACAAGAATCCTGCAGCTATGCAACTCTCACTTACCTGCCATGACACCGCCCCCAGGATGACAGTCGAGAGCAGGCAGAAAAACACCAGGCGTTCAGAGATGAGACAGAAATGGCGCACCCCCCTGGAGGCCATGATCCTGTCTAGACTGCGACTGTCTGAGCGCTGGGCAGCCTGAACCTTCTGGGACTCACTCAGCTTGGTGTGGAAGCCCCAAAGTGTGACCAGGAACACCATGTGGCAAAGCACCCAGAAGAGGCCGAACACACAAAATCCGGGTATAACGAGGTACCAGAACTCCAGGTTTCCCAGTTTCAGGGCACAAACCACAAAGAACATCAGCTCCACAATGCTCAGTGGGAAGAGAGAGAGCCTTCGCCATAGCCTGCCTGCTGACAAAAATGGCATCCAGCGCTCGGTCAACGAAAGGCTGCTGAAGTACACGTCCAGCAGGGGTTCACAAATGAGCCGTCCCAGGTAACAGCCCAGGGCAAACGGGTTCGCCTGGATGCTTAGAGCCTTGAAGAAGGTGATCGAGGTGACTACAGAAAAGCAGATGAGATTGGGAAGAGCCAAGAGAGACTTCATGCGCAGGTCTACAATAATGGCGCCCAGAGCAACCAGAAGGGCGATGACTGCCGCTGACTTGTAGAGAACCATAGTGGTGCTGGCTATGGCAAAACCCAGGAGCTCAAGAGCCTCTGCTGATGTGAGTACGACTCTCCGGTAGCTGGTGCTGCCACACAGGCGGTCTGTCAGCGCCCACAGAGAGCGCATGGCCACGCTGGCCAGCAGCAGGTAGTTTGTCACTCGCTCCTTCACATCGTTCTCCAGAGAAGAGCTGTTTAGGAAGCACAGGATGCCCTGCAGAAAGCCGAACCAGAGGTGGAACAGACTCAGGCTGGCCCACTCCATGGAGAAGTAATAATAGAGGATGCTGGAGAGGCCCAAGACAAAGAGACCTAAAATGAATATAACCAGGATTGTAGGTTCGGAGGTGTGCTCCCATCGTACGTACATGCCCAGACACACAGCCACCAGCAGGTTTACGCTAGACAGGTAACCTAGGCAGCGGATAGAGGACCACATGTCCACCTCGTTGCCTGGCTCCTCAGCGGTCATTGTGCCTTTTTCTGGCAAAGCAGATACACGGACTTCGATCCTGACTTCACTCTTTTCTCACTTGTGTTAAAGACAGCAGTTTGCAGGAGCCTACCACTTTAATTTCTGATGAAAACCTCATCACTGCAGAAACACAAGAAGAAATGTGGTGTTCATTTTCGGTAATGCATCAAATACAGTGTGGTAAACACATATCAGGTTCCTCTCAATGTTTCTTCATGTCATCATCTCAAGGGTGTTTTTCCTTGCCAGTGTCGCCTCTGACTTTCTCTTTAGGGATATAATTATAAATCTACCCCTGGATATCTGTAAAGCTGCTTTGAGACCATGTCTGTTGTTAAATGCGCTATGCAAATAAAACTGAGTTGAAAACGTACTTAAATACTCCTTTTAAAAAAAACAAACAAACAAAAAGAAAAACACAAACAAACAATCCAAAAGTCTGTATTTTTTTTTTTTACCAATGCCACGAGTTATTATCTGTAATTTGTTTTATGGCGAAACTGAAACAAAATTAGCTTAACAAACTCCTCCTGACTGCCACATCAACTCATTAACCAGATAGCATTATGGCTGAATGTCAAATGACTACCTATTAGACACGTAGTGCACTACGCACGGCGCAGAATCCATTATCTCATACCCTATGCAGTGCACTAACATAGCACGCAGTCAGCTGTTTAGGATACAACGCACCCCAGGGTTTCGTACCGTTGTTAGCCGGTATAGCTAATCCGTCGCAGTTTTTAAAACATGACATTCAGAAGATTGACGGGGTTTAATTTACTCTCTCCTGCATTAAGCGGTGATGTTTTTGGTCAGAAAGAGTGTCATAAACATAAACGTCGATAAACTTACCCTTACTTGTGAGGCAACTTTCTTCTCTTCCTGGACTCCATATCTCCGGACTCGTAACTATGGTGGCCGACGACGGTCAAACATGGTGGATACCAATTGAGACGACTGTCACTGTGACGCTGTGACTACTATACTATGCTATACTTGCTATACTATAGTTTAATCCTCGATTTCAAATCACTGTCTTTATTTCTGATCGATTTCAAATCACTCTTCCAATCATTAAATCTTATTAAAAATGAATAAATTAACACATGCAATAAATTCACATCTATTACACCACAGCACACTTCAAAATTGTGTATACAACAAACCGAACGCAGCTTCATGCTATTACAGTATAATTAGATAGCAAAAGGGACCTTCAGACCTACTCAATGACATGATGTTGCCCAGAATTCTTATTAAATAATAGGCAATCAAACAAAATTGTATTTATAGCATACATATAGTATAATTATGAATATTGCTCCAGTAAATAGCCAGAATATTATTGTACATATTTCTATAATGAACCTAATATTCGAAAAGATAAATAGGACTATTTTCATAAAACAAATCTGTCCTGGTGGGGTCTATAGATTTTATTTTACAGTTAAACCCCTGGCTTTAAAAAGTTTGAAAACCCCTGATACAACACCCTGTGTCATACAGCAGGCCTGTAAATGACATTAGGCTTCAAAATGACAATTTGCCAGTTATTCTTTTTTTCAAAAAGAGAGAACTCTTTATTCTTATTGCCAGCTCTCTTGGTATAAGCTATTAAACAATAGAAGATAATATATATTGTATAATAGCTTTACCAAGAGAGCGAAATTATTAATATGCTCCAAACCAAGTTGAATTTGATCTGCTGTTCATTTATTCATCTTCAGTAACTGCTTTATTCTGGTCAGCGTTATGGTGGATCTGGAGTCTATTCTGGGAACAGTGAACATATGGCAGGGATACACCCTAGATGGGGCACCACTCCATCACAGGGCATCACAGGGCATCACACACACACACACAGGACCACTATAAAGTTGCCAGTCCACCTACTGGCATGTCTTTGGCAGTGAAACCGAAGAATCTGTTTTTTTTTTTTTTAGTCATTGTCGTCTATTCAGTTTCTTGTTCCATATTTCTCATTTGAATATGTAAGTCATTTAAAAAAAATTTTTACATTAACTTTAAACTCATCATGGACATGCAGTTATCAATCTTTTAGTAAAATTGTGTGTACATGTTTGCGTAAAAATGGTAAAGCTGATTTTCTTTGTACTTGTGTGTGCATGTTGATAAATGCTAATCGCTTGGTAAGTTACCAAGTGTGTGCATGGTACAGCCGATTTGCATGTAGTAATGCCCACAAAATTCCATAAAAGTTCAAGTGCACAAACAGCTGTGAGCACAAAATGAATGATCAGGGTAAAGCCTGAAAAACCTAAGTATAAATTATTTTAACTCACTATTATGGCAGTACAAATATTTGTTTACGGTTTACAGCTATGCACAGACAGACTGGCCCATCCTCCATTCATATGGTGGCATTTCTTTTGTCATAATTACATTATTAACATTATTCAGTCAGTACAGGATTTCAGTGAGTTTTTTTTGTGATTGGTGCAGCCAAATATGCTTGATTTTGCTGTGGCTTTAAAAAAAAAATTTGCAATGAAATTTGCGCTTGAAATTTCATTTGGTCACTTGAATTGGGGAAATTGCAATTTGCACAGTCTTTCACAGCGAAGTTGGTAAATGAGACATTTTAGCTGTACTCATGTTCGACACGTGAATCTAAGAGGGCTTTGACTGAATGTGCGTTGTGATGATGTCACGACGCGTCTTGGCCCAAATCTGTGGAAAATCTGAGGTCATTTTTAAAAACGTGCCAGCTCATCCAAATATTGCAGAGGTTGCTTTATTTTGCATTCATTTCTGAGATCGCAAAATCGGTTTGGTTTGGGTTGTCTTGCTTTCTTTCTTTAAAATGTTCTTGATGGTATTGATGAAAATGTGTTTTTGATAGAGACACCAAATCATATATTCCACATAAAAAAAAGTGCAGTATTCCATGCAAATGACATGATTTGAAGTCGATCAAAATTAGTTTACAACCCCATTTCCATAAAAGTTTGGATTTTTTCTAAGATGCAATAAAAGCAAAAATCTGTGATTTGTTATGTCTCTTGAAACTTTTATTAACTGACAAAAGTACAAAGAAAAGATATTCAGTGTTTTCACTGACTTAATTGTATTTTGTAAATATAAACAAATTTAGAATTTGATGCCTTCAACACACTCAAAAAAGTTGGGACAGAGGCATGTTTACAACTGTGTTACATCACCCTTCCTTTTAATTACACTTTTTAATGGTTTGGGAACTGAGGATACTAATTATTGCAGTTTTGCAAGTGGAATTTTTGCCCATTCTTGCTTGATACAAGACTTCAGATGCTCAACAGTCCTTGGTCGCCATTGTCTGATTCTCCTCTTCAGGAGACAGATCTGGACTGCTGGCAGGCCAGTCAAGCACATGCACGCTGTTGTAGCACATACAGAATGAGGCCCGGCATTGTCCTGGGTGGGGATGGGTGTAGTTGTACACTGCACACTGGAGGTATTAGGGATGTTTTCACATTATAGCATTTGACATTTTCAAAGATTTTTTCCATGGAGGGCAATAGCTTTACCTCTGTAGCTAATACAAATAGGCTGTACACAAATAGTGTATTTTTTATTTACACATTTGGCAGATGCTTTTATCCAAAGGGACCTATGATTGAGCTGAGCAGATGAAGGTTATGGACTTTGATCATGGGCCAAGCAGAGAAATCTTAGTAATGCCAGGATATGAAGTCAGAACTTTCTGATTAGTAAGAACTTTCTGATCATTAGCCTAGAGGCACTTGCTGAGTCACGATTGCCCAAATAAAATCCCAGTGTAATATAATACACCAAAGACAGGTACAAATGAGTGAACATAATACTAACACACATGTTGGTTTCTTCCTTGATGGTTGACTGCGTTATTGCTTTTAGCATATAAAGATGACAGTGTTGTGGCTAAGGGCTTGATTAAGACCCTCTGGTGGTCCTGGTCATTACAGTTCATGATCAAACCTGGGACACCTGGAGCTGTGAGGCAGCAATGCTACCTCCACAAGCATAATAAAATCACAATGCTATCTATTGCCAAGAACCATTAACCAAAAATGACATAAACATAGTTAATAACATAACAAGTAGCCTAGTGTAGAAGCCACTGTTCAACATATTTAAGGCACTCAATGATGAGATATTGGACATGATCATTATGGATAATTTGTCTGGATAGAGAAAAGATTAACATAAATTGTTCATTATTATCCTTTTTTTAATCGCAACAGATAAGTCCAATATTTTATTTGAAACACTTTTTGGTGCCCTCTAGGCATTGCACAGATTGTCCATATGGCTATAACTGGGATAGAGGATGGAGCTGCAGGTCCCCCCCCCCCTCCCTTTCTCTCTCTAACAGTCAAGGAAATGGCATGTTGCAGCAGTGTGGCATTTTCTCTACAGGGGTTCTGCGTAGGTAGAAACTCACCGACTGGGTAAACACAAGGCAGGCAACCTCCTACACAAATTCCAGTGAAAGAGCCAGAGATAAAAAATGTGATTGGCATTTTTATTGGGTATCTCTTCATGGGATTAAGGTCAGACTAACTGCTCTGTAATATCACAAATGCCGTGCTGCCTTAAATCTGTTATGGATTCTTTTTGATTCCTAAATTATCATGTTGACACCAAAAGGAAGAAAAAAAGCAAAATGCCAGCACAGAATTGCTTCTATTTCTGTAGCATTGCCCTCTGTTCTTTAGCCTTTAGCACTGCCATTTTCTTGCTTATAAGCCCTCTATTTCAAAAGCACATTTAATGGATGACTAAACAATAGCTTGTAGATTCTGTAGATCACTAAAAGAATAAAGAATAGCTTGTAGATCATGTTACTGACCTGTTGCCAAGTAACCGCCAGCTGTTTCTTTTTAGTAACACTTACGTTTCCAGCCTGTTGTTGCCCCCGTCCCAACTTTTTTGAGACGTGTTGAACCATCAAATTCAAAATTACCTTATTTTTTTCTTAAAATGGTACATTTCCTCAGTTTCAACATTTGATATGTTTTCTATGTTCTATTGTGAATAACATATGGGTTTATGAGATTCTCAAATCACGGCATTCTGTTTTTATTTACATTTTACACAGCATCCCAACTTTTATGGAATTGGGGTTGTATTCCATTAATAATCATTAGAGTGATGGTTACATCTCTATTAGGAGATGTAGGCATGACTTATCTATGTGTGGGAGATCGCTAAAGTAGACTGAGTTCTGTTAAAAATGCGCTTACTCCGCCTGTGTGTGTGTGTGTGTGTGTGTGTGTGTGTGTGTGTGTGTGTGTGTGTGTGTGTGTGTGTGTGTGTGTGTGTGTGTGTGTGTGTGTGTGTGTGAGGAGGCTTTAAAGGCTACTAAAATCTCACCATCACTCACTCCACAGGAATGTGTGAAGAGAGGAGATGAGGATGAGTAGAAAAGGAGAGGGTGCTACAGTGCTTCAGAGTGCATTAAGAGGTCATTGCCATTTATAAATGCACCCAATTAGTCCACTTCTACCTCCCTTTTTGAATGAAATATTAAGGTCATTTGTCATAAAGTAGGCCACACATTTCTGTCGGAGCACATTGAGCATGACAAAGGAAATATGGTCGCCTTTTTTTTAATTAGTTCGTTTTCTGTCCATAATTGAAATCACTCAACCGTCCAAATATATCTGAATGCACAACAAATAAATTGTGCACAGGCACACAAATAGGACACCGCACACATGCTCAGTGCAGTAGCACACTCGACTAATTTAGCGCATAATAACAAATGCAGGAGGCAGTTATGGGAGTGTGGCCTTTTCATGTTTGCCAAAGTCATGCATCTACTTTCTTGTCTGTAAAGGCAGGGCAGAACGAGAAAGGACACATGAGTTATGAAGGATGCTCACAATTTAATGTTACATACACTCCCACACCACCTGGTCACCTACACATGCTGCATTGCATTTAAATAGAGGACATGAAATATCCATAACATATTGTAAGACAAGAGTGAAATACTGTGGGATACTATGAAATGTGCACTATAATTTATTACAGTTTTTGGTATAATACACTTGGATATACATCGATTTACTTTATTTTATTAAACATGGCTAACTTTTCAATATAAGGGGTAAAACCAGGGGTTGAATTCTGTTGACAGATACATTATATCAGCACAAATATGCAAAACAGGTGTTGTCTGAAGCACCCCTGATGCAACTAATCAAGGGCTTCATTAGTTGCACCAGATGTGCTTGAGCTGGAACACATAAAATACCTGAATTGGGAAGCTATCAATGGCTGCAACCAGATTTCTGAGAAGGCAGGATTTTCAGTGAAAAACCCTTGAGTAACTGCAAAAGACCTGCAGCAAGACTTGGTGGCAACATTCTCATTGAAGTATCAGGAAATCCTAGGAGAAAATGTCATGCTGCCTGTGAGGAAGCTTGGGCATCACTGGACCTTCCAACAGGACAATGATCCCAAGCATACCTCAAATTCCAACAAGGCTTGGTTGTAGAAGAAGTCCTGGAAGATGCTACAGTGGCCATCAGTCACCTGACTTGAACCCCATAGAAAATCTCTGGTGGGATTTGAAGAAGGTGGTTGCAGCACGCAAACCCAAGAATATTACTGAACTGGAGGCCATTGCTCATGAGGAATGGGCTAAGATTCCTCAGGAACGCTGCCAGAAGCTGGTGTCTGGCTATGCATCTCATTTGCAGCAGGTCATAACAGCAAAAGGGCGCTCTACCAAGTACTTAAGATGCTTGCCATGAAGGGGTTGAATAATTTTGAGACTGGAGAAGTCATTATAAGTTGCATTTTCAGTTGAATTTGGGGAAACCACTTGAAGCATTCATTGTGTTGAACTATTTCAATTGCTTTTGTTTGATTTGTTCATTGCAAACAGTTGAAAGTCTGTAAATTTTGACAATAAACCTGATTTGCCATGGGGGTTGAATAATTTTGATTGCAACTGTGTGTATATATATATATATATATATATATATATATATATATATATATAAACATAAATTTAATAGTACGGTGTCATTTGTGTACTGATCCAACAATGGTGGTATTCATTAAAAAGACCTCTGATAACCTGTGGTTGAGACACAAACTGTCCAGTAATTAGAATAAATAGAGTTCAAATCTTTTAACAGCTACCTTCAGTTTGGTCTGCAATATGACAACAAACTCTAACCCTGTCTGTCTTTTTGGTCTTGTAAAGGTTTTACAAAGGAGATTTTGCTGAGTCATCGAAAAGGTGATTTGAGGTTACAGATTGCAGAGCAGTTAGACTTCTCAAGATCCCAAAGGAGAGTGACGCAAATTGCTTGTGCTTTTCTCTAAATGTAGTCAGCTCTGTACTACATATTAAAAACAAAATTCTTCAGATAATGCTCTGCAATATAACACCTCGGACACAGACACAGACAACTCATGCAACCACTGCAACAACAACAACGAAGCATGCTTACTCCATGTCCCCGCTCAGCACGAATCAATATGATGCACTTTGTCTCATAAAGAGTCTATTTGGAGAGGCAGCAGCCACATCACAGCCTAAATCAAGAGCTGTCAGCTCTGCAGAAGCTCTCGGGCCACCAAATGAGTTTCAGAAGGAGATGAATGGAGAGAAGAAGTGTGAGAGAGGGGAAGAAAAAAAAAAATCACAGTCGAGTCTATAAAAAGGATTCATATTCATCACAAAGCATTCAGGGGTTTTTGTGGGATATTGCGTGAATATTGCATGGAGTTCTCTTTAGCACAGCAAAGGAGTAAATCCTCCGCTGATTAATACTTATAGCATATAAAATTCACCTGTGAACAACCTGTGCCAGAAGTCATCCATCTCGGTGCAAGCTTCAGTTGTACGACGTTTTGTCAACTGAAGAGGATCAATTCCAACAGCTCAGACATTTTTTACTTACCTCAAAGCTTGAAGGCTACGTCAACATTTACTGGAAACATGCTGGAGTTTAGTGTCATAGCCAAACAATCATAGCTACACAATCAAAAGTGTATAAACTGTAAACCTAACAATTACATTTACTTCAGCCCCCTTGCCATCCCAATGCATACTACTGCAGACAGTGATGTCTCTTTCGAGTCCTAAACTAGTTTCAGCCTCCACCCACAGGTAACAGCATCTGATATCTTTTGTGCACTTTTCTGGCAATAGGCCTCAGAATCTTGAAGATTACATTGCCTCCCTTCACTTCTGCATGCCAATTTTCAGTGGAAAACCTGGCAAGCATTTTGGTGTGAACCATGAGTTTTCAGTCAAATGTTTTGCAATTGCAATTCAAAACAATGATCCAAAAAGTTAGCAAAAGAAAATGTGAATGAACCTGTATTTCATTAGCTGTGGTCATGTGGAAGATAGTGTAAGAGTCATTAAGGAGAGAAGACTACAATTCTCAAAGCACATGGCTGTTTTTCCCCCATGCATGGAAACAAAAGGGTGCCAAGCAGCATATGGATAGACTGTCTATAATGCTATATTTTTTTTTATTTACTTTGAGACTAACCTAAGTCTGACTTAAGGCATTATTTTCAACTTATAATTTTTTCCCCCCTTTTCCGGCTGCACCCGTTTCAGGGTTGCCACAGTGGATCACCTATCCGCATGTTGATTGTGGCACAAGTTTTACACCAGATACCCTTCCTGATGGAACCCTCTCCATTTTCCAGGCTTGGGAACTGCACTGAGAGCACACTGGCTCATGCAACCCTCCAGTGGATGGGGTCAGTTCCTTGACCTGGAATCGAACCTGGGCTGTGGTGACAAGAATGCTGCATGCTAGCCACTAGTCTGAGGTTTCCACTGGAGTTAAAAGCTAACAAGCAGTCATGTAAATAAGTCAAATTTGTGTCAAGTCTTAAGTCATAAACATTGTTTTAGAGTCAGATCATTAGCTGTAGTAGGGCTGGAGCAATGTTATCAAAATGAAATGCATAGCCTGAGACTGTGAGCTGCTACAGAATATCACTGTTCATCCGCTAGCTATCAGGTTAGCTAGACAGTTCTTTGGTATCTAGTGTTTTAAGTGTCAAAAGTGTTTTGTCAGTGTCATTTATTTTGATGCCACATTTATTGCATGTAACACTACAGTTATGACCATTGTGCTCAAAGTTTTTGTACAAGAAGTCTATAACAGAAATGTTTGATATTTGATCAATTAAGGCATATTTTTCCATGACTTGAGTTAAGTCTCATCCAATTCAGCAGCCTAAGTCCCCATTCTCTGAAAACTTGGACTTGACTTAAGTAATAGCTCAGAGACTTCAGACTTGGACATGAGGATGAGATGACTTGGACATGATTTGGAGAGCTGCTAAATTAAGACTCGACCTGGACTTGAGGGTATTATTACTTGACTACAGCACTGTTGTACAGTATATTGAAAGGACATGGTTTATAATAACCCAAAGAGAAAGGCAATGGAGTATGGTTTATACATAATATAGAGACTACATTTTGTTGTAATTTGACCTTGATGTCATTGGTGATTGTTAAGATTCTCATGTAATTCTGAACACTCAAAATTGGCGTCAAGTGTGCAGAGGCACAATGACTTTTTAATTATCTGACTAGTTGAGTGTTGCCGAGTTGTGAAAATGAAGCCATGATTCATCAACTGAACTGACTGGGGGGAAACAACATTTCAGCATGAATCTGTTTGATGAAGCTAATGTTGCAAGACTAGCCTTGAGTCTGTTAACCATCTTTAAAAAATATTCTTTTCAACAAAAAAAAAAAAAAGGTGATATTTGTGTTGCCATTACCTTTAATAGTCCACAATAAATCTATACTTTAGAGAACTGTTTACACTCAGTGTTGTGACTTTTGTGTGATAAAGATCTTCTGCTTCATTTGAATTACACAATTCATCAGTCACACTATTGATGGAATTGATCTTTTAGGATGGAAATTGGCTAGACTACTTTGCATTTTGGCACTCAATGTAGGTGGCACTGTAAGGGATTCAGGCCTAATAACCTCACTCCAGGCTGGACATATGGAGAAGGGGAGCATGAGCAACTGACCAGCTTCATTTCTTGACCTCTGCAAGAATGTCAGGTGTAAGTTCACGTCGTGTGAGTGGGTTGAAACTGGTAGTCACCACAAGACTTGATTAGCAACACTGAGTATTCGCTCTTTAAAGTGCTTCACTGAGTTAATGGAAAAATGAAATGTACACAATTTTCCTTTTACTCCAAATGTAGTCGATCAGCCAAGATGCTTGGAGCTATGAGGCTAACAAGCAGTGATACAGACTAGCAAATCACTTTATGCAAATCCATGTCAACTCACAAGTCTTTGGTAATAAACATTAACTTAGACTCAATGGTAAGATAGCATATTTTCCAAATCAAATGTGCGAGTTGCTCCAGAGGCCTGTTTCATGAAGCAAGCTGAACAAACTCAGAGTTGCAGAGTAAGTTTTGAGTTGACAAAAACAAACAAATCCAATCCGGGTTAATTAAGGTTAACAGGTTTCATGGCACTGGTTATCAACTTTCTCAGTCAACCCAGGTTTTAACCCTGAATCAAGGTTTACTCAGTGTGTGCGTGCACATAAAAGCCAGACATTTGCAGCAAACAGCCAATAGCGTTCAACATGGAAAAAAGCAGGTGTACCTGCATACCAATTTGGGTTTGAGTTCTCTTACCCAGAATAAAACCTGCTCCGGAGCAGTAAGTTACCATGGAGATGAAACCCGCTAAAAACCAATCCACCTTGTTGAGACGGAAAAAACAGAGTTTGTTCAAGCTAAATTCAAACTAACCTGGGTAGCCACCTAAACCGGCTTTGTGAAACAAACCTTTGATGGTGAGATGCTGCAAAACTAGAACTTAAATTGTGGTGATAACAAGGTATAACGAGACACAGTTGAGAGTGATTAGTGACATGTGACATGTTGGGGCTGATGGGTAGTATAGTTCGGCGACCACTGGCGCTACCATGACACCACATTTATTCCATTTAGCACTGTAGTCATGCTCATTTGCAGTTTTCTTTTTACCTGAAAGATATCATAAAAAGCTTGATATGTTGAGGCTGGCTTTATACTGTGCTATTACAGTGGTCTTTTAAGAGTATTAATTATCACGATGTATTTATACTACTAAAAAATGAAAACACAATTAATAAAAAGATTATTGCACCTTTAAGATGTTGTCTCTGACATCTCACACTGTTTGGCAGTCATATAATACACGGACAAGAACTGTCACTGGGGACTGGGAAATTTTCAGATTCATGTATTCTGACAATCAGCATGATTTCCCCAGCCAAAAGCCCTGAAGCAGAAGAACAGAAGCGAGCAAGCCAGGTGCATTTTTTGTCAGTCTCACTGCCAAGTCTATGTCTAAGAATAGAAATCATAGCTTTCATACACATCAATAGAAAGAGTTAAAGAGGTTTTTTTTTTTTTTTTGCCACACAGATCAACAAAAAACAAAAACAAAACAATCCCCCCCCCCCCAGATGTAATCAGCTATCAGATGTATTTGAGTTTGTCGCATTGCTGCCTCTGCAGTCTGCATGCTGCAGGTAGGCTAATAGTGCCTACTGATTATTATTATTTATTTATTTATTTATTTTCTTTCTTTCTTTTTTTTTTTTTTTTGCAAAGAGCTGATATTATGCAGATAGAGTGAGGTGTATGGGAGCAAGAGACAGAGAAAAGGGAACTCACCCTGCATGAGCTCTTACCCTGCCAAAAACACTCAGAAAGTCAGTAGCACCTGTGCTGCCCGCACCTGACTCGGCAGCCATGAGTGATAGTGTGTTTCACTAAAAGGTTTCAGGAGGGAGCGCCTCTCCAACAGAAGTGTGAGCATTATCATTCATCACCCCGTACACACCCGTGCTCCCTCCCCAACATCCTGCAGCTCACAGTCCCAGACAAAATCTAGATCAGAGATGATGGAGGAAAAGCTCCACAGCAGCACCCGAAGCCAAATGGCACTTACCCTCCTCCTGTGGCCTGTTCAGCCTCAGAGGAGAGGCCACTCAGGCTGGATTGATGGAGCCTTTCAGGGAGAAAGTTGCATGCAAGTGTTGGGGTTGCAGAAAGGCAGAAAGATGCTAGGAATGGTGGAGAAAAGAAGGATGAATCCAGAGCTTCTTGTTCTTGTAGGCAGAGGTGGAAAATGCTTGAGTACTATTATTTGGGGGAATTTATACTTTACTTGGGTGTTACTGAACTTGAATGTCTTACTTAATTGTATTTCCAAGAGAACAAAAAGCTTACATTTTTATTTACTTTCAGTAAGTACTTCTTGAAAAAAAAAATCTTGAAGGCCTCTTCTTTTCTCATGCTTAAATAAAATTGGATTCCATGCATTTTGTTACATTTCAGTTTAAAGCATCCAATTAAGTTCAACAAGGTAGAAAAAAAAGTATAAAGAATTGTGCCAAAATCTGCAATGACAAACACTATGGCAATTCATGTGCCTCTGAATATGGACAAGCCACCGGACTGCGGTGTGGAACTTGAGCATGAGCACCCTGATCCTATATCAGTAAAATGTTTCAATATGCTGGAATAAGCAAAGACTTGTATTTTTTTTTTTTTTTTTAAATCAATCTTATTCTTTGCCTCCCTTGAAGGCATGAACTCCATCTAATATGAAAAAGCATGTTGAGGTAGGTGTCACTAATTTGGTAATGTTAACTGGCTATATTTAACTACAGTCATGTGAAAAAAATAAGTACACCCTATGGAAATTGTTGGAATTGTTTTTTTTTGTTTGTTTGGTTTTTTTGACATATTTGGACAAGCAAACATTTGATGCTCTTTGAACCAGTGCCTATTAATGAAGTTGATATACTTGAACAAAACCACAAGGAAAAATAACTTTTTCAAACATCTATTCAACAGAAATATCAGTAGATGTGATATTCGTCTGTGGAAAACATAAGTACACTATTAATAAAGTGCCTATTAATAAAGTTGATTCACTATCAAATGACACATAAAATTGACATTTTGTAGTAATTTTCACAATTTAAATGAACAAAAAAATAGATCAGTCACATGGAAAAAGTAAATACACCCCTACATTTATCATACCTTCAAATCCATATAATTAGAATCAGGTGTTGAAGATCGGGTGCCAGTGATTAGAACCTGCTTAGGGAGTGCAGGTCTTATTTATACCCCTCTCATATCTAGTTTCTGTTGTTCCCTTTGCTATTGAGGTGTGTGGTGTCATCATGCCAAGATCTAGAGAGTTCTGTAAAGCCTTCAGAAAAAAGGTTGTGGATGCCTATGAGTCTGGCAATGGATTTAAAAAGATCTCCAAATTATTTGAAATACATCATTCCACTGTAAGGAAAATCATCTACAAGTGGTGCAGATTTTAAATGACTGCCATTTTGTCCAGGACTGGCCGTCCCAGCAAATTCAGCCCAAGAACAGACATTCTGATGCAAAAAGAAGTTTCCAAGAACCCCAAAATTTAATCACAGGATCTGTTAGTAAGTCTTGCAACTGTTGGTGTCAAAGTGCATACTTCTACAATCAGAAAGAGATTTGACCTGCATGGGAGGTGTGTCAGGAAAAAGCTTTTGCTGTCTTGCTGTCTAAAAAGAACATTAGAGCAAGACTACAGTTTGCCAATGAGCATATAGGCAAAGACGAGGCCTTTTGGAATAATGTGCTCTGGACAGACGAATCAAAGTTGTTTGGCCACAGCAACAGCATAAATGTTTGGCGCTGACCAAAGACAGCTTTTCAGGAGAAGCACCTCATGCCAACTGTGAAGCACAGTGGTGGAAGCAGGGAGAACATTCCATGAAACCCTCAAACATCTTGCAACTGAAAGAATATTGCATGGAGGAGTGGTCAAAAAATCCAGCAAGCCGATGTCAGAGACTGGTGGACAATTATGCAAAACGCCTACAAGGAGTTATTTCTGCTAATGGGGGCAATACTAGCTTCTGAGGCCAAGGGTGTGCTTACTTTTTCCACAGAAGAATATCCCATTTATTGATATTTCTGCCCCTGCCCAGTGTGTGTGGAGCATCCCTGTGCTCCTCCAGGTACTCCGATTTCCTCCCCCAGTCCAAAGACATGCACTTTATGCTGACTGGCTTTACCAAATTGTCCATAGTGTGTGAATGTGTGTGTGATTGTGCCCTGCAATGAGTTGGCACCCTGTCCAGGGTGTCCCCCACCTTTTGCCCCAAGTTCTAGGCTCCAGGCTCCCCCGCAACCCTGTGTAGGATAAGTGGTACGGAAAATGGATGGATGGATGGATGGATAGTTTTGCATATGACCAGCAGACTTACAGAGAGTGAATGATGTTTTCAGGCAAAAAGGCATAGTTGCTTATAATAGTTTTAGATGAAGTAATATAAGTTGCTTTTATTAAAGTTACTCAAAACATATTACTTAATTTCATCAGTTCATCATTTAAAAGTAGCAGCTTTTTTACTTTCACTTGAGTGCATGTTTGGCTGGATACTTCTACTTTTGAGTAATTGAGTAAGATTATGACACATGATCCTTTTTCACTTAATTATAATTTCTTATTACTTTGTCCACCCCTGCACGTAGAGAAGACAGTCGTGTCATATTCATATACTCTCCCCTCATCTCTCTCTCTCTCTCTCTCTCTCTCTCTCTCTCTCTCTCTCTCTCTCTCTCTCTCTGTCTGTCTTTTACAGTCCATTCTTTAAAAGCTGACAGCCCTTTTGAACCAAGCAGCTTGTCGACGCAGAAGAGTTCTGAGACTCTACCCACACTGATAGCTAAGAGCTCATCTGTCTGCTCCTTTGATCCATGAGTCTGCTTGACACTTGGTTTTGAGGACTCTGTGGCCTCTGCTCACCTTGCGCACACACACACACACACACACACACACACACACACACACACACACACACACACTCACACACACACAAACACACACTTGTACTCAAGGTGAACTCACAGGACTCTTTCATGCTTCATTAAAATAGTAATAGCAGAATGGACATACATATACAAGCAAGGACATGCAGAGTATACAGGTGCATCTCAATAAATTAGAATGTCGTGGAAAAGTTCATTTATTTCAGTAATTCAACTCAAATTGTGAAACTTGTGTATTAAATAAATTCAGTGCACACAGATTGAAGTAGTTTAAGTCTTTGGTTCTTTTAATTGTGATGATTTTGGCTCACATTTAACAAAAACCCACCAATTCACTATCTCAACAAATTAGAATATTTCATAAGACCAATACAAAAAACATTTTTAGTGAATTGTTGGCCTTCTGGAAAGTATGTTCATTTACTGTACATGTACTCAATACTTGGTAGGGGCTCCTTTTGCTTTAATTACTGCCTCAATTCAGCGCGGCATGGAGGTGATCAGTTTGTGGCACGGTGGTATGGAAGCCCAGGTTTCTTTGACAGTGGCCTTCAGCTCATCTGCATTTTTTGGTCTCCTGTTTCTCATTTTCTTCTTGACAATAGAATCTATGGGGTTCAGGTCTGGTGAGTTTGCTGGCCAGTCAAGCACACCAACACCATGGTCATTTAACCAACTTTTGGTGCTTTTGGCAGTGTGGGCAGGTGCCAAATCCTGCTGGAAAATGAAATCAGTATCTTCAAAAAGCTGGTCAGCAGAAGGAAGCATGAAGTACTCCAAAATTTCTTGGTAAATGGATGCAGTGACTTTGGTTTTCAAAAAACACAATGGACCAACACCAGCAGATGACATTGCACCCCAAATCATCACAGACTGTGGAAACTTAACACTGGACTTCAAGCAACTTGGGCTATGAGCTTCTCCACCCTTCCTCCAGACTCTACGACCTTGGTTTCCAAATGAAATACAAAACTTGCTCTCATCTGAAAAGAGGACTTTGGACCACTGGGCAACAGTCCAGTTCTTCTTCTCCTTAGCCCAGGTAAGACTCCTCTGACATTATCTGTGGTTCAGGAGTGGCTTAACAAGAGGAATACGACAACTGTAACCAAATTCCCTTTCACGTGTGTGTGTGGTGGCTCTTGATGCCTTGACCCCAGCCTCAGTCCATTCCTTGTGAAGTTCACTCAAATTCTTGAATCGATTTTGCTTGACAATCCTCATAAGGCTGCGGTTCTCTCGGTTGGTTGTGCATCTTTTTCTTCCACACTTTTTCCTTCCACTGAACTTTCTGTTAACATGCTTGGATACAGCACTCTGTGAACAGCCAGCTTCTTTGGCAATGAATGTTTGTGGCTTACCTAGTGAACCAAACTGAGAGACCATTTTGAAGGCTCAGGAAACCTTTGCAGGTGTTTTGAGTTGATTAGCTGATTGGCATGTCACCATATTCTAATTTGTTGAGATAGTGAATTGGTGGGTTTTTGTTAAATGTGAGCCAAAATCATCACAATTAAAAGAACCAAAGACTTAAACTACTTCAGTCTGTGTGCATTGAATTTATTTAATACACGCGTTTCACAATTTGAGTTGAATTACTGAAATAAATGAACTTTTCCACGACATTCTAATTTATTGAGATGCACCTGTATTATAATTGCATAACAGAAGTATGTCTGCTTTACACAAGATTTCTTTGTTTAAAATGAAAAAATAAAAATTAAAAATTCCTCTCTAAGAGGTAAAGTAGGTGAAGTTGTTTCGAGTCACCCTGGCATGCCTGTAATAGTATTTCACACTCAGAGCTGCTTAAGTTAGAAACAAGTTCTCTTTCACATGGAGCCAATGGTAACAACTTAGCTGGCAAACATTAGCTAGAGAGCAAGAAGACCCTTTTTTCTTCACATAGCTACCAAGGTTTAGCTAGATAGCTTGTTTTGTTGACTATGTGCCATGTTCACTTCATCAATTAACAGACCCACCACTGAAGGATCAGACCAAAGCAAACAAAAATGACTAACATAAGATTAAAGACAAGCTCTTGCTGAAGCTGAGAAGTTTTGCCCATTCAGCTTGTACTCAGTAAAAGTAAAAATACCTTTAAAATACTCCTAAACCACATACTACAGTACCAGAGGCATAGTTGGGGGGATGGGGGTATTTTAGGTTTGAACCCCCCCGAAATATTTTATAATGGTTCCAAATGCTTATTCATGGATGGTTATCATACCACTTACGATTCCTACATATTTAATCACTCCAGACATCACATGAACACATCCCTTAGTTTGTTTGCAGGAAACAAGGTTAACCAGTCAGAATCATGCATTACCCCCTTTTCTGTTCAAAACTACTACTCAGCTACCTACACTCTGAGCATAGAGATATTGAAGAAGTTTTACTGCAGGAGGAGAAAAAGAAGGGTAGATCTAGTTTTATATATTAAAAAAAAAAAAAAAAAAAAAAAAAAAAAAAGATGTCCCTTTCCCTCTATTACTGGCTTATGATTTTAATCATTTTCAGTTCAACTGTAATAAAGGTATTTTATTTCATATGCATATTAATGCTATTTATATGGCAATATTGGTTAGGTATTGGTAGGTCATGCAGTAAATCATTAAATGACAAATTCTCAATAGCAGCACCACTTCTACTATTTTCTGGCATCCACCCATGAGCATGAGCATGTCAGTTCTCAATTTATTTGTACAGACCACTCTGTGATTTTCTTTAGCATATTTACCTCATCCCCATTACTAAATAGCATGTCAGAACACCAATGGTGTTATTACTGTTGAGGCATACTATTTATTGTGTAGAATGTTGTTTGTGCCACAGGCTTAAATTTACTCAACACTTTAGATTTATATTAATCCAAATAGTAACAAAGGGCAAAACAACACCAACATTTTGAAATGGTCTTCCAAAATTATTTTGCAATATCAGTTTTCTACCAGAGCCTGCTTCTAACCCTGAGCTCCTCAAATGTCAAATGCAGCAACTTTAAGTAAATTATTTGATGCCTTCAGTGCAGTATGATAGCTAAGGAAGAGGATGTCCAACTCTATTCAAGTCTAATGTACATGCTGTTCTCCAGAGAAATTGTAGTGATGACTGAGGTTTACACAGCAGGGTGCAGTATTCAAGTGAACAACACATGTCAAAGGCAGTCCTTATAGCATACAGTGCCCTCCATTCATATTGGCACCGTTGGTAAATATGAGCAAAGAAGGCTGTGAAAAATTGTCTTTATTGTTTAACCTTTTGATCTTTTGTTAAAAAAATTCACAAAAATACTCTGCTCTCATGGATATCAAACAACTGCAAACACAACACAGCTTTATATAAAAAAAAACAATCTTTGTTAAATATATGTGTGCCACAATTATAGGCACCAATATGAATTCATATGAGAAAAATATATTTGAAGTATATTCCCATTGATATTTTACTTTTTTTTTTAAATATTACACCTGGGTGAGTAGGAACAGGAAATTGTTCAACCATGACTTCCTGTTTCACAGGGGTATAAATATGAGGTAACACATAGGCCAAATTCCCTTAGTCACAATGGGTAAGACCAAGGAATATAGCTGTGATGTGCGGCAAAAGGTTGTTGAGCTTCACAAAATGGGAAGTGGCTATAAGAAAATAGCACAAACATCGAAAATGCCCATTGCCACCATCATGGCAATAATTAAGAAGTTCCAGTCGACTGGAAATGTTATGAATCAACCTGGAATTGGACGTGTGCTTATATTGTCTCAACACACTGTTGATGGTTTGAGTGGCCAAAAAATCTCCAAGGATCACAGCTGGAGAATTGCAGAAGTTAGTTGCATCTTGGGGTCTGAACATTTCCAAAACTACAATACAAAGTCACCTACATCACCACAAGTTGTTTGGAAGGGTTTCAAGAAAAAAACCCTCTACTCTCATCCAAAAACAAACTCAAGCGTCTTCAGTTTGCCAGACACTACTGGAACTTCAAATGGGATCGTGTTCTATGGTCAGATGAAACCAAAATAGAGCTTTTTGGCAATAAACACCAGAGGTAGCCATATGGAAAAGTACCTCATGCCCACGGTTAAATATGGTGGTGGCTCTTTAATGTTTTGGGGCTGTTTTTCTGGACATTTTGTTAGGATACATGGCATCATGGACTCTATCAAATATCAACAGATATTAAATGAAAACCTGACTGCCTGTGCCAGAAAGCTTAAAATGGGCTGTGGTTGGATCTTCTAGCAGGACAATGATCCAAAACACACATCAAAATCAACACAAAAATGGTTTACTGACCACAAAATCAAGGTCCTGCCATGGCCATCCCAGTCCCCTGACTTGAAACCCATAGAAAACCTGTGGGGTGAACTGAAGAGGAGAGTCCACCAGTGTGGACCTCGATATTTGAAGGATCTGGAGAGATTCTGTATGGAGGAATGGTCTCAGATCCCTTGCCATGTATTCTCCAACCTCATCAGGCATTATAGGAGAAGACTCAGAGCTGTTATCTTGGCAAAGGGAAATTGTTTGATATCCATGAGAGCAGAGAACTTTTGTGAATTTTTTAAACAAAACATCAAAGGGTTAAACGATAAACACAATTTTTCACAGCCTTCTTTGCTCATATTTACCAAAGGTGCCAATATTAGTGGAGGACACTGTAAGCACACACATACATGCATACATTCATACAAAACCTCAGACACACACAGAGTTTAATTAATCACACTGCCATTGTCCTTAAACAGAACAACCAGTTCTTTATGTCTTCTATGTAACTGCTTGTCATGTTCCACAAAAGTAACATGTTGATCCAAAGAACTAATTGTTCTTCATTAATGCGTAGGCAACCTGTTCCTCTTTCAGATTTACTCCTATATTAGTGCAAATTGAAGGTCAGTGGTTTCAACTGTTTTGCTCAGTTGCTCAGAAAGTGGAATATGCTGGGTAACATCAGAGTATTACCAAATGGCAATTACTCCATAGTCAACCAGAGTTGCTAATTTGATTTTTATAAATCATTGCAGCATCTCAAACCTCATCTATTCATTTTAATATCACCTCTTTTTACAATTAAACTGCTCTTCACTAGGTTGACCAAAACCACCAATAATACACAATAACACCACAGTCTTATGCCTTGTTTTTGCGATTACTCTGCGATCACAAAAATAGACCATAAATTGATGGAGGGAAGAGTTTGCAGTCATCTTCCCCTCCTGCACATCTGCTGGTAGGTGACTGTGTTGATGAGAAGCCAGGAGCATATTTTTCACATGGCAGTATAAGAGAGCGAAAGTTAAAAATAAATTGCCTGCCAGAGGCTATGTGTTCTTTCCCTGAAATATCAGAGGCAGTGCGACAGAGCTGCCTGACATTACAAGCTTTATTTGTTTGTGGTTGTTTATGCTATGCAAACACCGAAATCAGATAATAAACTTTATTTTATATATTAATCATAGTGGTCCTATGTCATTCAATTCAATTTTATTTGTATAGCATTTTAAACAATAGACAGTGCCTTTTTGCAGGTTTACAGAAATCCAGATGTAGATTTAGATCCCTAATAAGCAAACCAGAGGTGACAGTGGTGAAGAAAAACTCTTCTGGGTGACACTGGATAATGAGATTATAAACAATTACTCTTCTATTACTCTGTACTGTAAAGACAAACAGTACTAAGGGTGTTGAAAGGATGTTCAGTATGAGCATATTGTGAGTCCTGGAATGTTGCACAGGAAAGTGTTTATGAGTACAGCAGCAGTTCTAGGGTACAAGTCTGCAGTAGCCAGTGAAACGATCCATAAAAGCAAGGTGAAGCCTTTCTGTCACTATCAGTTACATGGGAAACAGACACACTGAAGTATTCAATACTGTACCTCATTTATCAATATTTTATAAAGATGTGTGTAAATATTTTTGGAAGACAAACTGTACTAAAAAATCCTGCTAAATTTACAAAAAGCTTTGGTAACACTGATTTTCTTTGTACTCAGGTGTGTAGGTTGATAAGTATCTGTAAATTACATTTATCTCATTTGGATGACACTTTTATCCAAACAACTGAGACAGGATACAACTGAGTAGTTGAGGGTTAAGGGTCTTGCCCAAGGACCCAACACAGAGGCATCTTGGCGATGCTGGGATTTGTACTCATAACCTTCTGAAAAAGCTCAAAGAGCTAAAAATGACAAAATGATGACTAAATGGTGAAAGAGCACCTCCTAAACATGGTGTACACTAAATCTTCCAGTGATACAGTTCAGCCAGTGCAGTGTGTCAGCTACCATAGAAACACACAAATTCTTCCTCATTTTATATGGCAGCACTGCTTTTGTCCTAATTTAATGGCTAGTCTTGTTTGCCTTAATTTTTGATTTGCTTTCTTTCAAGCAATTAATATTAAATGACTAAGTTTAACAAAATGTTCTGATTTGTGTATGCAGTAAATAAATGATTTAAACTTGTCAATGTAATCTGTATAAAATTAGAAAGAGCAGTAACTCAGATATTACAATTTGAAACCTATCAATCAAGATTCATTAGTGAGTCTCCTTATACGTAAATTTGTAAAATGTAAATTTGTAAATTTGTTATACGTAAATCCCAGGAGCTCTTGTTAAATATATATTTTTTCCAACTGGATTTTCATGAATAGCACAGGGCTAAATGCTCTGACGAACATCACCCCTAATGTACAGCATCATAAACCAGACAGTTGTGTGTAACTTCTTTGTCTGTAAATTGGTTTCATGTGCATTGAAGCTGTGCTGCCTTTCTGCTACATATGGTAGAGTTTTATAACTGGGCAAAAAATCTATATTAATTGGCTACTAAAGCAACTAACAAACACCAAAGAAAGTGCATGAATAAATAACTCCAAAGGATGAATAAATTGTGGCTAAGATGTAAATGTAACATTTTCCGCCCACTCTTCTTGTGAAAAATATTCATCTAAGACTCATTTGTACATAATGCGGCAAATGAATGATTTGAAACCTTACTTTTAAAACAGATCACTGAAAAAGAATGTTCTCTCTAATCATGTGCACTGGCTGTAAAACATGCCAGCTAGAGGTTTACTATCAAAATGAATGGTCATGCCAGCCTCGGATGCGTGGATGATAAAATGACCTTAAAATAAAATGCAGTGAACTCGTCCAAATGAGGTAGCTGGCACTATCAAAAACATTTGTTTGCTGGCACCTAAAATGTCCCAAGTCATTTTGAATTACTGAGTGTAATTAGAGGGTACTGTGAAAACAACAAGGACAACATAGTGAACTGTCACCATGGCAACTGCTCAAGAAAAAAAAAAAGAGAGAAAAAAGTGCAGCAACAGCTGTGGAGAAGCTGAGGAACTATGTGATTAAGACTGGGTTTTATTTTTGTGTCCTGTCTGAGGGGGAGAATGTGAGTAGGAGGAAGACTGGGACGCCACAAAGACAACCTCCGGACAGCAAGAATCATAAAAAACAAGGCATAAAGGGATAGGGGCAGTGAATATCCAGTCATACTGTACACTCAAGAGCCCAATAAACACGCATTTCTGAGACTGACCCATCACCTACTGCTGAGCTCTGAGCCTACCTATTTCTTTGAGGGCTGTTCATAAAAAGTAGATCATGCCATTCATCTCTCTCATCTCTCCAGGCAGAAAGCTATCAGTACAGCTCATCTGAAACTGCCCCCAAGCCATCAAAGAGCTGCACATTTCTTCAGACCTTATAATGAACCTTCCCTAAAACTTCAGAGGCACAGCATAAAGCGCAACCCCAACCCCCATCCCCATCATTTCATGCCAATGAGTACCATTGAGCTGGATGTACTAACGAAGCATGGCAGATGGACAGCCAAGCTTTAGTAGGCTAGCCACAGGCCAAGCTTGGGGCCAGTGAAGCCAGTGTTTGATAATGGCAACATCAATCTGTGGCACACTCACGCATGAGTCAGCTCCATGTAGGGACTCACAAGCCGAGAGTCTGCCATGCTTTGTCCCAATTAAAGGAGCTCTAGTTGGCGCAGAGGTCCTGGCAGAGAGTTTCTCATGATGTGTCCCATTAATTGGTGTTCTGGTGAAACAGAGAAAATATAGACTATAGGTGGATGGTTGCCACACAGATTGTGGGCTGAGTCACGCACTAGGCTTGAAAAGAAGTGGCAAAACAGAGAAAAGGAGACAAAGACAACACGCTTAAGTGAAAGTATGCCTCACAGAAAAGTCACGAGCAATCACGACTGACGTGAAAATTACTTAGACACTTCACATGTTATGTTTCACATGTATTTTTTTACATGTAGTACATGCCCTGCCTTGTGCCCCAAGTCCCCTGGGATAGGCTCTAGGCTCCCCGCGACCCTGTGTAGGATAAATGGTACAGAAAACTGGACGGATGTAGTACATGTATTTTTATTTTTCACTTTTATTATATATTAATATTATTTATTTATTTTTTATTTTTACACAATTCATTTATTTTCATACATAGGATATGTTTTTATTTGTCATGTGTTTTGTTTTACATGTGATACATTTATTTTCATGTTAATTTAATTTAATTTAAAGTTAATCCTTTTGATTTGCACACATGATTCACTTATTTTCACATGCTCATTTTCCACATCGTGTCCTGCACTAGACTGGCATTCCATGCAGGGTGAATTCTCCCTTTTTGTTCCAAGTGTTGCTGGAATTGGTTTTGGATCCACCACAACCCTTACCAGGATAAAGCAGTTACTGAAGTTCAATGAATGAATGAACGAGTGAGTGAATGAATGAATGAATGAATGAATGAGTGAGTGAGTGAATTTTTTATTTTATTTTATTTATTTATTTTTTACATGTAGGGCATGTTTTTTATTTTATTTTTCTTTTCTTTTCTTTTCTTTTTTTCTTTACTTTTTTATTTAAATTTTAGGGCATAAAAAGGTGAAATGCATCTTCACATGTTTCTCACATATGATCACATATTACTCAGATAATCACATATGAAATGTATTTTTTCCTCCTAAGGTCTGGAAGTATAAACAGATCCTTAATAGCGTCCAGAAATACCAGGACGGATGCGTGACAAACAGGTGAGCTTGTATTGAAGATTTGTCAGATAATCTACAATTTAAATGGTGTTATAATCAGTAGTAGAAATGCCCATTATACAAGAAAATGTCTTAGCACTTTTTAGAGAACATTGAAAATGTGAAGTCATAATTCTCCATGAGGATGATGATCTGGGCACAGAGCTGGCAAAGCCTTTTTTACTGAACTGAGCATGCTGGAATGCAGTCAGAATGAGAGATATCAAAAGAAGCAATTCCTGAACGCTCTCTCTCTGTGTGTGTGTGTGTGTGTGTGTGTGTGTGTGTGTGTGTGTGTGTGTGTGTGTGTGTGTGTGTGTTGGAGAGTGCAGTAGTAAAAATCCTCTCACTGATTCTCAGGGCTTTTCACAATTGAGCTTCCCTGTAATTCCAAAAAACAAAGATCAATCAGAGATCAAATATGGGCAGTAAATCATTTCCTAAATCTCCTGGATTTGCCCATTTGTCACCCTGATGTGTTCTGATGAGGGATTTCCAACAAAGTGAAAAGCGAGGACTTGACAAATCAATGAGACTTTTTGAATTGTCAGGCATATTCAGAAAGTACATGGGCATGTCTTGCTAATGATGAAATGCCAGCTCCTTGTCTCCTTTGATGTGGAGATAGCTGATGCAAATCACCTTTCACCACACTTTTTCTGACGACAGCCCCATCACTGTTTTTTTTTTTTTTGTTTAAATCGAAATGACATAAAACAATCTCTCATTCCTGCATGCTCCCCAGTTGGCCATCATTATGGCAAGATGTGCAGACGTGCCTTGTGTTTCAATGCGTTTCATCAAATACTATATTCCATATGATGGGGATGCAGTAAGGTTTTTTCAGTGTGGTGAAAAATCTGAAAGTGCAAATGTTCACCGCGGTCTTCTGTGAGATCTGTGGTTAAAGTGTTAACAATACCAACTGCTAGACATACATACGTACATACATTATACATTAATGTCATTTATTAATTCATTCATCTTCAGTAACCTCTTTATCCTGGTAAGGGGTTGCGATGGATCCAGAGGTGAGAAAACACCCTGGATTGGTTGCGAGTCCATCGCAGGGCACACACACATTCACACTTAGGGGTCATTTAGAATAACCAATCCACCAAACATAAAAAAAACAACATTTCAGCTTTATATTTCTACACTACAAGGAGGTCCATTTATATTGTTTGGTTATGATCTCTATAAAGCAGTTCTCATTACTGAAAGGTGCGTGCCACACGAGGAATGCTGCTTCATGGAAGTGATAACTGCATTAACGGGCATAATGTGTATACTGACAGCCCCCTCAGTACTCTTCGTTATTATGGTGCAACCAGTGGAGCAGAGATTTGGCACACATATGGAGGATGTAATTCACCATGTGCTGCTCTCTATAGGGTGTAGCTCTGCTGCCTGTCGTTACTCTCATTAAATCAGTTGGGGTCAGTGATGTAGCAGCTTGATTTTATTAATATACTTTTAAAATATTGTTCATTCTTCCAATATTATTTCAGATTATTTTCTTGTTTATTATACTGCATGAGTGCTGGTGGAGATAAATGGAAATAGGAACAGAAGTGATTCATGAGGCCATATTAGTTACATTTACAGCAGGAAAGAAGTGACAGATTGAAAAGAGAAATAGTAAATATTCCAACAAAGAAAGGAATGAAAAAGTAACAAATGATGAAATGAACAAGAATAAGCAAAGGAATAATAATGGGACAAAAAGGAGGAATTAAACATTTAGTGTATTCTGTGGATATTGCATGTCTGCATGCACTTATTGAATATATCATAATCATTATTCAAGTAGAGTGTGTTTTGTATTAGTGTAGTGCTTTAAAATTGGCTTGCTGCCCTGGGCTTTCAGTAAAGAATACTGATTGGGATTTACTGAGCACAGTGTGAAAATTGCTGAAAATTCTCGTATTTTCCGGATCTGTTCAGTATAGCATTAATTATAAGTTCCGTGTTTTTCCAGTCCGTTTGCATTATTCATAAAGATGGGAAAAGCTATAATCTGTGTATATAAAAAGCTTCCTAGCAGTTGAGGCAGGCAGTATAATCTATTGTGTCTACCAATTATTTATTTGGTTTATTTCTTACCAGATGTTGAGATAAGGGCTATTACTGTGACATCAGTATGGGTGAAATGACTACAACTCAAACGAATACAGATGTTATTCTGACCTACATGAACTACATGCACTATTGAAAACTCAATTACATTCTTTCAAAACAGCACACTCGATCCCCAGTGCGTGCTGATGAAATTAAAAACTCTATATTCAATCCATCTAATTATAACAAACAATTATAATTGGAGTGTTCCTGCCAATCATACTTGCAATGATTCATATTCTGATGTCTGATGTGCATTTAAACTTTCTTTTTAACTGCAATTGGGGTAGGAGTGGGATTGGAATGAAGTTTTGGAAACAGCAGCAGTGTAAGCATGATCAACAATGTTTTCAACAACATTTTGAATTTATTTTTTAATGGTTAACATTTTTCATTCATTCATCTTCAGTAACTGTTTTTTCCTGGTCAGGGTTGCATTGGATTAGGAGCCTATCAAGAGCCAGAAACCCTGTGTATGAGGTGCAAATACACCCTGGAAGAGATGGCAGTTCATTCAGCATAGTCAATTCACCTACCGTCATGTTTTTGGGAGGTGAGAGGAAACCAGAGAATGAAGACATGGGGAGGACAGTTCAGGATCTAACCAGGGATGCTCATTTTTAATTAAAATGTGTGAAAGAATGAAAGCAAGAAAAATGAAAGAAAGAAAGTTGCCATTCTTCTCTGCATTATAAGCCACTCACCCAGTGAGGGGCCAGGGAAAATGTCCAGTGTTGAATGTATAGTTTCTGACCTAGCATTCCCACTTTATAAATCCACTCTCTGTCTTCAGTAATTAATCTTAACCAGCAAGTTACATTATCTTACACACTGTAGTTCTATTACAAACCCAGACTTTGGTATGGGCTGGATGAACAAGTGGATGAACAAGTTCTAATCTCGTTTTAGCTGATGACCATAGTTCTTATCCATAGACAAACATAGGTTTCTTTATTGACAATATATTTTTATTCTAAAATGTCATTCAACATGTGCTTTAAAAAATTTATTTATTTTTTTTGTTATATCTAAAACATTTAATGGATGGAATATACCTGACCAAATATGTGTCCTGCAAAAGACGCAACAGTGCAACAGTGCAACAGTGCATTGTCAAAGATTAAACTGCAGACTGAAGTGTTTTTAAATTCAGAGAAGAATATTTAAATGTAGAAAATTCATGTAGGTGTTATCTTACACCTTAGAACTGAGCTCTTACACTGTAAACTCAGGAGGCGGGGCCTGTGCTCCTCACTCTGCTGTTGAGTAACTGGATGGCCACACATGGTGAAAATAGGCAATTTCACCTCCAACACCCTCACCATCAACACTGGAGCTCCTCACCACTGTGTTTTGAGCCCTCTGCTGTACTCTCTGTACACACATGACTGTATAGCCACATGAATCCACCACCATGGTGAAGATTGCAGATGACACTGTGGTCACCAAGAACGATGAGAAGGCCTATGTGGACAAAGTGGGGAGGCTGTCCCAGTGGTGCCGGGCCAACAACTTGTTCTTGAATGTCAGCAAGACAAAGGAACTGGTTGTGGACTTTAGAAGGGAACAACAGAGGACATACACAATTCTAACAGTCAGTGGGATCCCAGTGGAGAGAGTATACATCAAGGAAGACCTATCATGGACTTTTCCCATTTCAATATCAATGCAGACAGTTCTACGTCTTTTCAGCTATCCAGAAGTCCTTTTATAATGCCACTATACAGCGCATCCTCACAAGGGACATCACCTGGTATGAGAAGTGTTGAGCTGAGGACTGCAAAGTCCTGCAGAGGGTAGAGAGGGCTGATGAACGGAATACTCGGTCAGTACTCCCCAGCCTGTAGGACATCAACACCAGGCAATGCAGGTCCAGGGCAGCAAAGATCTTCAAGGATCCCACACACCCCCACAACAGACTGTTGCTGTGTTCAGGAAAGCGCCTCCACAACCTCATATCCAGGACTGAGAGGAAAGGAGAAGTTTCTTCCCCCATGCTGTCAGAACCCTGAACTCATGACCACAACTCCAGCTCCTAAATGTAACACTAATGTACACGCATATACACAGCACCAGGACATAGCTCATACATGTCACATATATTTGCACATGCACTTTAGTATATATACATATGTATATATGTATATATACATATACATATATACATATGTATATATACTAAAGTGCATGTACTTATATAGATACAGATACATACCTTTTCATACGTGTATTGTTTGTATGTTCTTGCGTGTCATTTCGCAAGCCTCCCCCCCCCAACCTTATACCCATTGTATATTGTCTGTATAGTCTATTTATTATTTGTTACGTACAGTCTTCATAGATACCACATCTCATTTCACTTCACCTTTGTACCAGCTATGAATGCATGTGACACATGAAGCTTTGAATCTTGAATCTTTACCTATGTTAAAATATCAGTGCTGACCGTATCTAAACTGACCACTGGTCAAAGGAAGTTGATCATCCAAGACAGGTTAAGTGTGTGAAATTTGTTACTTTCATTTTACATGTCTGCTGTTACTGTGGCCAAACAACACTATCTTTGATTCGTCTGTCCAGAGCACATTATTCCAAAAGGCCTGGTCTTTGCCTATATGCTCATTGGCAAACTGTAGTCTTGCAAAGGCTTTTTCCTGGCACGCCTCCCATGCAGGTCAAATTTATCAAATCTCTTTCTGATTATAGAAGCATGCACTTTGACACAAACAGTTGCAAGACTTACTAGCAGATCCTGTGATTAAATTTTGGGGTTCTTGGAGACTTCTTTTTGCATCAGACTCTTGGGCTGAATTTGCTGGGATGGCCAGTCCTGGACAAATTGTCAGTCGTTTAAAAACTGCACCATTTGTAGATGATTTTCCTTACAGTGGAATGATGTATTTCAAATAATTTGGAGATCTTTTTAAATCCCTTGCCAGACTCATAGGCATCAACAACCTTTTTTCTGAAGGCCTTACAGAACTCTTTAGATCTTGGCATGATGACACCACACACCTCAATAGCAAAGGGAACACCAGAAACTAGATATGAGATGGGTATAAATAAGACAGGTTCCACCTGGACTCCCTAAGCAGGTTCTAATCACTGGCACCCAATCTTCAACACCTGATTCTAATTATATGTATTTGAAGGTATGATGAATGTAGGGGTGTACTTACTTTTTCCATGTGACAGATCTATTTTTTGTTAAATTGTGAAAATTACTACAAAGTGTCATTTGGTAGAGTGTATCACCTTAATTTATAGGCACTGTTTCAAAGATGATCAAATGTTTACTTGCCCAAATATGTCAGAAAAAACATGACTGTAACTATATGAATGAACAAAGTAGGTCTTGTAAAACAAGAGCATGTTGATTTAGTTTTTCTATTATGACAATGCTACACTTGAAGGTTCTTCTAAATGATAGATATCCATTACAAGCTAAATAAACTAACTTCACACACCAAACATGTCTTAGCTGATGGACTACATACTGTATGGGGTAAGAGAGGATTGTGTATGGTTAATGGTTAATATGTTTGCCAAAGCCTTTAATATAAGAATATGCAGACAAATTACTATACTAGTAAAATGTTGTGTTCCTCTTTCTGCTTTTTTATTTTTATTTTTTAGATTTAAGGCATTTAGTTACCTTTGTGTCATAGCTTTTAAAACATCTTTTTCATTTTTTTTTTTTCAGTGTCACATTGCATCATCTTTTGAACTAGATGGTTTAAAGCAGAGTGGAAGAAAACAATCTCCAAACAGTGGTGCACTATGATGTTGGGCTTGTTTATGCTCAGAAAGGATGAGAGAGAGAGAGAGAGAGAGAGAGAGAGAGAGAGAAGGAGGGAGGGAGAGATGGAGCAATCTGCAGCTATCTGGCAGTCTTCCAAGGGCACTGTTACTTCAAGCGAACAAGCAAAATAGTGGTCAGCTAAATATAACATTTCCCTTCATGAGCAGGCCTTGGGTAAAGGAGAGAGAGAGAGAGAGAGAGAGAGAGAGAGAGAGAGAGAGAGAGAGAAAGCAAAGAAGAGCAATACAGCATCACTGCAATACCAGCATGTCATTATAAGATGTGTATGTCTCACCTGAGGTAAATGTATCTGTAACTGAGATCTGCATCATCATCATCTCACCTTCTATTGGGCCTCCTTACAAAAAACACACTCCTTTCCATTCACTGATACTCATTGTTCATGTATTCTTTTTCCCTTTTTTTCCCCTTCAAATGCAGAGTGTGTAAAAGTACCAACAGTGCAAATGAGTAATACCAATTTACCCTGAAATCAAGGCTTTATAAAATGAATTACTATTCGAACAGTCTTTGAAGCTTTAATCAGAGTCATGCACAACGTCAGAGAATCTGTTAGGAACTGAATTTACACGTAATTTTAATGCGTACTACTCATTTAAAACCACTCCAGAGATTTTCTGGGCACTGCACACAGCAAATCAAATTGTGGAATTATAATAAATCGTCTAAAATACACACAAGGTTATCATTATTCTTGAACCTCCCAGAAGTGGATTTAAACCAATATTATTTAAAGCTTTACAGGCGATGCTTTACAGAGTCTCAGAGGGAGAATGTCATGGGGAAATGAGCAGCTTGATGCAGGAGATAGACAGCACTGTCAAACATAGAGTCTACTCAGATGACTGTACAAATCCAGTGAAACTTTATGGCAGACACTTTTGGGATTTGGATATGAGGCTAATGACACTTCAGTGCTGTCTTCCAGGTCTCAGGGTCAGTCTAGTCTCAGAGTGAAGCACTGTCTAGCTCTGACAGCATCAGTCTACCGATGCCTGTTACTGGCCTGATTGGGTGAGCGCAAATGCAGTCCTGCACTAATGCTGCAGTTTCTAACCAAAATTTTTAAAAAAATCTAAAGCATGTTTTAAGCTTTTCAGGTTTCTATTTGTGTATGATATGCTTTATATACCTTGCTAAATACAGGAGGATAGTTGGATAATTGAAAGGTTAATTCATTTTGTGCAGACTGTTTTAATCAAGCTACCTGCTTTTATGGCTTCTTCAATATGAATAATGGTAAAATTATCATTGCCTTTATATTACATCCATTTTTAAAATGAATTAAGTGCTAACAAAATTACTCTTCCTGAGCATTTAGGCATTTCTAAAAGCTCTGGTGCCACTAATATCCACTGTGAGCATCCATTTCTTTTCTGATTAAGTGTGAAGCAGTGTGACTAAGAAACCTGGAGTTAAGTTAAATTCGACTAAAGCTTGTAACTCAGAATTACTGACCTCTCTGATTAGGAAAAAAACAGAGAAAATGTCCCCTCAGCTTAGAATTCATACTTGAAAAGTTGGGAACGTATCCTCAACCCTGAGTTCAGTATATCACATCGTGACAATATAGCCTCACACCGTCAGTACGGTTCAGTTTTAATACAGTTTTATAATACAGTTTGGAGAAAGTACATACATCATAAACTCATGGTCATTAATTAACAAAATACACACTTCGATTGGGGGCATCCATGTTTTGTTTCCCCACTGTTGCACTGAGCTTGGGAATTATGCAATTTTTGGGTTCAGACTTTGAACTTCTGAGTTGAATGCCACATTAGATCAAGGTAATAAAAAACTCCCCAGGGATGAATACTAGTGAATGCTTTTAAAAGTGTTTATTTATCCATTTTCTGTAACACTTATCCTACACAGGGGGCCTATCCCAGGATACTCAGGGCACAAGGTAGGGGACACCCTGGATGGGGTGCCAACCTATTCACACACTACAGGCAATTTTTATAAATGCCAATCAGCCATGTCTTTGGACTGGTGGAGGAAACCAGAGTACCCAGAGAATGGGGAGAACACACAAGCACCGTGGACACAGGGCAGGAATCGGACCCCAAACCCCAGGGGTGTGAGGCAAATGTGCTAACCACTAAGCCACCTGGCCCCCTTGTTTGTACCATTGAATCTAATGGTTTTTCATCAATTCCTTAACCTCAAGCAAATTAATCTGAGTATTTAGAGAACTGAGTTCTTAGAAATCATTAATTATACATGTTATTCACTATGAATCAGCTTCATGTTACTTTAGCATATTAATCATGTTAATCTATTATAGTCAATTATCTTACTCTACAATGTTATTATGTTTTTTGAATGACTTTATGATTACAAAGGATGATGTTACAAGAACCTTTGCTGATGTCAGAGTGACATATGAGTTGATGTCTGCTGATACTCCAAAAAGCCAAAAGTATGTGGATACCCGAGTATTGGACATCCCATTCCAAATCCATGGGTATTAATATTGAGTTGTTCCCCCTTTGCTGCTAGAACAGATTTTGGTCCTCCAGCTATACGTTTTCCCAAGTTTTCCCCTCCTTTTTATATGTACTTTCCTTTAAGCATCAAAAACATTTTGCGCATAAATCTGACAAAGACTTTTCAGAAATGTTTAACTATACTTTTGGACCAAACATGATTTCTTCATGCACACCAACATTTCAGTTTAAATGCTTACAGTATGTTGTGGTATTTTTTTAAAAAAGCTGATTATCTTTTCACACAAATTTAACAACCTCAGCTAATGATGATATTAATTAATCATCACATCAATCATCATAATCATCACATTTTATTTTTATGAGTAGTCTGCAGATATTTAGTGAGTCAGGCTGGTGTTCATATGGCAACTTTTTCTTTCTCAGATAATCTGTTTTTCACATTTGCTAAGCTTGGCACTTCATTTATCTGCTGTGTTAAATTGCCAAACTAAATAAGTAGCAAACTATATTGCTCTAACATTGCACAGCTTGGACACACAGGGTAAATCTAAGTACAGAGTTTATTAGCCTGAGCACATAAACACAAATTCAAGAACATTAAGGCAAAGGCCAAGAACAGGAGCAAGCAGAGTAATGTAGAGAATCCAAAAATCATTAAATTACTGAGTGGAAAGGAAGTAAAAACATTAGGAAAACATCCAACAAGAAAAGCAAGGCAATAATCATGAGGTGAGTTAAGCATTGATTGAGTGTACACACCGGGTAATTCAATTCAATTTTATTTGTATAGCACTTTTAACAATGGACAATGTCACAAAGCATCTTTACAGAAATATATATAAATTCTGGATATACAGTACATTTTAAATTGACACATTTATCCCTATCTGACTGTAATCTGACTAAAAGGTCAACTCTGCCCTGCTTTATTCAGTAAGGAAGTGTGTATGCTAGCAGAGATCAAGGTGATCACATATCATTTTGATAAAAACAGCTGTTGTTCCCCATGTTAAATATTGTACTGTACTACTAGTATATACTTATTAAAGTATCTATACAATAAAATTTGCAACAAATTGTGTGATGTTTGAGCCCTGCAAGATTTCTGATACACAGTTCAACACATAAATAATGCATAATCACATAATGTGTGCATAATCACAACCATAATCTTGTTGCAATTACCTTATACAAAGTCCACAGTTGTATGTACAGTACTGTGCAAAAGTTTTAGTCACCCTATTTTTTTTTTTTTTAGTACAAACTTTGTTATAGATTTTTTATTCTGTGACGTCTACATTATCAAGTGAGTACAAAAAAACGGTTTAGATTCCCAAACATTAGTTTTCTAGCACAAAATTAAATGTTATAGAAATCATTAAAGAAAGCAGCATATTACGTAAGAGACACTTTTCAGACAAAAAACACAATGAAGGCTGCTGGGTTTTGCTGCAAAATAAGAAGCAAATGTGAAAGTCAAAGTCTGCAGAAGAACTGTGTCTGGTTCTGCAAGATGCTCAATAAAACTTACCAGCTCATTTCCTTATAAAACTGCACTAATTGTACCGGAGACCACTATTATAATTTTAATTTGTATTTTTTTGTCACACAAAATATTGACTTTGTTTCATTTACTACTGTTTACTGTTCTTTACTGTATTTTTTTTAATGTAGAAACATTTAATTTCATTATTTTGAAGGCATCTTTGCTCTACAGCATTTCTTTGCATGTGCCTAAAACTTTTGCACAGTACTGTAGTTCTTAAACAAATAACTCCCATTTCAAATCCCACCACCAATTTCTCCTGGAGATCAAAATATACACAATGATAGTGCAAAAACCACATCACAGAGCATAATAACTGTGTTAATCTATCTTACCTTTCAGAAGTATACTGGGACTTCAAGGCAGCAAAGGTCTTAACTGCATCGTCTGTTTCAATTCTCTCTGCCAGTTCATGCTCTGTGGTAAATGTAGCCAGTCCATTAAACCTGTCCTGTTTCATTGTACTGCATAGGTAGTTTTTCTTGATCATTTTCAGATTTAGGAAGTCATTTTCTGATAAAGCCACTGGGGTGGGGCAAGCTGCTGTTTGAGGCTACTAATCGGAAGGCCATGAGTTCAGATGTATTGGGCCCTCGAGCAAGGCTCTTAATTCCTAAACTACTCAGCTGTAAGTCACTTTGTATAAAATCATGAGCCAAATGAGAAAAATGTAAAATGAGAAAAAAATCATAATGCTATAATTGCATTAGATTGAAAAAAGAGAGAGAGAGAGAGAGAACTGGCACAACTTTCTTCTCCTTGACTCGTTGAAATGTACAACCTAAAAATATTCCTATTATCTGGCAGTTGGGGAACATGGTTTTCGACAGCTCAGGAATTGCTGAAAGAAACACATTTATTTTTGGTCCATTACATGTTTGGCATCTCTACAAATTTGTCTTACATAGTTGCCTTCTACATTATAGAAAGCTTTAGCAATTGTAGAGAGATTTCAATTGCACTGAACAGCACTCTCTCAAAATCAGTCTGGGAGTCTTGGAAAAGTTGTCTCATCATGAACTATCACTACATGTCTAGCTTCATTGTAGTGGTGTGCTGGAAATCTAATTTTTAAACTTCCTACCATGCTATGATGGAACACATATGGACAGCTTTTGATTTTAGCTGCAAATCCCCTCACTTTGCATTCATTTCAATTTGACAAATGTCACCTTCTGCTACTGAGACTGTCTACTCTATTTTTGTATTTTCTGTCATGTAGAGATTTCACTGTAAAGTCACACTCACCCATAAACTGAAATGAAAGCAGAGGGAAAAAAGTTGTAAACTTCACATGCACAAGTCACTTTACATCAGTGGTCACCAACCCTGTTCCTGGAGACCTACTTTCCTGAAGAATTTAGCTCCAACCATAATCGTGCCCATCTGACCATCTAATCATTGCCTTAAGAAGTTCTTGATCAACTAAAACAGGTGTGTTCGATTTTGGTCAGAGATGTAACCTGCAGGAAGGTAGAACGCAAGGAAGAGTGCTGGTGACCACTGCTTTACATGATTTATTGCTACTACTATCGCAGAGTTTACATTCTTCTTCTTCTTCTTGTATATATACTATATATAAAGTTGGGACGAGGACAACAAAAGGCTGGAAAAGTACGTGTTACCAAAAAGAAACAGCTGGAGGTTATTTGTCAACAGGTCAGTAACATGATTGGGTATAAACATAGTATCTTAGTGAGGCTTTCAGAAGTAAAGATGGGCAGAGGTTCACCAATCTGTGAAAAACTGTCTACAATTTGTGGAACAATTTCAGAATAATGTTCCTCAACGTAAAATTGCGAAGACATTGAATATCTCATCATCTACAGTAGGGCTGTCAAAAGTACCGGTACTTCGGTACCAGATTTTCACAAGTACCAGTAGTACCGAGTACCGGGTCAACCCAGTACTGATGCACTGTCTCACAGGTAGTCAGTCGGGAACTTTTCATAGGTGTGCCGTGCAATTATGGTAGCAGTTGCATTACGGATGTGGTAGCATAATTTAATTCAAGTGTAGGATTAGAAAAAAATCCTCGTTTTTGCTTACTTAATGGTTAGCATACGTGCGTGTTACACTAAAATGGTCATGTGTCCTTATTAACCATTTAATTCTTTTAAAAACATCCGCAGACCGCCAGCGGCCCACCGCATTGTTAAGTGTAAAACTATGCTATGCACACAGCTGCTGTGTTTACGTAGGTACTCATGCGATATATCTTTGGAAAGCTAAGATTCTTGTGCTTCGATTAATATAAACCAACACTTACAAAACTTTGGCAACTCACTTATGAAGCCTCATAGTAGTCTTCTGATCCATAAAATCCTGACAAAAACAGTCTTGTTACACTGGCAAAGGTCCAAACGATCCAATTAAGTAAAAATGTTTAGTCCAAAACACATTATTACATCAATAAATACCCACAGACTATTGCTGAGTCATTTCAAATTATAGGCAGATGTGCCCAATCTTTCACGTTTTCTCTGTTATTACTCCGGTTCAATTTCAGAACTTCAATTTAAAAGTTCATGCATAAAGATGCCTAACAAGTAGCAAGTGTTTCGTTTCAGAAACTTTTTTTTTTTTACATAGTTTGTATTTTTTGCTTGTAATTTATTTAGTTATTATTTACTTGAAGGGAAAAAACCTAAGGCCAAAACTTAAAGCATTTTTCAGAAATACTTGAAATATACATATACATTTGTTTTAATTTATTTTAATATTTAACTTTATAAATAAGAAGTGTGTTCAATTATGGCATATTTTTGTGTTTTGCATGCTTGTAATTTTTTGGTTTATTTATTTTTATACCTTTAATTACTTGTGGAAAAAAATTTAAACACTTTGAAATTCAGAAGTATACAGAATGGCATTGTTTTTTTAAAATACATTTTATATTGATATTTAAATTTATTAATAAAATAGTGTATTGTTCAATTACCATGTTTTTGTGTTTTGCTTTGGTACCGAAATTCGTACAGAGTACCGTGGAATTTTGCGACCGTGACAACCCTAATCTACAGTACATAATATCATCAAAAGATTGCTAGAATCTGGAGAAATCTCTGTGCGCAAGGGACAAGGGTGAAAATCAATATTGCATGCCCGTGACCTTCGGGCCCTCAGGTGGCACTGCATTAAAAACAGGCATGATTCTGTAATGGAAATCACTGCACGGGTTCAGAAACACCTCCAGAACTCATTGTCTGTGAACACAGTTCGCCGTGCCATCCACAAATGCTGGTTAAAGCTCGATCATGCAAAGAAGAAGCCATATGTGAACATGATCCAGAAGCGCCGCCGTCTTCTCTGGGTGAAAGCTCATTTAAAATGGACTGAGGCAAAGTGGAAAACTGTTCTGTGGTCAGATGAATCGAAATTTGAAATTCTTTTTGGAAACCATGGACGCCGTGTCCTCTAAACTAAAGAGGACTAAAGAGACTAAAGCCTGCATCACTGATGGTATGGGCTGCATTAGTGCCTATGGAATGGGCAGCTTGCACATCTGGAAAGGCACCATCAATACTGAAAGGTATATACAGGTTTTAGAGCAACAAATGCGTCCATCCAGATTCCATCCTATCTTTACTTCTGAGAGACTCTAATGTACTTTTTTTATACCCAATCATGTTACTGACCTGCTGCCAATTAACCTAATTAGTTGCAAAATGTTCCTCCAGATGTTTCTTTTAAGTAACACTTATTTTTCCAGCCTTTTGTTGCCCCCGTCCCAACATTTTTGAGACATGTTGCGGCCATCAAATTCAAAAATACATTATTTTTTCTTAAAATGGTACATTTCCTCGGTTTAAACATTTGATATGTTTTCTATGTTATATTGTGAATAACATATGGGTTTATGAGATTTGCAAATCATTGCATTCTGTTTCATTTACATTTTACACCGTGTCACAACTTTTTTGGAATTGGGGTTGAGGTTTATTGTATAATATATTGTCTGCATTGGCTTTCACTGTCTGTCACTGTGTTATTTATCTTCTTGTCTGACCTCTCATATCCATAATCAATCACCAGCTAATCAAGCTTCTCGGTAAGGACCTCATTCATGACTGTTTAGAGACTGTTAACTCTTGGAAATGTTTGCTGATCTCCACACTATTTTGGTTTGTCTATACTGGAACTCTAAAGGTTTTATGTTGAACACTAAACCAGATGGTTTTCCTTTAAAAGAGGGTTCCCAAACTCTTTAGAATGAGATTAACTATTCAAATCACCCTTCTTTTTTTTCAAAGTAAGAGCTTTGCAAGGCAACATAACAACAGAAAATCATTTGCCCTATTATTAGAAGATTGAAAATGGGAGCCAAGGGAGCAAAATTGGTCGCGTTCTCTGGATGGGAGGGATGGCATACTCTCTCTCACCTGTGTATCACAGCCAGTTGCAGGTGTCTGTGAGCTCATGTATGTGGAATAGGGAAGATAGCACTTTACTCCAAGTGTGTTACGCTGTCTTGTGATGCAGCTTGAGCAGAAGTTTGAAGAGAGGCAGTTGGCTGGCTTCACGTGACTCAGAAGAGGAAGAATGTATTAGACTTCACGATCCCCAGTTGCTAGCTGTTGTATGATAGAGGGGAGCTGGCTGGTGGGTGGAAATTGGCAGCTGAACAAATTGGGAAGAAAATGGGGAGAAAATTCAAAATAAAATTAAAGCCGCAAGCAGCGATGATAGGGCCCTCACACTGAAAATGGCAAAAACTGCACAAAAATCGCAGAGGAAATTCAAAATGGCTGACTTCCTGTTGTGTTTAGGGCTTCACTCCAAGAGACTTTTTTGTAGGTATTGGCACATTACATGTATGTACCGAATTTCGAACATATGTGAAACGTAGTGGGAGGGACGCTTTGTTGAAATTTTGTAGGTGGCGCTATCGAGCCAATTTGTCACACCTAATTCTGAAACCCATATCAGATGTAAATTTTCGCCAGTTCTGACATGTGTGCATTTAGGCCCTCAAAAATACGATTCATTTCGGAGAATAATAATAATAATAATAATAATAATAATAATAATAATAATAATAATAATAATAACAATAATAATAATAAAAACAGAGCAATTCCAAGACGGTCTTCGCACCATATGTGCTTGGGCCCTAATAATCGGTATATCGTGTACACCAGTTTGGGCACTTGTAAGGACCCTGGCTCATTACACATTGGGACACTGATAACTCAATTTCCAGCGACTCAATTTATTATTTTTTATTATTATTTATTATTATCAATTTATTATTATTATGTACTCATGTTGTAAAACATCGGCAAAAAATTAAAAATGTAAAACGTTTTATGTCATATAAATTTGTTAGCTTAATCACACGCATTTCTATCATGGTACTTCAAGCAGGATCGTACACAAGCTAGTGGATTTTTAAAAAATCATTAAACACCTAAAAGTCGTTAATTCAAACAAACTGAATACAGAACATCAAATAAAGTTAAAAAATAGCTAATGTGAGTAATCATTTGAGAGCTACAACAATGATATCAAGCTACTTACTGTACATTTATAGATGAGAGACTTCATAAAACATGATGTCATTTCCAGTAAGGGAACATAGTGACCATCGATGCTCCCTGGTTTTTGCAGTGCACTGTGGGATTTTTCAGGGAGTGAATGTTCCAGTGCACTGTAAGGATTTTGCGATTGAGACAGCCATTAAAATGGCTGCCTCCCTGATCAGTGCCCTGACTACTGAACTAGGGAGGTGGTTGAAATTTATACTGCTCTGATCAAATACATCTGTCTATACTAGCATTGAATGCTTTGCATGGCCATCACTCTGATTCTGACTCTGACTCAAACACTGCTGTCATCTACTGCCAGTGCACAGCAACTTTTCCCATTGATTTTTCACCCTCATAGTGGTTTGAGAGGTTGACCTTATACCTAGTTATTTCCATTTATGAGAATATACTATATTCTCAGTTGACCTGTCATGAGTGCTAAAGATGCCTGTCATATCTTTCCTATATTTGACGTTGGCTTATTGTTTCTCACTTCTACATCCTTGCTTACTGAATAAACAAACGTTGGCCTTTTCAGTCTCTAACATTTGCAAGAGTCTGACTGCAATAATACACAGAAAAGCTTTTGTATTTGCTGTACCTAAGAAAAGCAAATACGGTGTTTTCTCTATCATACTTTCTTGAAGTTGTTGGGTAGTTGTCGAGGGACAGGTTGTAGATCACCATTCTTTTTCCCCTCACAAAGGATAGGTAAGTACATCGATTAAATATGTATCCATGGCTTGGGATTCTGATAGAGATTGTGTGCAGTCTAACAGAGGCATCGTGTCAGGCTGTAAATTCATGCTGCAATCCCAGGGTGAATGAAGGGTAGACAGGTGGTATTGATTTTATTAAACACCTTTGTGACATTTTGGTTTTCTGTCTGAATTATTTCTGCAAGCCAGCCCTCTAGTTTTTACTAGAGAGACTGTTGCATTTTGTTACTAAACACCATCAAGAGCAACCTACTAACCTAAGACATAATTTGACTGGCATTGCAACTGACTAATGAAGACGTCATTTGACTGGTACTGCAACTTTTTCACAGCCCAAACAAAAAACATGTGATGCATAACCTTATTATTATTATTATTATTATTATTATTATTATTATTATTATTATTATTATTATTATTATTATTATTATTATTCAGAACAGTGGCTTTGAATAGGTTGGTCATTAATGGGTATTATTGTGAGGTGGTACAAAATTGTGGACTGGAATTTGCAGATAGTTGATCAGACCTTTATCTATAAGATGTCCTGCCAAACTGGAGGAGTCTTTTAGAGAACTACATGTGAACACCACATGACAATTTCACCATGAAGTTGAGGAAAAAAAAGAAGACGGGGAGAGCACTAGAGCAATATTACTGTTATTTGCTCAGGGAGGTCACACTGGGAAGGTTACTCTGAAGTGCCTACAGACAGAGCCGAAGTTCTACACCTTCATATATCTATAGATTATAGCATAGTGTGCCCAAGTTGCATGGGTATACAATACCAGATTGAACTATTTACTTGTGTACTGTATTCACGCAGCTCTTGAAGGGATTGAAACTTGTCTGGGCTGTGCTTTTACAAGACCTGAGGGGATTATCTATGTGAACAAGAAGACTAATTATTATTCTGTACATTGGATTAGTTTGGATTAGAGTAAAAAGGTGAGCACTTGATGAAACACTGTAACAAGGGGATAGTTGGCTCCAGCAAGTGTAAGTCTACTGCTGGTTTATATTATTGCTTTAAATTTATCCCTAGTGATTTTACCATCAGAAAGATGACTAGACAAACCTGAGAGATTTTCGGTGAATTTGTCAGTAATTAAGTAATAATAGTAACAATTAAGTAATCAGATCTTGTTGGTTCTATATTGCTGATGCCAGTTTTGAATTAAGTTTAAGTTTATTTGTCAGGGACCATGTACAAAAACATCTCAAATGAAAAAGATGCTTTGCACCAGATTAATGTTTGTCTGGTCAGAAAGGAAAAGGTGATTTTGAGGTGTTATTAACAAACGTGGCTAAGGCAGCTAACAAAATACAAGGAGACTTGGAAAGTAAGCCTTACCATTTTCAGGTGGTCCATTAAACTTATCTTTTCAAGTTCAAGTTCAAGTTCAAGTTTATTTCTAAAGCACATTTAAAAACAGCTAAAAGCCGACCAAAGTGCTGTACACTGTCAATAGCACAAATACAATAAGTAAAATATTAATAGCGTAATGTAAAAATACACATAACAAAACTATAACAAAATCAATTTTTAAACGCCAGAGAAAAAAGATGAGTTTTTAGACTAGATTTAAACGCAGGTAGAGTGGAGGCCGTTCTAATATGAGATGGTAAATTGTTCCAGAGAGTAGGACTAGCCACTTCGAACGCTCTATTTCCTCTCGTCTTTAGACGAGTGCAAGGGATCTGGAGGAGAAGTTTTTCCTCGGATCGTAATCGTCTTGTAGGGATGTAAGGATGAAGTAGGTTTATAAGATAAGGCGGAGCTAAATTTTTCAATGATTTAAAGACAAATAGAAGAATTTTAAACAGGCAGCCAATGCAGGGATCTCAGAATGGGTGTAACATGATCAAATTTTTTACACCCCTTCAGAAATCGAGCTGCTGCATTTCGTACTACCTGTAAACGAGAGATTTGTTTTCCTGGAGGAAACTCTCGAACCATGGGGAGACCATGCAGAGGTGGGATTTGAACCCCCAACCCAAGCTGCGAGGCAAACTTGCTAACCACTTAACCCCCTATTAGAATATATATTAGGTTAACTCTGTCGACTAGCCACACAGGAATTAGAGCCCTGTTTATATTATATTTGATTTGGAGGTGTGTAAGTGAAACTTCTCTGAGCCACTGCTGGCCAAAACCTTTCCAAATTGCTATGACCTTAAATGCCTCATTACACTGGCTCATCAGTTACTCCCATCATTAAACATGGCTCATGTAGTTCTGGCGCAAACAGCAAATGCTGTATTAATGCTTTTGTTCAAATTCACATCATGTTTGCTTAAATTACACCTCACAGGGGTCTGGAGGGATGCTTTTACATTGCATTTATTTACTCTCCCACAGCTGAACACTGCATGCAGCTCTTTTGCCATTAGCACTGGTACAATGGCCTGCCCATGGGGTGCAATTGTAGGTGCATCATTCAGTTAAAACGTTTTCATTTTTCATTGGAAAATATTAGAGTGTCAGCAGTGCCTTGTTAGTGACAATGATAGAACTCTAAACCTGTTGTCCTCCTGTTTCCTTTAAGAACATTTTGGCTAAACTCTCTATGCCCTGTTAGCTATCAGTAAAATTGATTAAGTATTTGATATCCTATAACCTACAAGAAGTAGATAAGCCTATCTTTATACTGATGGATGTACAAGGATGTACAAAGGGCATTTTGCTGACATTGTTTGGGTTCGGTTTTCATCACTGCAAAGCAGTTCTGAAGTTCTTCAGACTGACCACCTTTCTTATGTGATGAAACAAGTGTATGCCCAGAAATAAGGTGTGACCAACAGGATACCTGGCCAGAGTCCAGAGCAGCGTAGAACACAGAAAGGTAGCTCCCATAATGGCAGCAGTGCAGGTGGACATGGCAGTACCCTTCCTTGATGCTCAACTCTGGGGTGTGGGAATCTGAGGGCAAGGCAAGCTAGCTATAATAGGCAAGCTATAATATCACTCAAGGTCCTAGAAGGGTGAGCTAAACAGGGGAGCTGCGTTCTCTGCCAAGCTAATAGGTGAAGCGATGTCCACTGCAGAGCCAGAAGGCGGAACAATGTCCTCCGCAGGGACAAAGGCTGGAGCGATGTCCTCAGCAGAGTCAGGAGGCAGAATGTTATCCTCAGTGGAGCCAGGATACAGAGCAAACTCCTCGACTGGTCCGCACATCTGCACTTTCCAGAGGCTTTGTACTCATTATAGCATTGCATTATCAAGCAGTGCCAGGTTTGCAGTCATATTAAAGAATTAAATTGTCGCTGCTGGTGGCCTATTTTTCCACCACTGTTTTTTTCCAATGTGGTCTTCCATCTACTGTCATAATGTAAAAGCAGCATTAATACTGGTTTATACTTGTCTGTTGAAGCCTATTTGCATATTTGCATCACAACATGGAGATGATGTTAATGGGTAAGAATAGCATGCAGAGGCACACTGATGGGTTGAAATTCATAACTCCACATGGTGCATGAACGAGCCTTCAGGGGAATGCTGATCGCTTGATGGAAGGAGGTGGGTCCAGTTGCGTACAATAAGACGTTATGTCTTGCCTTCTGTCAGTTTTATGTTTCATCAAGGGTTTCACAGTAATGTTGACAGTGAGACTGTACCACAACAGAACAGCCCATCATGACTTCAGTTTTCCCAAATATGCCATAATGTGATGGAATAACACATATGTTTCACACTGTGACACACCTGATTTTTCAGGAAAACATGAAAGTAAAAAATGAAAAACAAAAGCTACTGACATAAGAGCATTACACCATTGTCGTCATTAGCAGTGAGCACCTGAGGAAGTAAAGGCTTTGGTTTACCGAGTGTTATTTCATCAGCCTGGTGTGATCAGTTTGAACACCCACTTCACACCCACTGCCTCTCATTCATATAGACTCAGCTCTCTCATGCACTCAGCTACCTGCTTCCTGCACAGATTAAAGCAGATCCATGCATTCATACAGGGCAGGAGAGGTAAGTCTTGCTGTTTAATACACGCTAATACATGCTAATAAGGCAACGCTCAGAATCTGAACTCACAGTGGCTTTAGTATTTTGGATACTTGTATATGAGAATTTTTTTTTTTTTTTTTTCAGTGTTTATTAAAATTAAAAAACCTGAAAAATCTTTCAAAAATACATTATGCATCTGTATGAAGACACACTTTCAAGTATACATTATGTAAAGCTGTTGAATATAGGATATGTGGATACCAGGGTTTGAAGCCCTCTCACTAGCAAAAAACAACAACAACAAACAAACAAAAAAAACAAGCTGATTTATAAACTGGGTCTTTGGAGGATTTTGTGAGTGAATGAGCAAAATAGCACTTTTTGTTTGACTTAATAAATACAGTGCCCTCCACTAATATTGGCACCCTTGGTAAATATGAGCAAAGAAGGCTGTGAAAAATTGTCTTTATTGTTTAACCTGCTGATCTTTTGTTCAAAAAAATTCACAAAAATTCTCTGCTCTCATGGATATCACACAACTGCAAACAAAACACAGGTTTATCAAAATAAATAAATAAATATATATATATATATATATGTGTGTGTGTGTGTGTGTGTATGTAACAATTATTGGAACCCTTTTAGTCAATACTTTGTGCTACCTCCTTTTGCCAAGATAGTAGCTCTGAATCTTCTTCTATAATGCCTGATGAGGTTGGAGAATGTGGAGGCGGGGGCGTGGTCGAGCACCGGTTTGTGAATGGAGGGCGGAGCCGGAGAAAGCGAGCGGTAAGGTTTACACACCTGTAGGAAATTAACACTGACGAGTGTTCTATGTTGCAGTGAGGAGAAAAGGAGGAGAAACACACAAACTGAACACAAAAGGCATGTGCGTCTCTCTCCTCTCTCCCTGGCGCTTCCAGCCGCTCCTTTATCTCTCTCTCGCCCACTGATTAGACAGATCAGTGCCAGGTGTGCGTCCTCACAACCTGGCACACGCCCTCCTCCTCGCCACACTCCTCCGCCGCCAGATTCAGGCCTCCGGTCTGACGTACAGCCCCTCCCACCTTTCGGGAGGGCGGTGCTGCCACTCAACCTGCGAGCGAGAGGAGAGATGAGGAGGAGGAAGAGGGGAGAGAGAGACGCAAATGCTTGAACAATTTCCTGCTCCTAGTCACCCAGGTGTACTAAAAGTTTTAAATATCATTGGGTATATGCTTTAAATATATTTTTCTCATATAAATTCATTTATATATATATATATATATATATATTTTTTTTTTTTGGATAAACCTGTGCTGTGTTTGAAATTGTTTGATGAGAGCAGAGTATTTTTGTGAATTATTTGAACAAAAGATCAAAAGGTTAAACAATAAAGACAATTTTTCACAGCCTTCTTTGCTCATATTTACCAAGGGTGACAATATTAATGGAGGGCACTGTATGCAGATTAGGGCATTTCCATCTAAAAGTGTGAAAAGATTCACCCTCCATAAGATTTACCACTACTTGGAAATCATTTGTGTGTGCAAACTAGTATGGATTTATTAATCAGAGATATACTCAAGTTTAAGTTTTAGTTTACTCTCCTGTGATTGCTATTGAAATCCAAATTTGACACAACTATCGAAAATTAGCACACTCAAAAACCTCAATTTAAACATTGTTTCTTCCCCTCGACTTTACACGTGTTGTCATTTGCGCAATTCTTCTTTGCCACCCGTAACACCCCTACTAACTGCACATGGAAAATTAGCCTCTTTATTTGGGATCTTAGTAAATCAAAGCCTAAGTAAAAAGTAACCATTTGGTAAAATAACTCCCAGTCACTTCTCTAAGAGAGTAAATATGCAGGTGTCCTTTTCAGGGAGGCAAATACAGAGGACACTGTCAAATACTTGTTTTTTTGTTTTTTTTTTGTGAATGCATAATAGCATGCATGATGATGAGAAGCAGTGCATAGAAAATAGTGCTGTAGTGAAGTCTAAGAGAATCTACTCTTGAGCAGAAGAGACTTTTAAATGCACTGCTCTCCACACATTAGCCCCGAGGCACTGGACAGAGGAGTGTCAAATTCTCTTTCCCTACTGCTATCTTCTGTCTTTTTCTCCTGGCCATCTCCTCCACATGACTGCATCCTTCACTTGCAATAAATATAATGGCTGCTCCTGGCTATGTATATTTTTTCTTCTGCATAAGAAAAACAAATGCTGTTCTTATCCACAACAATGTTAGCATAAATGTCTGCAATGTGCTCTAGTCACTCTATCCACCCATTCATTGTGATGCTTCATTCATTATATATATATATATATATATATATATATATATATATATATATATATATATATATATATATATATATATATATATATATATAGGGACAACAAGTGCTCATTTATATAGTGCAGCCCCATATAGATAATCTAACATACACTCACTCTTCTCAAACTTCGCCTGCTCATTCTTGCAATTATCCAATCTGCCAATTACGTGGCAGCCTCAAGGTTTGATGTGCTGTGCATTCTGAGATGCTTTTCTGCTCACCATGGTAATATAAAGTGGTTATTTGAGTTACCATAGGCTTTTGTCTCATGACTGGTTGAACCAGTCTGGTCATTCTCCTCTGTTCTGTCTCATCAACAGTGTGCTTCAGCCCACAAAACTGCTGCTCACTGGATGATTTTTGGTTTTTTCCCCGCACCATCTGTGTAATATCTGGAGAATGTTGTGCATGAAAATCCACAAAGATCAGCAGTTTTCTGAGGTACTTAAACCAGCCTATCTGTTATTGAGATAACATTTTTCCATTTTCATTTTGATGTTTGATGTGAACTGACTCTCTTGACGTGTATCTGTGTGATTTTATGCCTTGTGCTGCTGCCGCTTGATTGGCCAATTGAATAGCTGCATGTAACTGCATGTACTTCCTAATAAAGTGGACAGTGAGTGAATATACAGTATTTGATTAGGCAGCACACTGGTATAGCAGTGTTATATCTAGTTATATAGTTGTCTGTGTGCAGTTTTACATGTTCCGGGTTACTTCAGGTTCTCCAGTTACCCCCCACTGTCTACTCTAAATTACTCCTTCCAGTTACACTGTGTGTGTGTGTGTGTGTGTGTGTGTGTGTGTGTGTGTGTGTGTGTGTGTGTGTGTGTGTGTGTGTGTGTGTGTGTGTCTGTGTCTGTGTCTGTGTGTCTGTGTGTGTGTGGACTGATTCCATCCAGATTTTCCCACAATAGATTCTGGATCCACATCCACCCTGATCAGGATAAAGAGATGATGAGTGAACAAAATAAAACAATAAACACTTCATGTATACATTGTAAATTAAAAATATGAAAAATGAATGAAAACCAAAACTAAGAACTGACCTATAACAATACTTAAATATTTCCAAAGTGCAAATTGATTAAAAGCCATTTAAAAACTTGGGCAGATGAAAGCAGGTGTTTAAGGGACCAAGCCATATATCTAAGCTCCTAGAAATATTCAAAGCTTTAAAACAATTGGAGAGAAAATAAAAGAAACTGACGACACCCAGGCGTGCAGAAGCCATTAGCGGGGCACAACACCAACAGCAAGTGTTCAAACACAATAAGAACATGACTTTTTTTTTCCCCCAGGAATGCCTGTAATGTCTCAAAGATTTTCAACACCAAACCCTATGAAGCTAAATCACCATGTTCTGCTCAGCTCTAAAGGGCATCATTAATGTCATGTGTGTGAAATGCAGTTTCAGGGGCTTGTTCTCAAACAGCATCATTTGCATACATATTCTTCGACCAAACCTGGCCATGAGGCAGAGATTAACCTCAGCAGGGAGCAAACAGTTCCCATGAAAATGGCAGTTTATCTCTGATTTCACTGCATTCAGCATGCAGACTGATAGTGCTGCATAAACTATGCCTGTAATTATGTGCTTACATAAGACACTGCAACATTTTTCTCCCAGCTACAGTAGAAGCAGGTCAGCAGCAGAGATAAAGCGTGACTGCATGTGTGTTATCACATTCATATGCTTCTCTATTAGCAGGGCTCATGAGAGATGCCAGCTACCACGTTTCGTAAAGAATGAATGGTCACGATTTGTCAAAAATGGCCTCTCCAGAAGAGAGTGTGTGAGTGATGAGAGCAGTGAGACTCTCTCTGGCTGAAGGTAGCTGCTGGTGAACGCAGCACACATATGGATCCTGTGCTATTTACAGTGTACTGGGACAAGCCAAAGGAAGCTCTGTGCCACTGTATGTAGGTTAAACTGTGATTAAGTGAGATTGAAAACAGAGAGGCCTCACACTGTGGACATATGTGTTTGTGTCGTACAGAAATATATAACATATGTCTAAGTGAAACCAGCAGGGATTGTATTGCTTTTCTCTAACGGGAAGAATAATTTACTGTAGTCCTTGCAGAGCATCTTACAGCATCATTTCAAGCAGCTTTAAGAAGAGCTTTTACGAGACATGAAGTGATGTAATCATTAACTTTAATTTGTATTTAATATATCTTTAAATGAAAGAAATATTCTAGCAGTTTGTAGAATATAGTTAGTTCAGAGAGTGGAGTCTGACTACACACAATAAGTGTATAATTTATTATATAATGTTTATTTAATTTTGTTTAAAAAATGTTTGACTTTGTCAAAGATATTTTACATCAACTACAGACCAGTGGCAAACATAAAACATAAATACTTTCAGAAATGTACTTTATTATCTTAATTTATTCTGCAGTCTAGTTTTCCATATAAGGTTAAACTCTGTTGTGTAGAACATGGAGGAGCATTTATTTTTGTGCTTTCTCGCAATGCATAACTTTATCATGTAAATGTTTGTAATGATTGTCAGAATAATAAAAACTTGCCTTGCCACTATATGCTACTATATTTTCTAATGTTTGCGGTTAAAAAACTCTAGTGCATAAAAAGTCATCCGGATATGTTAACGTGAGTGTACTGCAAGAGACAGCCATGTTTTTTGCACCTGGTGTAAAATGGCCTCAATTCTACTACTAGAACGAAAAGCTATAACTTGTCATTTAAATATGTTGAAAATAAAGACACGTGGTAGACTCATAATGTCTTTTTCTCAAATACTGTAATATCTGCTGAAATGATGCAAGTCCCTTGTACTATATATAGCCATTTCTTTTGACTGCATTTCATTAAGGTTTAAAATAGTCCAATGACTGTGAACTGCATGGAAAATAAGAGACAATTGCTGACACTGTGTATTTGCACACATCAGGGTACCCATGTTGCCAGCCACTCCTCATGGGGTCTCTTCTTGAAATAGTTTTCAATACATATCTACTCATCAAGTAAATATTAGCTGCATTAGTAGTTCAACCACAACTAGCATTCTTTCTAAATTTGAGAAAACAAATTCTAGTCAGGACAAGTTTGCTTGTTATGTGTAGTATCTACTGTAGCTAATACTGTGCTGTTAGCTACAGTGTTAAACATCATCAAATTTACACACAAGTCCTAAAAGAAGACATAGAGAAACAAATGAGACAAAAATATTACACTTGGCCATTTATTTATTGAGGAACCTTTACTTTCAGTATCTGGTGTGACCCCCTTGTGCAGCAATAACTGCAACTAAATGTTTCTGGTAACTTTTGATCAGTCCTGCACATTGGCTTGGAGGGATTTTAGCCCGTTCCTCAGTATAGAACAGCTTCAACTCTGGGATGTTGGTGGGTTTCCTCACAAACTGCTTGCTTCAGGTCCTTCCACAACATTTCTATTGGATTAAGGTCAGGACTTTGACTTGGCCACTCTGAAACATTAACTTTATTCTTCTTTAACCATTCTTTGGTAGATTGACTTGTGTGCTTAGGGTTGTTGTCTTGCTGCATGAAAAACTTTCTCTTTAGATTCAGTTCATGGACAGATGTCCTGACATTTTCCTTTAGAATTCGCTGGTATAATTCAAAATTTATTGTTCCATCAATGATGGCAAGCCATCCTGGTCCAGATGCAGCAAAACAGGCCCAAACTAAGATACTACCACCACCATGTTTCACAGACGGGATAAGGTTCTTATGCTGGAATGATCTGGACTTATCTGGACTTAATCTGGACTTCGAATGATGCGTTTTGGGCAGGTTAGATAAAATAAATCCGTTTGGGGGAGACTATGAGCTTTGGGACTTTGCAGATACATTACACACCCAAACAAAAGGAAAACATTAAAAATCATGATATGACCCCTTTAAAGATTGAAAGTACAAGAAGGAATCACAAATGAGAGAGATGTCTGTGCATTAAGTCACGCCTTGAATTTGGTTATTGACAGTCAGCTTTCACCAAGGAACCAAGGAACATGAGAAAACATTTACTAACTAATGACGGCCAATAGCTTTCACAGTTAAACTAGTTTGCCTGCTGATAGCTAGCTGTCACAAAACAAATTGTCTGAATATAAAATCTAGCTAATGACAGCAATAGACATTAGATCATGTATTTTTATATTTAAGGGAGTGTTAAGTTTACTGTGAACACTCTTCCCTCTCTGTTATCTTGTTAACACTTTTCCTCTTTGTTCCTTTGACTAACTCTTCCAGCACTGCACGAAACCAGTTTCAACCAGGTACAGACAGATAAAGCCTCTGACCATTTCTCTCTGAATACCATTTGCTTGCATTCCTATGACTTCCTGAATAACATATATGGAGTTGTTCCTCTCTTTCATTGATATGCTTCCTGTTTTATGCAAATATGCCCTTCCGCCTAGCCAATCAATAGTTAACCCATTGTCTCTGTTGTGTGTTGAGCACAATACATATACTCTGCCTTTCTTTGAATAAATCGGAGATCTTGCCATTTGAATTTTGTGTGTGTGTGTGTGTGTGTGTGTGTGTGTGTGTGTGTGTGTGTGTGTGTGTGTGTGTGTGTGTGTGTGTGTGTGAGAGAGAGAGAGATTTGGCAATTCTCCCAAGAGCTTGGTACGGGAAGTGTGTGGAGGGGCGAGGGCGCCTTCTTTTATTGTGTACAATCGCTTTCTCTTTTCTTAAAAGTTTTAACCCAATGATTACAATTCCTAACAGGGAGAATACTTGAATGACAAGGATGTTTTTTTTGTATTTACCCTGTACTCACATGTTTGCATACAAACTGCTGCCAAATGTAGAAAGTTACAATTGAATTCATCAAGAGATTATTCCACTCTCTGTTCTTGTTGTTACATCTGAGTTAGATTTGCTAGAATTTTAATCAACTTAAAGGTAAGAATATGAGAACACTGATGAAAGCTGCCAGTGTTGCCAAATGACTGCATTCACTATGTTAGTACAATAGTATTCACTATGTGACCATTATACTGGATTTTTACCACAAAATGGCCATCGTCACAGTTTTGGACTTTAAGTCAGGGCCTAGTTACCATTAATAAATGAACAAGTTTCCATTGAGTAACCTGAGTAATGGCATAGAAGATAAATGGTTCGTTTCTTCCCTTCATTTTTGTCTCTTCTTTTTTTTGTCTTACCATTTTTTATTATGTACTGTACATGATAAGATAATGAGGCAGGGAGGAGGAAACAGTCTAATAGTAATAGGGGCCTAATTATCTCAGGTGATCTGAATGCTAATATCAGTGTGGAATGATTTGGGCTACAGTCCTTCATCAGTATAGCAGCCATGTAAACTGGCATATGGCCTCTCCAAAACAATATCATCTCCATCACTTTCCCTCAGTCAGCCATTATATAGAGGAATATATCACATTTGGCAAAGTCAAAAAGCCTGAGAAAGCTCTTCCTAAGCATTCAGTGTTGCAAGGCAGTTGATTGGATGGGATCGTAAAAAATGAATTTCATTTTATATGGTGAAAAATAAAGCACAATAGTCAGCATTTGACCTTTTGTTTTCCGTGTTATTGTACAGTGCATGGCCTTGGTAAGTAACCATGTTACCAATGTTGCAGATCACATTTCCAACACAAAGCAAGCAGTACAAGACCATCTACTACATCTGCACCATCAGACTGAGACACAGCATTTTCATTAAAGGCAATCATCTTAATCAATTAGACTGACCCACTGGAACTGCATCTGCTGTAACTGACTCACACCTTTAATTACACCAACTTGCTGCACTGATGAACACCAGAAACTATAAGCTAAACCTTTAAACATGATGGTACATCAATACTCTCTCTGTCATGATAAGCTGCTCTTGTCATATGATATTGATGACAGTTGTTATTATAGTATTAGTTTTAGTATTAGTATTGCGACCATTAATACCATTCTTCTGCATTCAGTTACCTCCCTGTGTTAGTACCACATACAACATACTTCATTTGTGCATACATTTGCAACTACAACTTTGCATATTAATATACCCTGCTAGTTTACATGGCGGCAGTGGATTGCTGTCACTGTCAGATAAAATGCTTCTCTTCTACTGCTTATTATACCATTGACTGTAATGTCACTACAGTATTTGTAACATCACTACAGTATTTCTAACATCACTACAATGTTTGAAATAGTATTTGTGCCTCCACTACAGTATTTGTACCTTCACTACAGTATTTGTGATACCACTACTGTGTTTGAAATATCACTACAGTATTTGTAATACCATTACAGTATTTGTAACATCACTACAATCTTTGAAACAGTATTTTTACCTCCACTACAGTATTTGTAACATCACTAAGATGTTTAAAATAGTATTTGTACCTCCACTACAGTATTTGTATCTCCACTACAGTATTTGTAACGTCACTACAGTATTTGTGATACCACTACTGTGTTTGAAATATCACTACAGTATTTGTAAGGTCACTACAGTATTTGTAACATCACTAAAATGTTTGAAATAGTATTTGTACCTCCACTACAGTATTTGTAACATCACTACAATCTTTGAAACAGTATTTTTACCTCCACTACAGTATTTGTAAGGTCACTACAGTATTTGTAATTCCACAACTGTGTTTGTAATATCACTACAGTAGTTGTAAGGTCACAACAGCATTTGTAAGGTCACTACAATATTTGTAACATACCTACAATATTTTAAATAGTATTTGTACCTCCACTACAGTATTTGTACCTCCACTACAGTATTTGTACCTCCACTACAGTATTTGTACCTCCACTACAGTGTTTGTACCTCCACTACAGTATTTGTAATGCCACTATAGTGTTTCTAATGCCGCTACAGTATTTGTACATCCACTACAGTGTTTCTAATGCCACTACAGTGTTTGTACCTCCACTACAGTATTTGTAACGCCGCTACAGTGTTTGTACATCCACTACAATATTTGTAATGGCACAGCAGTATTTGTAATATCACAACAGTGTATGTAAGGTCACAACAGTATTTGTAACATCACTACAGCATTTTACAGTCATTACAGTAATATACTACTATTATTATGTACAGTATTCTATTATTTTATTACATACACATTCTCTGTTCATATAACAACATAGGATGCAACCCTAATTTCATTGTGACAAAGTTATTCTATTCTAATGGATTTGAGCATAGGCATGACCTGTTCCAACTACAGTAAAGCTCTGAGAAACAGTTCACCTAGTTTCGACAATCTGTACTTTGTGCTGTGCCTCTTATCTTGTGCCACAAAAACAAACTTGTCTCAATAAAACTCTAAACTAAAGTCAGAAGCTCAGTCCCATTCCTTTTAAAAGAATAAAGCATCATTACCAGGTAAGAGCATGTTCAGCAGCAGGGGGTCACAAGAGACTTGTGGAAAAAGAGCTGTGTACTGCTCTAAGCCTTAATGTTCAGTCTGCTGTGCATTAAGCAGATGGATCAGAGCTCTGTGAGGTACCATTAAGACCCCTCTGCTGACTGCCAGGGCTTGTCTACATTATCCAATTCACCGAGATGCAAGTGTATGGATTATACCTGTGCACCAGCCTTTTTGCTTCATACAGATTAACTGAGCTCAGCTTGTGGTGCTCAAAAACAGGTAAATGATCACTGATGTGACGAGGGACCACTGTGTGTGCATGTGTGTGGTGGGGGTGATAAAGTGCTACTGTGGGCACGCAGAAAACCACATAAAGGCGAGAATAACTATTGGTCTGATCCTTGAGCCACAGGGTCAATAGGAAAATCAATTTAATCTCAAGAGGGTTTGAATAAAAGTAGGACATTTTCTTATCCAAGCCATGGGTGTCAGGGTTGCTGAAGCAGCAAAGCCTCTATGATGGCTACAGTTTGACATTTATGTATCCATTAGTGCTTAGTCTTTCCCTTTCCCCCCTGTGTCCGGCTGAAGCCAGGGACACATCAAGTCTATTTTTAGCTTTATCTTGAAGCGAGACCCAACACAAACGAGGTCCTTGAGGGCTTGCTACTGCAGATAAGAGAAACACAGCTGCAGTAACGCGTGTGTACGGACAGGGTGGGAGTGACATTGTCCAATCTGTTCTTCTTGCTCCAATCAGCTCATAGCCTTATGTTGGCCAAGTCCACATGCTTTTTGCTGGTGTAACAAGTCCATTCAAACATAAACACCAAATATCAGCAGTATTGGGGTGTAGCTAGATACAAAACGTAGCACTCCTAGCTTAATAGTTATAATGTAGCTTTTCCAGTAACTAGCGTTTTTCACTAGGTAGGTATAGCATGACAAAATGCTTCATCGTCTTTTCCCATTTCATGTAATCAGTTCAACATTAGCTTTGAAAGAAACAAATCTCAATGTGCAAATGAATTAGTGTAGAACACACATAGGTATGTACAGCTCAGTTTGCATAGACCTGTCTGGAGAATAACAGGATCATGTTGTAGCTAAGAATTCTCCTGAAGAACATCCATGGCCATGTTTATCAATGTTGTGGGTGTAAGAGATTCATACAGCAGAGGCCATGTTTGTATGTAACCAGTGCAAACCAGAAACATACTGTCAACATCCAACACTTTAAGCATCAATTTAAGGACACAGATAAAGGTGGTGAGCTCATTACCTTTTGTTGTTGTTGTTCTTGTTGTTTAATTAGCTGGCAAAGAAGGTGATCAGGAGTGACAGCATTAGGTGTTGAGTATTTTCTGTTGAACCCATGTGATAAAGTAGTGAATGATCAAAAATAGCTGTTTCGATAGAGCGTGACAACTGAACTGTAACAAGAATAGTGCAGTGAGCCCTTTCAGTATCTCTTGCTCTTTTTGCTCTTGTGCTTGCTCACCTCACAGCTTCAAGGTCCCCGGTTTGATCCTGAGCTCAGGTTCCTGTCTGTACAGAGTTTCATGTTTTTCCCTCATGCGTGCATGGGTTTCCTCTGGGTTCTCCAGTTTCCTCTAAAAAACAATGTGGTAGGTACATTGGCTACACTATATTGGTCCTACATGTTAATGAGTATATGAGCATGTGTGCATGGTGCCTTGCAATGGACTGGTGTCCGATTCTGGGTGTATTCCTGCCTCATACCCAGTGTTCCCAGGATAGGCTATGGATCCACCCCAACCCTGACAAGGTTAAAGCGGCTCCTGTAGAAGAATGAATAATCTTTTGCTTCTTATTAAGAGTGGTTTGGAATAATAATAAAGCAAAAGCTATTTCTTATGACATACCCTGTGCAAAGCATGTACATTTTTATTTTGTACAATAAAGTAGCTGCACAATAAGCTACAATGTAGTTAGCTTATTTTTCTTAGTAGCTTGTAGTACAGCTTGTAGTTTGGCTGTAGCTAAGCTATTTTAAATCATGAGTAGCTTGTAGATACAATTGCAAAGTAGCTTCCCCAGCACTGAATATTAGATATGAACAACAAAAAAAGAATAGTTTTACAAAGTGCTTTTGAGGAACTACAAAGAAATTCAAGCATGAGTATCACTGAGGCTAGTATAACAGCAAGAAATGTAAATTTAAAGGCCACCTCACATAAGTAAAAGACAGTTACACTGATGCACAATCCAAGCTCTTACCTTTTCTTCATATTAAGCATAAATTCCAAACGGTGTAAACGGCAGTCAATTCCCATTCCGGTGCAGCAGCTTCATGACCGAGCCATTTCCAATTTCCTGGCAGCTGTGAATTACGAAGTGAACTACCGCAGCACGACATATCACTGCAACCTCCCAGAATAAACCTGGATGAGAAATTCTCTGGGCTAGAGAGATGCGCCAAGTGTTCGTTTGTCACCTTGGTGTCTTTATGTTATCCTCCCGTGAAATGACGTATTACACAGTAGTCGAATGCATCAACACCATCCAATGCTTTATTTGTCTCTCTCATGTTTCCCTTCATGCACTGACAGCACATTGTGGCTGCATCCGGATCTCTCTGTACTTCACATAAACACAGATAATGAGAGATGGGGAATTCTGCCTCAGCTAGGTGGATACACGATTGAACCAGACATTTCATTTATCTACGATCATTGTCTGCATCATCATGAAAGATATTTTGAATGTCAGAGAGGCTTTGATTAGAGAAGAAATACCTTGGGCATTGTAGCAGTTGGGGGTGTGCTTTAGCAGGAGTCTGAAGCGGAAGGTTGTAATTTTGGGATGATGGTTTTTATAGCACGTGTATTTGACCTCAGATGCCCTATTCATGTTTTCTCTCTCTCTTTGTCTGTTTAGCCATGAACCGAGCAAAACAGAACCTGAGCAGCATAACCAGCAAGCAAGCAGTAAAGCTGCACCTTTGTTCGTTTTAACTTTTATATTACTGTCTGTTGACAGTGCCAAGGGGCATGAGCACCAATAAATAAAGGCTCATGTGTGTTCTTACCCTTGGTGTGCTGTACTCTCTGAGCAGCATGCTACTGAAATTGTTATAGGCATATTGACTAGACAACCTCAGGGAGACATGTATTCATGTAATGCTTGTAAAGACCTTTTAGACTCTAACATACTGTACACACCATACAGTAATACAGTAATAAGCTTGCCACTGAGACCACAAGGTGTTAGAGCTAGTGTCTGTTTTTGCGCTGTAATCAAAGACATGTGTCTGTATATTTGAGCATGTGATACTATTGAAGACTTATTACCACAGAATGCAGCCTACGGTGAACTGGGGGCAATAAAAATTACTCAGTATTAAGTAGAGATGCACTAATCCAGTACTGGCCTGAAACTCTGTATTGGTATTGGATCCAAATTGACATTTTTAAAAATCTTAATAACTGGTGTATTTCATGCCACAAATGTGTGATGGGCAGCATATTGGTGTAGCAGGGAGCATTGTCATCTCAGACCTCCAGGATACCTGATTCATTCTTGATCTTGTATTCCTGTCTGTGTCACGTCCTCCCTGTGTCTGTATAGGTTTCCTCCAGCTTTTCCAGTTTCCTCCCACCTCTGAATTGACTATGATAAATTGACCCTATGTGTGACTGTATTCATTGCAGGTCCATCACCCAGGACAGTGTCTGGGTCCATAGCAACCCTGACCAGAATAAATGCGGTTACTTAAGATGATTGAATAAATGATCATGTGTGTGATGTTGATATGACACCAATCCTGCATGTGATTATAGAACACACCTTGTCTTAAAGCATTCTGCCATTATGCCTATGATGTTTTTTCATAAGTTGTGAAACCGTGAACAGGAAGGTTCATTGTGTCTAACTAATCCAATTGCAACCTGCAATATTTTGAAGCTTGTGGCTAACTAAGTGCATAAAAGAGTGATGAGTCTGAGAGTGAGGATGTCAGTGTTGGATCAGTAATGAGTAATTAGTAATCTAACTTGAATCAGAGCTCATGGGAAAAAAATGAAGAAAATGGGATCCATCCATTTTCTGTACTGTTTATCCTACACAGGGTCACAGGAGCCTACCCCAGGGGACTTAGGGCATGAGGCAAGGGGACACCCTGGACAGGATGCCAATGCATCACAGGGATCAATCACACACATTCAAATGCAACCCCCAAAGCACAGGGAGAACAAGCAAACTCCACACACACACACAGAGGTGGGAATCAAACCCCCAACCCCAGAAGTGCAAGGCAAACATGCTAACCACTAAGCCACCACACCAGAGAAGCTCTGAACCTTGTCCAAGCCCTTCATCTAGGGCATAGTGATTTGTGCAGGCGTGTAATGCACTTTATTACATTATTTATGTAAAATTGATGAGGGAGGCTAAAAACAACCCTCTAGACAGGTTGTACTGCAGTAACTGTGGGAAAAGCCAGTTGTTATCTCTTGGACTGTAGCTCTGGAGCAGAAAAATGCAATGTACCTGCACAGACCTGCAATTGTATTGCATGGCTAGCATGAGTTAAAGCCCAAGGGCTTCATGTAGAAGGCAACACCAGAACAAAGAAGGGCTATTTAGTTAATCTCATTCTCTTACCCTCCTACTTCTTGGTATGTGTCGCCACTGATTATATAAACCACCTCCACTGCATGAGACAGAGTTTATTTAGGTACAGAACTTTAAGCATGACGCTCACTCAAAAAAAAAAAAAAAATTTAACAATGATAGTGTATGTGATTACAAAGGCACAATGAGGTCTAGATTTGCTTCTCATACGCAAAGCTGATACAAGATTTAAGAAAATGTATTCACATTCTCATTATGTGTAAGCTATTTAATGTAATGATGTCTTTAATATCCTTGCTGATATGCTTGACCCACTTTTGCATGCAAGGCCTGATGAGCTGCACATGGCCACCGCTCTGTATTTATCTAGAGTATGTCTGGTTGCTTCTTCTCCTTTAAAAACATAAATATAGCATCACATTCTGGGTATAGGTTTATTCATTATAGGGTTGCCTTTCCGTCAAGGTTCAAAATGCTGAGTACTTAGTTAATCTTAAGAACGTTCTTTAATTACAGAGCCTTTTCCTAAACCTTTCTTCAATAAGTACCACATTTCCAAACTAATTCATAATTAATGAGTAACTTGGCCCATTTGTTATTCAATAAGCACCTTATTGATGCATGTTCTACACCAAAAAGGCATAAGCTGCTAATTTCTGTGCAAAAAGTACTCAATGATCTATTTATTTATTTATTTATTTAATATGTATTAAGTGGTTTGTAGTTCTTTTCTAGCATGCGCATTGTTATGCTTTTTAATTCACTCTTGTCCTAACCAAGTTTTTACCAAACAACTTCTAACTATTAGGCCAGTCCGGTCAGCCACATTACGGCTTTTACCAATTAAGCATGTTCAAATAAATTAATACGGGTAGACAGATCATTATGATTATGCACCAGCAACCCTTACAGAAGTACATTAAGAATTACTTCACATTAAGAAGAGTTTGTTCATTAAATGTAAACGAAGGCTCCCAGGAAACACTTGCAAAATAGACTGGTATCTAACGTACTTCGTTCATTAAGCTTTTCAGTCACTCAATTTTTTTTTATTTATTTGGGAATTACACTCAGAACAAAAAATGTTCATTCTATTCAGATAATAATAATAATAATAATAATAATAATAATAATAATAATAATAATAATCTAGAACATTGAAACTTGAAGTTACTGTGCCTGATGTTTGCAAACTTGTTAACTTCTGCTAGACTTAGCCACTAGGTATGGGCAGATTGATTCTAAAGTTTCTTTCAAAAAATTGATCCTAATATAAAAATATAGATACAGTGCACTTGTTTTGTTTGTGTGTGTTTTTTTTAATATCAAACAGAATGTGAGAATGTGAGCCTGAAAAAATAACATTTTGTACGATGTAATATTGATGTACAGGATAGAAAGCATTGCTCATTCCGTCATCTCCCTCATATACACACAGACACACACACACACATATATATATATATATATATATATATATATATATATACAGTGCTGTGCAAAAGTTTTAGGCACCCTGGTTTTTTTTAGTACAAAATTTGTTATAGATTTTTATTTTATTTTATGACTTCTACATTATCAAGTCGGTACAAAAAACATTTTAGATTCCCGAACATTAGTTTTCTAGCACAAAATTAAATGTTATAGAAAAATGTTTGTATGTCATTAAAAAAAAGCAGCATATTACGTAAGAGACACTTTTCAGACAAACAACATAATGACAACATAATGGCTGCTGGGGCAAGTGTGAAAGTCAAAGTATCCAGAAGAACTGTGGTTCTGCAAGATACTCAATAAAACTTACCAGCTCATTTCCTTATAAAACTGCACAAATCGTACCGGTACTACTATTTTTATTTTTATTTTTTTGTCACACCAAATATTGACTTTGTTTACTACTGTTTACTGCTCTTTATGGTATTTCTTTTATGTAGAAACATTTAATTTCAGTATTTTTGAAGGCATCTTTACTCTACAGCATTTTCTTTCTTTGTACTGGTTCTGCTATTACTTGATCCATTCCCCTTTTAGTCCCACGCCTTCCATCTGCCATAAGAACCTCTCTCCAAAGTTATACATACACACACATTATACACACAATGCTATCAGCTTCATGATCCAGAAAGTGCCAGTGTGGCTGCAGGCAGTTTTTTCCACACAAGCAGTTACACATCTGATTCCAGATACAGAAACTTAGCAAAGAGCACAATGATTGCATTGACACTCCTAGTTACTCACCCACCGTTAAATGCCAGTTGATATTTGACTTGTCCTTTAATTAACCATGCCATGTCATGTATAGTCATGGCCAAAAGTTTTGAGAATGACTCAAATATAAATTTTTACAAAGTCTGCCTCAGTTTTTATGATGGCAATTTGCATATACTCCAGAATGTTATGAAGAGTGATCAGATGATTTGCCATTAATTTCAAAGTCCCTCTTTGCCATGAAAATGAACTTAATCCCAAAAAACATGTCCACTGCATTTCAGCCCTTCCACAAGAGGACCAGCTGACATCATGTCAGTGATTCTCTCGTTAACACAGGTGAGAGTGTTAACGAGGACAAGGCTGGAGATCACTCTGTCATGCTGATTGAGTTAGAATAACAGACTGGAAGCTTTAAAAGGAGGGTGGTGCTTGAAATTATTGTTCTTCCTCTGTTAACTATGGTTACCTGCAAGGAAACACATGCAGCCATCATTGCTTTGCACAAAAAGGGATTCACAGGCAAGGATATTGCTGCTAGTAAGATTGCACCTAAATCAACCATTTATCAGATCATCAAGACCTTCAAGGAGAGAGGTTCAACTGTTGTGAAGAAGGCTTCAGGGCGCCCAAGAAAGTCCAGCAAGCACCAGGACCATCTCCTAAAGTTGATTCAGCTGCGGGATTGGGGCACCACCAGTGCAGAGCTTGCTCAGGAATGGCAGCAGGCAGGTGTGAGTGCGTCTGCACGCACAGTAAGGCGAAGACTTTTGGAGGATGGCCTGGTGTCAAGAAGGGCAGCAAAGAAGCCACTTCTCTCCAGGAAAAACATCAGGGACAGACTGCTATTCTGCAAAAAGTACAGGGATTGGACTGCTGAGGACTGGGGTAATGTCATTTTCTCTGATGAATCCTCTTTACGATTGTTTGGGGCATCTGGAAAAAAGCTTGTCCGGAGAAGAAAAGGTGAGCGCTACCATCAGTCCTGTGTCATGCCAAAAGTAAAGCATCCTGAGACCACTCATGTGTGGGGTTGCTTCTCAGCCAAGGGAGTGGGCTCACTCACAATTTTGCCTAAGAACACAGCCATGAATAAAGAATGGTACAAAAACATCCTCAGAGAGCAACTTCTCCCAACCATCCAAGAACAGTTTGGTGACGAACAATGCCTTTTCCAGCATGATGGGGCACCGTGCCACAAGGCAAAAGTGATAACGAAGTGGCTCGGGGAACAAAACATCGACATTTTGGGTCCATGGCCAGGAACCTCCCCAGACCTTAATCCCATTGAGAATTTGTGGTCAATCCTCAAGAGGCGGGTGGACAAACAAAAACCCACAAACTCTGACAAACTCCAAGCATTGATTATGCAAGAATGGGCTGCCATCAGTCAGGATGTGGCCCAGAAGTTGATTGACAGCATGCCAGGACGAATTGCAGAGGTCTTGAAGAAAAAGGGTCAACACTGCAAATATTGACTCTTTGCATAAACTTCATGTAATTGTCAATAAAAGCCATTGACACTTATGAAATGCTTGTGATTATACTTCAGTAACAGTTAGTAACATCTGACAAAAAGATCTAAAAACACTGAAGCAGTAGACTTTGTGAAAATTAATATTTGTGTCATTCTCAAAACTTTTGGCCACGGCTGTACTTTACGTTAAAATGTAACCATTTTGGAGGATACATATTCATCTATATTCAGTCATATCATTCCTGTTTCCCTCTTGATCTTGTTCCTTTCTAGAGGTTTTATTTTTTGTTGAATTTTTCATTTTCTTACATGAAGTAATACATGAATTTTTAAAAGGTGATGTTATTTGTTATATAAAAACATATATTCTTTGTTATGGTGAAGTTATCTGTAAGGAGGCAGTAATTTATGGACATTTATGGAAGGGGTCTCTGGTGTCAGCTCATTATAAGGTTCAGTTGTTTTTCTGCCACTGGAGAGTCTTCCAGTTTCTCTGTGACATGACAAGGTGGGTTTATTTTTTGTCTTATTAACTTCAAGAGAGAGAAAAAAGAGGTTTGTGACGGACTGTCTCGTGGATGTTCCACAACATTACATGTAATTATAAACAGTTAAAAGTATATTGTGTAGTTATTAGAAATAATAATCACTGTTAAATAAGAGGTATGAAACACTTTGGTCTGTTATTGGATAATAGGCAGCTTCAGATCACATCACCCCAGCATTGATTATTTTCTTATAACAGCATGCCGTGTCATTTTTGATTCCTTACATATTCATCAGCACCAGCCCATCATTGAAAACTGTTTATTTGAAGGTACAGTGTAAAAGGCAGTAAAATGTGTACTTTTCAATAATATCTGCACTCTCCTGTAAGTATTTATAATTGCTGATAGAGCGCCCATGGGGTGAATACAATAGAAATTAATGGAGTGTTGCTGATGTCTCCAAAGAGACAGTGGAAAAGAATGTTCTCCAAAGCCAAAACTACTACCACTGCCACTACTACTTATTACTATCTATCCATTTTCCATACCACTGGAGCCTATCCCAGGGAACCCATCGAAGGGCACAATCACATACACATACACTATGGACAATTTGGAAATGAATCAGCCTACAATGCAAGTCTTTGGACTAGGGCAGGAAAGCCCTAAAGCACAGGGAGAACCTGCAAGCTCCGCGCACACAGGGCGGAGGCAGGATTCAAACCCCCAATCCCGGAGATGCAAGGCAAGCATGCTAAGCCCTAAGCCACCATGCCCCCCATCACTATTACTACTAATAATAATAACAACAGGAAGAAGAATGAACAAAATATTCAATAAACATAAACAGTAGTGTAACAATAGTGTTACAGTGTTAGAGCTGAATTTTAAAATCACATATAAGTCTGGTACTTTGATGTTAGTCCAAATCTGTTCTATGGCCTTTGGCACTTTGTCTTATCAAATTACAAACATCCTCATTAAGCATGTCAGTGCTGTACAGGAGACGATTAATTTGTTATGGCAGTTTATTTGTCTTATAAGACCAAGGACACATTTATGCACTTTGATAAAACAGAAACAATCATGTATTTCAAGTTCAAAGTAATGCTGTCTGTATTGGCAATATATATCACATAACACATCAGGCCAAAGCACTTTACATTAAACACTTTGTGACTTTGTGTCAATGCCTGACTTGTAATAATGAAATCAGAACTGTCAAAAGAATGGAAACATCTTGAAATCATATCAGTCATCATGGGTACAATTTGATCAAAAACACCAAAGCAGATCATGGGTGTCAGTTCATTATCTGTACAAGATGCCAGGCCTCCGTTTAGCGCTAAAATGGTGCACAATATAAACTGCTCTGTGGTAGCCTAGGAAACTGGTGACAAATCAAGCACAGGCAGCATGGCTCAGTCCCAAATGGCTTACTGCTCCCTATAGGCTATAAATGCTGTACATTGGGTGTAAAATAATGGCTTCTGCACCCTGTGCAATGCACTATACCTCCAACATGGAGCTATTTGGGATTCAGTGAATGGTGCAGGATGAGTGTAGCCAGGCTGATGTTAAATAGGCAGTAATGGCTAAGCAAATTCCCAAACACAAGGGAATGAAAAAAGGGTACTGCTCTAATTACAATAGGTTTATTAAGGGATAAGGTGATAATGGCTTAATCTGCAGTAGCTGAGCTACACCACTGCCACTGATCTACAGTGGTGTGGAAAACATTAGCATTGTCATAATCAACTGAGCAATTTTTTATTATTATTATTATTATTATTTATTTTTATTTATTTATTTAAACCTATTTATTTAATTGGTTTTCAGTAATTAATGAATACTAAAATTTGATATCACATTAGTAATTTGACAAGGTTACATAACATTTTCAACTACTTATCATGATCTGCATTATAAATTGTTTGAATGTGTATGGCTGTATGATCATGCATTTGTCTTACAATTGACTGAGCTTGGACTGGTAAATTAATCACACATAGATTTAACATCCAGAATCATGACTTTACTTTGGAAAGAATACAATATACATTATTTTCCAATGTGGTGTCAATGCTGTTAGTCTAGCTAACTCGTCAGTGAAGATATTTAGTTTGATAGATAAGTTGGTTGCAAATAGTGTAAATGACCATAACTGTCAAGACGTACTGTATGTCAAGAAAATTAAACCGAATATCCTAAAAATGCAGTAAATGTTAGTATGTATTTAACATTAGCAGAATGGATTTAGATGAAAGCAGATCATGGAATAAGTGAACATTAAGGCTTGGCAGTTATTTTAACCCAGGTGTATAAATAACAGTAATTAATGCAGCCCATTCTATTTTAACATTATATTTCATGCCTTTTCCTGTGAATAAAAATGAAACCGCTTAAAGATTAGACATTATTCACATTACTGGCTTACCAGTTTTCATCTCTACACAATCATCAAGCAGTTCTGATTTTCCCCATACTTCAATTTTACTTCCTAGTTTTATTAACAGATCTTAAACATTTTATAACCAGGAAGGTTAGCCACTCACACCTCGATCCACAACAAAAGCCAGGGCCATTTCTAAACATTTGGGGGGCCTAAATGACAACTTACTCAGGGCCCCCCCCACACACACCAATCATACATTAAGAACATGGATAAACATACAGTAAATGAAATTTCTTTAATCCCTGACTTTTGCTGAGTGGCAGTGATAAAAGTGGAGGTAAACTATACAGAAGATGGTAATCACAGAGCAAAGACTGGGTTGTCAAAAAGCCTCCCACATGAACAGGTAAGCACAGAAGAAAGCCTGCTGAAGGCATAAATATCACATGATGACTGCAACACGAGCTAAACTTGATCTGTAATAGGCTCAATTTCATTTCATATGCACATTGAAAGACCACCTTAAGCTTAGTTACTCAGAATAGAATTCTGTTGCTGTAAGGTTCTTACCACATATTTATAACTATTCACACAATATAAATTTAGAACCTTTGAGGGTTCTTCGATTGTCCCTCATTGTAGAAACCTACAAGAGGGAGATTTCCTTTTAGGAAAGGTTTGAAGAAGAACCTTTAAGAAGGTCAACCTAAGAACTCTTTGATTTTTTTAAAGCGTGTATTCATACTTACTTCTTACTCACTTAGAAAGTGTAGAACACTTAATGGTTCTTCTGTTCTGTCTCTCCATAAAGGTTCTATATAGTACCCTCCAACAGTGTTTCCCTATCTGAAAGGATTTTAAGTAGACCCTTTAAGGAAGGACAACCCTTATATTTTTAAAAGTGTAATTTAGAACTTTTAAGGGTTCTTCAGTTGTCCCTCCTTAAAGGTTCTGTGTAGAACCTTACAACAGAGTGTTTCACTATCAGAAAGGGTTTTAAGTTGATCTTTTATGGAGGGATAGCCAAAGAACCCTTTTGGCTATCCCATGTTTATAAAATATTCACACTTATTCATACACACTTAGAACATTTAGAACCCTTAATGGTTCTTCACTTGTCTCTCCTTAACAGTTCTATGTAGAGACATACAACTGAGTGTTTACCTAATTGAAAAGGATCTAAGTAGAACATTTAAATAAGAAAAACGAAGAACCCTTACATTTTTAAGAGTGTATGATAATTCACATTCATTTTTCTTCAAACACTCTTATAAAATTTAGAGCTCTTAAAGGTTCTTCAGTTGTCCTTCATTGAAGCTTTTATTTAGAACCCTACAACAGCCATGAATTTAAACAATATCAGTAAGGGTTCTAAGTAGAAACTTTAAGGAGGGACACCCAAACAATCCTTAATTTATTTATTTTTTTTAAGTGTATGAAATATTCACACTTAATACACTCTTAGAAAATTTCAAACACTTAAGGGCTCTTTGGTTGGTCTACCTTAAAGTTTCTATGTAGAGGACTGAAGCCATCACATTTTTAAGAGTGTATGAAGTACACACATTTATCAATAAATGGTCTACGTAGAACCTTTAAGGAAGGACAAACAAAGAACTCTTAGAGGCTCCAAATTTTCTATGAGTGTATTTAACCCATAATTATCCAATAATCCCTTAAAGAACCCTTGAAGAACCTTGCAACCTAATACATTATTTGCATCGTTCCTCTGTGGGACAACTTCAAGGTAATATGTAGAACTCTACAACAGAGTGTAGGGTTTCAAATAGCACTGCATTAAAAAGCTAAGAATCCTGAACTTTCCAAGGAACCCTTGAGGAGGCTTTTTTTTAAAAAAAAAAAAAAAAAAAAAAAGAGTCTACACAGTCATAGCATCACCTCCTTCAGCTAGCACTGTGTGATATTAGTAAACATAAAGTTTATTTTTCATTAAGCTATTATTAATGTTTTAGGTCCATACCCTGCTCGGGTAGTGGAACACGTAATATATTTGACCAAGTGCTGTTGTATCATATACCGTCTTTTAAAAACCAGTCTTGACTTTGAAGCACAGGTTCCCAGCCCGGTTCCTGGAGTACCCCCTGTCCTACACATATTAGTGTTGTCCTGGCTCCTAACACACCTGATCTAATTAATCAGCTAATTAACAGCGCTTCCTGGGTTTAATTGGATGCGTTAGGGCAAGGAAAACACTAAAAGGTGAGATCTCCACTACTAGGGATCTAAAGATCTCCACTACCAGGGATCTTGTCTCAATCTCTAAGTTTCTTACGTACTGTTCTGATCTTTTGCTAAAGAAGGAACAACCCAAATGTGTGCTCTGCTTAGCTAAATATTTCAGGCAGGGAAATGTTTGCAGTGCGTCCCATGGGTTAGTCTTCTCATGCCAGCTCCTCTAGCACTTTAGCACATTAGCTGCAAAATGAGGGCTGCTGCTTGAGTTACAGCGCAGCTTGCAATTTGCAGCAACCTACAATCCCTGCTTCTCCATTCAATTTTCATGTGACCTGAATATTCCTTTTCATTTCTGCTAACTGCCTGACTTCCACTTGCCTCCATTTCTTTCACAGTTCATAGACAGGGTTTCACAGTACAATCTGTATACAATATATATACATTCTGAGAATCCTTCAAGTAGGGGAAGATTGCGGTGGTCTATATGGAGAGATGGTTGGTGCTAACAGTGTGTGAAGAGATGATGTCAAGTACAGTACAAACATTTCTTTCTCAGCATCAGAAGGCCGAAACTATCATTTGACAAAACCTGGAGACGTTTGAGTCAGTGAGGTGTAGGAGTTCACCGAACAAACTGCTCTCCATCACAGACAATCCATCCCACCCCCTTCATGACACACTACAAAGACAGCAGATCTCATTTTCCAACAGACTCCTTTAGCTATGCTACACTGCCATAAAGAAAGTTTTAGGAAATCATTCTTACCCTTCAACATAACACTGTACAACATGATACAGTGGGTATAGAAAGGAATTACCCCCCTTTAAAATAATCACATTTTGTTGCTTTTCAGCCTGAAATGAAGATGGACACAGTTTTTGTTTTATACAGCTGTATTTACTCAGTGCAACTTATAACATCCAAGTGAAAGATAAAACACCAACATGTTAGAAATTTTTTTTTTTTTTTAATTAAAAAAAAAACAGAATCACTGAGTTGGAAAAAGGATCACCCTCCTCCTAAAAATGACTTCAAGTGGTTCAAGTGCTTTTATTGTCATTTCAACCATATACAGCTGGTACAGTACACAGTGAAACAAACCAACGTTCCTCCAGGACCATGGTGCTACATAAAACAACACACTAAACCACATGAGACGACACTAAAAGATCTAAAGATCTACGCATTCTACATAAAGTGCACGTGCAAACAACACAAGACAGTACAGTAACTTCTAAAACAGGAGGCCTCTTGTAGACTTGTAAACTCAATAAGGTGGAGCATTTTGTAGTGCAACTGAAGCAAACAATCAACTATGGGTGGCAAGGCACTGTCAAAAGATCTCCGGGATAAAGTTGAGGACAGGCACAAGTCAGGAGATGGATACAAAAAATTTCAAAGGCTTTATCAATACCTAGAAGCACAGTGAAGTCTATTATTAAGAAGTGGAAGGTATTTGGAACAACACAGACCCTTCCTGGATCAGGATGTTGCTCCAAACTGGATGAAAGAGCCAGGAGGAAACTGATCAGAGAGGCTACCACAAATGTGGCTTGTATGGGAGGGTTGCGAGAAAAAGGTCCCATGACTGAGCTTTGCCAAAATGCACCTTGAAGATTCTGAGGCCACATGGAAAAGGTGTTATGGTCAGATGAGTCTAAAATTGAATTATTTGGCCTCAACACTAAACGATATGTCTGGCGGAAATCCAATACAGCTCACCATCCAAATAACACCATTCTTACAGTAAAGCATGGAGGTGGTAATATCCTGTTCTCGGGATGTTTCTCTGCAGCAGGGACTGGAGCACTTGTCAGGATAGAAGGAAAATGGATGGGGCAAAATACCATCAAATTCTTGAGGAAAATTTGCTGCCCTCTGCCAGAAAGTTGTCAATGGGAAGAAGGTTTACCTTCCAACATGACAATGACCCAAAGCACACAGCAAAACTGACCACACAGTTGTTGAAGGAGAAAAAGGTGAATGTCCTTGCATGGCCTAGTCAGAGCCCAGACTTAAACCCCATTGAAGTCCACAAATGGTCACCATCAAATTTAACTGAACTTGAGCAGTTCTGCAAAGAAGAATGGGCAAATATTATCTAGATGTGAAAAGTTAGTAGAGACATATCCCAACAGACTAAAGGCTGTAATTAAAAAATTAAGGCCAATTAAAGCAAGGGGGTGATCCTTTTTCCAACTCAGTGATTCTGTTTTTTTATTTATTTTTTTTCTGACATGTTGGTATTATATCTTTCACTTGGATGTTATAAGTTGCACTGAGTAAACACAGATGGATAAAACAAAAACTGTGTCTGTCTTCACTTCAGGCTGAAAAGCAACAAAATGTGTTTATTTTAAAGGGGGGTGATATACCCACTGTAGGTGAGAGGTGAACACACAACTGCACAACCATCTGTACACACTGTTTATCTCATAAATATGTTGCATATATTATTCACTGCCACTATTTTTGCAGACCTGATTTTATTGCTCCTTTTTTCTTTTATTTATTATTACTATTACTCTTTTTGATGTTGTACATATCTTTATTTAATATTCTGTGGTTTTTTCTTCCCTGCAATTTATTGTTATTCTTTATGTTGCTGTAACATAACAATTTCCTTCACAGGATCAATAAAGTCTGTCTGTCTGTCTATCTATCTATCTATCTATCTATCTATCTACCTGATTGATACAGTATGTATCACAAAACTCCAATTCATTACACATAAAATGAGTAATCGTCATCATCCCCACATTTTAAAATGTGGTCAGATACAATACATATTGAAGTTCTATAATGACATTCAAAATAAAATAGTTGAAAATCTTAATGTAACTTACAAAACAAACACAATTATATGATACATAGCAAGAGTCCAAAAGCTATAAACAATACAGCAATAATCCCCCTTAAACACACAGAAATTATATTACAAATCCACAGTCTTATGGGCTTACAGATCTTTTTTAATCAAGGGATATAAGGGAAAAGAGTTCCCCATAGTTGTTTTGCCTGTATTGATGCCGTCCATATTCTGGTAGGGAGGTAAACAAAAAGAAAAAGAATACAGTCTCAGTTCACAAACTATGACTATTACCCTTCACTATCAATTTTTTTTTTTTTAAGTGACCTGGCTAAAACATGTTGCAGTTTGACAAATTGATTATAAAGAAATTTAAAAAAAAATCCATGCAAGAATTTCACTCTAATAATATTAATGAAAACACCAAAAGTCTGTTACATTGGTTAGGTGATCTTTGCTCAATGAGCTTGAGTTGACGTGGCTGCAGGTTCGCCTTCTAACCAATCAGGAGGAGCCACTCCTAACAGTTGCTTGAAGACCAAGGTCAACTGATTAACCAGTAATCAGTTGCTGCAGAACAAAAAATCTATGGGGTGGAGTCTGATCTGATCCAGCTCCTCCTACCTGGGCAGGCAAAAGTCCAAGGGGTGGACAAAACTCAGTGTGTTTCAGGCTGGATAAGTGTGTTAAGTTTCGTGTTGTGTAGAATTGTATGAGTTAGGGTTAGGGGTTAGGTTTAAGGTTAGGCTTACAGGAGGAGTTACGTCAGGTTCAGCTCCACCCACTGGACCTTTGGTTCTGCAGCAAGGACTTTCTCGATTAAACAAGTGGAATCAGGTTTAACAAACCAAAACCTCAACAGCAAATCAGAAAGGCCAACAACACGACCAAAAACACAACAGCAAATTCAAAAACACAACTCAGAAAGGGTAAGTCCTTACTGAACATGCTCATTGCTGATTGGACACAGTGTATGACAATCACTTGTAAAAAATCACACTCGCTTTATAAGCCAGTTTTCTAATTAGCCTAGTGAATACCCTTGAAAAAATCAGCACAATAAAATTATCAATAAATTCATCTAGGCTCGTATTTCCTCTTACTGTAAGCTTAGAATGTTCAACAAAGACCTGCTCTTTCTGTTATGAGTTAATATTGATGTGTTTCTGAATTTACTGTTGTGCTTTTGGTTCTGTTGTGGTGTTTTCTGATTGGCTGTTGCATTTTTGGTTTGTTCCTGTGTTTTGCACTTAGGGGATGCCACTGTGGCTTTTGATTGGTTGGAATGAAAAACCTACCGCTACAGATAAGACTGGACAGCCCTGTTATGGCAGCTTTCTCTAGAAAGTTCATGCTAAATATGCAAACATACATGATGTGTATTCATGTGATGACTAGTCCCCCTAAAGCAGTGAAGGAGGCAAAAAGTGGACAGTCGGTAGCCGAGTCTGTCTAACCAGGGGGCTGCATGTCTAATTCAGTGTGGAAGTGGACATTGGGAAAGACAGCTGAAGTGCAATTATTTTGAGTTTTTATCAAATGTGCACTTAAACCACATTTCACCACAGGTTGCTCAAGGTGCACAACTGCTGTCATTTAATTCCCTCCTCTTCATGGTGAGATTGAAAAAGAGAACTTGCACTTGGAAGTTGGAACTCCACAAAGCCAAGCAAAAATTACAGGATCCTGGCAGCCTACAGCATGTCTTGTACTTATCTTGTCAACAAGCATCAGCACTTAGCATGGATACTATCTCCGGTATAATCCATCAGACAGTATTTGTATAGTGTTTAAAGGTTAGTGTCAGTGAAACAGAAAACCTTCAAGCTAACAGACAAAACAAAACATTGTTAAATATGCACCTTATAAAACAGTACGTGTGTTTATACTGTAATATTTGTGATGTTGTTCTAATTTATTGGTTGGTGCTGTATTTTTGTTATTCCTGTGAGAAGTCAGCAGTAGTGCTGCACTAGCATCACAGGAAGACATGCAGTTACAATGGTGTTTAATAGGGAAAAAAAAAACTTTAGCGATTTCCAAAAAATAATAGATAATGGTCTGGTTTCACTGTTAGCTCCTGAAAACAAATGAGCAAGAGCTTGTTTTCTCACTCACCATTTTCCAGCAACATTAATGAGAAATCCAGTGTAGAAGTAGTGAAAACAACAGACAATGGACTCAAAGTTCCAGAATGCAATGCAGCTATATGACACAGTTGTGCTGAGTTATAGTAGAGACTTGACTTGGTTAGATAGTGGTCTATGAGATGACAAGTATGATGGCATTCACGGTTATTAGCATGAAAGCATGAAGCTTTGGAAGCTGATCTGTTAGAGCAGAGTGTGAGATGAGGAGGTGAGAGATCTGGACAGCCTAAAGGCCTAAAGCACTGCTACATCTGTCTCTTTGGGTAGAGCGAGGGTTAAGTCTTAATGGCACCTCTATCAGCAGGTAGTCAAATCAGTGGGTAATGAAGCCATTAACAACAATGATAATAAACCAACATGTCAATGAAAAAAGTTTAAGCTAAAAAAAAAAGTCAGAAAAGACATCGATCACATGTTAATTACAAAGATTAATATGCATATGTCGTTCAGAGTGTATTTTTTCTTTAACCTTTTTTCCCCAGCATTTAATAAGTTCCTAATACAGCATAGCATAACACAGATAAATAGCTGCAGTAATCTGTCACATAAAAAAAATCTTGTGTCCAAATCTCAATACTTTTTGTAGTGTCTGCCTGATCATTTGTATTCTGTGACCAGCTAATGAGAAATACAGCAACATTTTGTTGAGGCAGACCTCAAGGGACCGCCGATCATCATCTTGTTTTTTATTAGGCTTTAACTCAAGCATCCCCATCTTCCTTCCTCCACACTCTGGCGTGCATATCATACAGATAAAGCAGATTCAAGCATAATCACACTTTTTTTTAGAGAGGAATGGAGAGCGACAGACTGTAAACAAACACATTGGAAAGCTGTTTATGCACTGCAGGCGCAGCAACACAGCTGGACACGTGTTTTACCATCCCCTTATTCCTCCTCCCACTGCCTCTCATCACAACATTAGCACTAATATTTCATCACCATTAAAGCAACCGACTGTGGATTGATTACAGCTATGGCACATATTGGACCCTGCTGGTGTAGTTAGCATTGATTCTGGTTTTATATAACTGTTTTTACTGCGCATGTTTAAACAATGGTTAGAAAAGGTTTCTGCATTACGGTTCACTTTAGGTATCGATCTGCAGCTGTGCTTCAGCAATGGCGAGGTGCCCCCTAGCTACTCACAATAACCCCCTGCTGTTTCAGTCCTGCCTCGACAACACCGTCCAGGAACATCGATAACTGTTAGCTGCCTTTGTGATATTTCACCTGGGAATGCTGAGGGAAGCATGGACCTTGTGGCCCCAATCCTGCTTTACTGCCCAGGCAAACAGTGTAGTAATGAACACCCCCCCCACCCCAAACACACACACACACACACACACACACACACACACACACACAGACACCACCACCACCACCACCAGAACCCGCCTGAAGCACCTTCTAATGCACAGACAGAGCAATAACCTGCAAGATGCTGCTATATTGCATTCGCATACCAGAGAGCAGAATATATAAGAGTACCTGCCCTCTGAACAAAAGAGAAAGGCCTGACTGTTCAAGCATGTTATGGACTTCTTTCTCCATCTCAGATATGTATTAGCGGCTGAGGACACTGCCATTATCAAACAGGAAACCAGAGGGGAAATTTTCAATAAGAAAACTGAATTAAAGGAAATAAGGAAGTTACTTAGGCATGACTATATGATGCACTATATGAGTATTCAAACATAGAACATGGGTACAAACACGAAAATATTTTTCGTCTACATCTACATACTTATATTCAGATATACTTTCACATTATGCCATTTTGAGCTGTGAAGAACAAGGTGAATTCCAAAAAATTTCACTTCACACATGCATGCCATTAGGAGCATTCCTAAGCATGTGAATCTCTACTTATATATCTACTAATATGCATGGAGTCTATATATTGTATTTGTATTTTTATGCATTGAGGCTTTACACTGGATTATATTTCTATGCAAGGCTTTACATTGGTTTATACACCAATCAGCCATAACATTAAATCCACCTGCTGAATATTGTGTAGGTCCCCCTTGTGCCGCCAAAACAGCTCTGACCCATCAAGGCATGGACTCCACAAGATGTCTGAAGGTGTGCTGTGGTATCTGGCACCACAACATTAGCAGCAGAACCTTTAGGTCCTGTAAGTTGTGAGGTGGGGCCTCTATGGATTGGACTTGTTTGTCCAGCACATCCCACAGATGCGCGATCAGATTGAGATCTGGGGAATCTGGAGGCCAAGTCAACACCTTGAACTCTTTTTTGAACAATTTTTGCAGTGTGGCAGGGCGCATTATCCTGCTGAAAGAGGCTACTGCCATTAGGGAATACCGTTGCCATGAAGGGGTGTACTTGGTCTGAAACAATGTTAAGTAGGTGGTATGTGTCAAAGTAACATCCACATGAATGCCAGGACCCAAGGTTTCCCTGCAGAACATTGCCCAGAGCATCACACTGCCTCTGCCAGCTTGCCTTCTTCCCATAGTGCATTATAGTGCAAGCCGTCCACATAATGTAAAGGAAATTGTGTACAATTGCTAAATTGTAGCTATGATGCACTGTGTGTTCTGACACCTTTTCTATAATAGCCAGCATTAACCTTTTCAGCAATTTTTGCTACAGTAATTTTTCTGTGGGATCGGATCAGACACACTAACCATCGCTCCACATGTGCATCAGTGAGCCTTGGGCACCCCTGACCCTGTCACCAGTTCACCGGTTGTCCTTCCTTGGACCACTTTTGGTAGGTGCTAACCACTGCATACTGGGAACACCCCACAAGATCTGCTGTTTTGGAGATGCTCTGACCCAGTCGTCTAGCCATCACAATCTGGCCATTGTCAGAGTCGCTCAGATCCTTTTGCCCTTTTTTCCTGCTTCCAACACATCAACTTCGAGAACTGACTGTTCACTGGCTGCCTGATATATCCCACCCCTTGACAGGTGTCAGTGTAAAAAGATAATCAATGTTATTCACGTCACCTGTCAGTGGTTTTAATGTTATGGCTGGTTGGTGTATCTCTATGTATTGATTCTATGCATTCATTTATATTACTATGCATTACGTCTATGAGTTGGTTTGTATTTATATACATTGGTTTATATCTCTATGCATTGAAATAATGATAACGTATATTGCATTTTAAAAAAAAAATATTATAGTTGCATTTTCATAGAGAATGATCTACATCAATAAAGCATCCACTGCTAAACAATGAACAGGAAATGAGAGTTAAGACAAAGTATGTGCCACATCTTAAGCAGAGGCTGAAGGAAGGATCTGTGTTTCATGTTTCCACTCTAGGGACACTGGGCAAACTTATGTCTCACTTCAGAGTCTGCCATGTTATATAAAAATGGATACAAAATCAATACACTCAATTCCATAGGGAGAGAACACAGGCTGTTGAAACCAGATGTAAAAGCACAAAGAAAAATACCATAACCTTGAAGCAAGTAGAACACGGCAACTGAATAACTTCTTTCTATCCATTTCCCCTTGTAATATAATTTAGAAATCTGTGAACAGGTACAAGTTTCACACAAAACAGCCTTCAGGCAAATGTTTCCATAACAACAGTGGAAAATGGAAATAATCAAACCATCAATAAACTGAATGCATGCTTGTCATCAACCAACATTTTACAACTTGTGCATTATTAAACAAAAAATGAACAGTAGATTGTTAATCTGGAAACCTGAGGACAGGAAGGTGAATTGTGGGTACTGCAGGTCTTAACTGGCTATAGGGCTATAGAAAATACATAGGATCTTTGTCATACTACACAGTCAAAATGGGGTGGGGGGGGGGGTGTTGGTTAAGAGTTTTATCTTTCTAAAAGGGCCCCTTTTCTGAAAAACTTCTTCTTGTAAAATCTTTTGTAGAAGCTTTAACCCCAAAACTCACAAAGAATATAATTTAGTGACTACAGCTGAACTAATAGGAAAGCTGTGTAGTTATGAGAATGAGCATGCTTCTAATTGAATATTGTATATATACAGTACTGTGCAAAGGTCTTAGTTTTACATGTAAAGAAATTCTGTAATGCAACAATGCCTTCACCAAAAATGAAAGGAAATGGTTCTACATATAAAAATGGACAAGTAAGAGCAGTAAACTAAACCAAGTCAATATTTGGCATTTGTTCTTTTGGGTGCACAGTTTAATAAGAAATTTGGCTGGTAAATTTTTCAGGCTTCTGGAGAATTTGGCTGTTGCACTTATTCGTGTTTCTGCACATAATCTCTGCTTTTAATCTAAAAAAGGATGGTATAATTACTTAATACGATACTTTATTTAATAGCATTACATTTCTCTGTAACGTGAAATTTTTTTGGACAGTGACTGTTTGGAAACCGACAATTGGCTATTTTCTATTGACACAGTCATGCAGAAGACAGAAAGGCATCAAATAAAAATCTAAGACAAAAATTTTATTTAAAAAATAGGGTGCCTAAGAGTTTTGCCAAGAACCAGGCCAAATGCAGGAGTCTTTCCATACAAAGAACTGCAGTCTTTCTCTTTATCTAGATCTATTCGTCATGGTTTTCCCTTAGGAGTAATAGGCTTACTGATAAAATGCACACAGCAGAGTCAGCCACACTTCAGTCACATGGGAGCCTTTTAGAAAATGATGGTTGTGCTGCATTAAAAATAAATAAATAAATAAATAAATAAGCTGCGGTTAGCCTAAAATGACTTTTCAGCTCAGCTGACATTGACATTGCATGACATTTGTCATGTATATATGGCAGGAACAGGAACACATACAGGATGTACAGGAACAACACAAACCAGGATATAGGCAACATGTAGAATAATCGGACCAACTTAATTTTTTTTTTTTTTAAAACAGAAAGTAATGATGGACACGTGTTCAGTGAGCTGCAAACATTTTTGAATTCATATCCATGCAGACTTTGGCAATATTTCACTGAAAATTCAGTACATTTGACAATGTAAATGTATTAAAAGGATCTGCTTGTGTAAAAATGAAGTTTGTGTTACTTTAGCTTTCACTGAAAAAAACATAAACAAATAGGGAACTCAGTTGAACGGGCTGATTTTCAATCAGAAGAAAGTTCGCATTTTGCAAAATGTAAAATTTTATTTTCAAAAATGTAAGCAACAGATTACACAGGTAACTTTCAGCAAATGCAATCCTAACTTAAACAGTACTCACATCCGGGACTCTAAAATGAAAGACTCACAAACTTACACACTATTTATCTATAATATACAAAAAAATACATAATAAATATTAAAATGGCCACAAGAGAAAAAAGTTAATCAAAACAATCAGTAAAGAGCAAATGTTGGGTATAAACAAGACGCTGTGCCTTAAATACAATGTTTTTTTGTTTGTTTGTTTTCCATTACATTTTTTACAAATTGTGCAAGATTTTATACTAAGGCTCTGGTCTTGACGTGACAGCTGTCCAGCTTACACACAAACACACACGCAAGCGCTTCTCTGCTTCCTGCACTCTGCGCACTCAGTGGAGTGTAGGTGTACAGCAAAACTGCTTCAGGAGAAGAAATGGGGCGTCTGGTGCATTTCCAGTGTCGATGCTTATGAAAGTGGATATGCTGTTAAAATGAACATGCACTTTACTTTAATGTGAAAATGCTCCTTGGAAGCCTGGAGGCATTTAAGAGGAGCGCATTTGAAAATCAGACCCAAAATAACAAATATCAGAACCATTAAGGCAAGAACATCTGGAGTGGTTATCAGCAATACTGTAACAATGTCAGTGGCTGGGTAACATGGATATGAAACATTGAACTGGTTCTCCACGTTCAGTTTAGCACAAGGTTCTCGAAAGCAACTTTTAAAACCCAAACATAGTTTTAAGACCTTTAGAAACCATGATAAGAAAAAGAATACTGCCAGACAAGGACATACTGCATGGATCATAAAACTACAGGAAATAATTTAAAGTTGCAATTGGAAAATCACACATCAGTACCCCTTTAGTCCCCAAACCCTCCCCACCCAACCCCGAAAAACTGAAAAAAGATATCACTTACATTTAAACCAATTTAATCCTCCTGTGAAGGTGTATTCCAATAGAGTTTGCCACCTCACATGTTTTGTTTACTTACAGTAAATGAGTAGTCTGTTGCAAAAGAAAGCATTCATATGTCAGTTTGGGGAAAAAATGAGACATCCTTGCAATGCAAATCAGGAAAAAAAAAGCATCTTTATCTTTTTTTTTTTTTTTAGCTTAGTGCAACTTTTAAACGCAAAACCATTCCAGTGATTCTGTCATGTACAACGTGAGTCTTCAACTTATCCAAAGCGAAGGCATGAGTCCATTATTAAAATCGCATTTTGATTCCATCTTTCCTTTTTTTCATTCTTTGTTTTTTATTTTCTTTCTTTTTTTATTCTTTTTTTTTTTTTTTTTTTTTTTTTTTTTTTTTTTGCTTATCTGCTTTAAAACGGCATTCCGCAGCAGTTGTTTACTAGAACATAAACACAGGAGGGGTTCCTCCACTCCCTGATTATTTTATTCCCTTCAAGCTTCGCATCCGACGCTGATTCACATCGAGAGGTGTGGTTGATTGACAGTTTGACACCAGGCCTACAGGGTGAGGGCAGGGCTGTGTACAGGGGTTATACTGAAGAAGATGAAGAAAGGAGAGCTATACAACAAGGATGTACCCCTGACCACCCAAGGGGTGCCAAAAAATTTACCCAAGACCCAAAAAATTTAGCCTTCATATAACACAGTAGGGTTCCCTGGGTAACCTGGACTTTCTGCAGTAGAGGAGCGTGGTGCTGAAGCAACGTCTGAGCTCACGGTTGGAGAAGATGCAGATGAACGGATTGACGGCAGCCTGAGCGAAGCTCATCCATACAGCTGCTGTGAGATAGCCTCCTGGCACGGCAGGGCCACGGGCGAACACTCTCCAGTAGCACGCCACTAGGTAGGGCCCCCACAGACTAAGGAAGAAGAAAGTCATGACGTAGAACATTCTGCTTATCCTCTTCTCAGTCTTAAACTCATCCAACACCAGGAGGCGCCGCCGGCCCGCTGCATTGCCGTTCTGCCGGATGCCCAGCAAGGTTGGAGGCGTCGGGCCTCGGCCGAAACCAGCCAGCCAGTTAGCCGCTGCTTGCCCGCTGGCCCCTGGCCCGTGGAAGGTCCAGTTTTGGCTGACAGCAGGCACGAACTGGACCGGTTTCATCTTGCGCCGGTCGTGAACGAAGAATATGAGCTTGAGGTAGACAAGCTGGGTGGCCAGGAGGATCAGGGCGAGCAGCAGCATGAAGCCCAGCGAGTCATTGGCGCGGAATGAGCGGTGCTGAAACGTACACTGGTCCTCCTCGCGGATGAATGAGTATGTGCCCACGTCCAGCACAGGCGGAAAGGCCATGGCCACTGACAGTGTCCACACCATGCACACCACAGCCAAGCACGTCCACAGGGTCAGCCGCTTGGTATAGAAGCGGTGATGTGCGATAGCCAGGTAGCGTGTCACGCTGACACAGAACAGCATGAAGGCTGTGTGGAAGCAGGAGAGCACACCCAGGAAGGCGATCACTTTGCACGTGAGGGTGCCGTACGTCCACGCTGAGCCGTTCTTCACCGAGGTGAATACAAAGGGGAAGCAGATGGCTGAGCGCAGGATGTCTGAGGCGCACAGGTCCAACAAGAAGTAGTAGGGCGCACGGTGCAGGCTCTTGTCTTTGACCAGCAGGATGGAGATCAGGAGGTTTCCCACAACACCGACGCCGATGATGAAGCCCAGGGAGGTTAGTTTGAGGAATGTGGCGAGGGGAGAGACATTCTGCAAGATGTTGTGGTCCCCTGCATGGCTATAGTTCGCCATAGATGGAGGAGGGATCATAAAGATGATTAAAGCTTTAAGCCAAGTATCATGATCTGGATGCAAGGAGAAGAGATAGATCCATTTGGTGTGCTTTGAAGCAGATTCCAGCCTTGCTCTCTGCCTCTCTTCTAAGGCATCCTTTGTTCCTTTGTCTCATCACACCTAAAAAAAAAAAAAATCCCAGAGAAATACGATCCACCCATCAGGATTTGCTAACATAAAACAAACATGCTGCTTTTTTATGGCATTGCTCCATCTATGTCAGGTTTGGAGAGGTACTTAATGTCTTTTTCTTATATTTTTTTTTCTGTCCATTAGATATTTGAACATCACATTTCAGCTGTAATGGTATGCAGCTAGTGCAGAGCCACAGTTGGGTTGTTCAACTCGACATGATACTGTCATTATTACTGCTAACGATAATATTCCTGTTAAACGGAGATGTCATATTAACGGATAACCTTCATTACGATTAGATCCCTCATTAGGCTGAAGAATATGAATATTCGGTACTGTTATGGGTTAGGAAATACACAGAAGAGACAAAAGGCATTAAGTGCAGGTTTGGTCGCTGTTCTGGCGCAGATGGAGTGAAACATTTATAGAAATGCAGCAGAAAGCTGTTGCTCCCACCCAGGGATCCTGCAGAATCGGTGTCTAGTCTCTATTTAACAGGAACAATCCCTGTCAGCCTTCGAGTGTCGGGCAAAAATTAGCGAAAGGCTAACTGAGCTAACCCGGTGCTAACATCACTGACAGTCACCTGGCACTGAAAACAAATAATAACAGTAATAATAACAATAACGCATCTTAGCAAAGCATTCACTGAAAACGGATAATGGTGCACTACAGCCTCCTGTCACACAGCCTACATATGGGTTTGTGAGGGAAAAAACGAGAACATTCTGTCTTTTTGGTTGAACATGTATTTTAAAAATGGTTAATAATTGCAGGATTATTTTTTTTATATATACATTATTTCGTGCTGACCCATTTCGACGAATATAAACGAATGCTGAAAACACCCCTAGACCAAATGATGATGATGATGATGTGTTTTCATTATGGAAGAAGCAGCAAGACCCATTCGACATCATCTCTCCGTTTTGTTTTGTTTTTTTTTGTGTGTTTTTTGTTTTGTTTTTTTAGAATAACCATTTATTCTCTCGTCATGTTTACAAAATCACGACTGAAATCCAGTCCAAACTAGGTATTCCGGAAGACAAATGGGTTAAAATTTGGTTTTACCTCACGAGTGTCATGTAGCCTGTTTATATTATTTCCCGTCGAGCGAGTCTCAGTCAGAAGCGTATCGTCCATTAGGTGAAGCAGTTTGTAACTAGAGCCGCTATATGAATCGATGCCATTCCCAGCCGCATGCGAACCGCGAGTGGCACACAGACGACAACAAAGATATTAATTAAAACATACCTGTTGATATTCCCCCTTGCCTCCTGGATGTTATTTACATGTTAAATTCCACTTCGCCGTTAAAAAAAAGGGCTTGGTTTTGTCGTCTGCCCCTATTCCCCCCACTGTGAATATACAGTAAACGGTGCAGACGGCGCATGCGCACTGGCGCTCTTCGTGATCCGGAGCCGCGTCTGGTCTCCGGCTGCAGCAGCAGCAGCAGAAGCGCCGTCTCCATTGGCAACATCTGCACAATGGGGGGCAGCATCACTGGTCCATTTCTCCCATTCTCATATACACACAGGCGGACAAAGGATGTGCTTAATACTAGGCCAGTTTGAGATGATGAGTGGTCTGAAAATTGTTTCCATTTTAAGTCTAAATGGACAGAATATAAAGCAATAAAAATAGACGTAATTACAGATATTTTGGAGGAAAAAAATTTATTTATTCAAAATTATTCTTCAGTAACCGCTTTATCCTGGCCAAAGTGGCGGCGGATCCAGAGCGCATCGTGCTAGGAAGGAATACATGTCAGTCCATTGCTGGGTAGCATACACACACATTCCCACACACACATTCAGACACTCAGACCTAGGTGCAATTTAATGTATCCAGTCCACCTACTGGCATGTGTTTTGGGAGGTGGGAAGAAACCAGAGAACTCAGAGGAAACCCACATGGACACAGGGAGAACATGCAAAACTCTACACAGACAGTAACCCAAGGCTCGGATTGAACTGGGGACCCTGGAAGTGGGGAGTGGCTGTGCCACTGTGCTGCCCCATTTAAAATTATATATGTATATATGTGTGTGTGTGTGTGTGTATATATATATATATATATATATATATATATATATATATATATATATATATATATATATATATATATATATATATATAGTATCTCACAAAAGTGAGTACATCCCTCACATTTTTGTAAATATTTTATTACATCTTTTCATGGGACATGCCCTCCCCAGTGTCATGTGACTCGTTAGTGTTACAAGGTCTCAGGTGTGAATGGGGAGCAGGTGTGTTAAGTTTGGTGTTATCGCTCTCACACTCTCTCATACTGGTCACTGGAAGTTCAACATGGCACCTCATGGCAAAGAACTCTCTGAGGATCTGAAAAAAAGAATTGTTGCTCTACATAAAGATGGCCTAGGCTATAAGAAGATTGCCAACACCCTGAAACTGAGCTGCAGCACGGTGGCCAAGATCATACAGCAGTTTAACAGGACAGGTTCCACTCAGAACAGGCCTCGCCATGGTTGACCAAAGAAGTTGAGTGCACGTGCTCAGCATCATATCCAGAGGTTGGCTTTGCAGAATAGACGTATGAGTGCTGCCAGCATTGCTGCAGAGGTTGAAGGGGTGGGGGGTCAGCCTGTCAGTGCTCAGACCATACGCCGCACACTGCATCAAATTGGTCTGCATGGCTGTCGTCCCAGAAGGAAGCCTCTTCTAAAGATGATGCACAAGAAAGCCCGCAAACAGTTTGCCGAAGACAAGCAGACTAAGGACATGGATTACTGGAACCATGTCCTGTGGTCTGATGAGACCAAGATAAACTTATTTGGTTCAGATGGTGTCAAGCGTGTGTGGCGGCAACCAGGTGAGGAGTACAAAGACAACTGTGTCTTGCCTACAGTCAAGCATGGTGGTGGGAGTGTCATGGTCTGGGGCTGCATGAGTGCTGCCGGCACTGGGGAGCTAATGCCAACATGTACTGTGACATACTGAAGCAGAGCATGATCCCCTCCCTTCGGAAACTGGGCTGCAGGGCAGTATTCCAACATGATAACGACCCCAAACACACCTCCAAGACGACCACTGCCTTGCTAAAGAAGCTGAGGGTAAAGGTGATGGACTGGCCAAGCATGTCTCCAGACCTAAACCCTATTGAGCATCTATGGGCCATCCTCAAAAGGAAGGTGGAGGAGCACAAGGTCTCTAACATCCACCAGCTCTGTGATGTCGTCATGGAGGAGTGGAAGAGGACTCCAGTGGCAACCTGTGAAGCTCTGGTGAACTCCATGCCCAACAGGGTTAAGGCAGTGCTGGAAAATAATGGTGGCCACACAAAATATTGACACTTTGGGCCCAATTTGGACATTTTCACTTAGGGTTGTACTTACTTTTGTTGCCAGCGGTTTAGACATTAATGGCTGTGTGTTTAGTTATTTTGAAGGGACAGCAAATTTACACTGTTATACAAGCTGTACACTCACTACATTACATTGTAGCAAAGTGTCATTTCTTCAGTGTTGTCCCTTGAAAAGATATAATAAAATATTTACAAAAATGTGAGGGGTGTACTCACTTTTGTGAGATACTGTATATATATATACCCTATTTTTTTAGTACAAACTTTGGTATAGATTTTTTATTTTATGACTTCTACATTATCAAGTCAGTACAAAAAACATTTTAGATTCCCAAACATTAGTTTTCTAGCACAAAATTAAATGTTACAGAAAAATGTTTGTGTCATTAAAGAAAGCAGTATATAACGTAAGAGACACTTTTCACACAAAAAACACAATGAAGGCTGCTGGGTTTTGCTGCAAAAATAAGAAGCAAATGTGAAAGTCAAAGTCTCCAGAAGAACTGTGTCTGGTTCTGCAAGATGCTCAATAAAACTTACCAGCTCATTTCCTTATAAAACTGCACAAATTGTACCAGAGACTACTATTTTTATTTTTTTGTCACACCAAATATTGACTTTGTTTCATTTACTACTGTTTACTGCTCTTTATGGTATTTTTTATTTAATGTAGAAACATTTAATTTCATTATTTTGAAGGCATCTTTGCTCTACAGCATTTCTTTGCATGTGCCTAAGACTTTTGCACAGTACTGTATATAATCAGTCCCTCCAGGATTTTGTGATTTTGCGATGACAAATAACCACAGATTTGGGCAAAGACATGTCATGTGATGTAATTACAACGCACATTCAGCCAAAGCGCTCTCTGATTCACGTGCATCGATCATGAGTACAGGTAAAAGGTCTCATTTACCAACAAACATTACTGCAAAAGACCATGCAAAACAATTTCATGCAATTGCAATTTCTCCAATTCAAGTAGTTTTCCACAAAAAAAGCACAAAAATCTCTGCAAGTTGCCTCTCAAATTTTGAAAAAAGGTGCAGCAAAATCAAGCATTTTTGGCCACAACAATCACAAACCACTGTGCAATCCTGTACGGACTGTATAATATATAAACAATTAAAATGGCAAAATAATATAATGAATTAAAAATAGTATAATTGAATTCCTAAATCTTCCTGCAAAGGTAAGCTACACATCACTGCATGTATACAAATATCAATGAATCAGTGAATTTACTCATTCATGCTTTTGCTCTGGTAAACTGTCAGGCAAAAAGCAAATCAAGGTAGATCTCTGGATGATAACCTTATATCTGAACATGCAGAATTAGGAAAAGTGTTAACGATAACCAGAGGGGATTATTTATTTATAATTAACTTTAAAAAGAGTGGCACTGTGAATTAGTGGTAGCATTGCCAGGGTCACTACTTCAGCCCTGAGCTCAGGTTAATATCGGTGATGAATTTTGTATGCTCTCCCCATGCCCGAGTGTCTCCTCCCACTTCCCAAAAATGCCAGCAGGTGAACTGGTGACTCTAAACCACCCCTATGTCTGTGATTACACGTGTGCATGTACTCTCTTCTTCTTACACTGACAAGTCTGGCAAATGCAGGATGCAAATGCGGGGCCTAAGAGCCCATGTTCCCAGGATTGGCTCCAGATCCACCACCACCACGACCAGGATAAAGCAGTTGGTGAAGATGAATGAATAAAAAGCATCTCTCTCTCTGCAGATGTAATCTACATGTTACAGTATGTATTCAACCATTAATAAATCAAAACAAATCTGAAGGCTTATTCATGGCAGGTTGTTACTGTGCTTGCACATAATTATCTATGAATCTAGTGGAAATGATAGACCACTCTGTAGCACTTATAGTTTATTACAGAAAATAAGCATATGCAAGAAGCAATGATCTTTCAGGTATAGTTCACAATATTAAGACCACAAAGTTTAAGTGCAAAACAGCAGGGGCAACACGACTTTCAGTGCTGAAAAATCTGAAGAATGACTTCAGGGCACATGTTTCAGGGAACAGTGGAATGACAGAGTTATGTGTATAGCAGGAGGGAGGAAAGAAAGAGTGTAGTCGTGTAATCACGGACGTCATCGTACAACAAAGCACAGGAAAGTCCATTTGTCGTATAGATGTGCTTGAATGCCATGATCCCGGCGTGTCCACTGGAAGGGTATGTTGACTTTTAACCAGCATACTGTCTCTCCAGTTTGGTGTTGTAACTCCCCTCTTTTATAACTCGGACCCTCGAGTCGAGTCGCCTTCTCCTTCTACGGTGTCAAGAGACTTTTAACCGCCATACGTTCAGGAAAGAGCGTCCAGCAGGCGCGGCGTTTCGGGGTTTCAGGAGGTGAGAAGCGACATTTCCGGACCACAGGCCTACAAGTCGTATCAAAACTGTCCGCTGCGTCTCCGTGAGTACCAGCCGAGGCAAGCGCAGAAGCCGACTACCGTGATGGCCATCCCCAAGAGCAGCGCCACGGCGTCCCCGCCGTCATAAGCCTCTACGGGCTGCAGGACACTCAGGAAGAAGAAACACAGCACCGCGAAAACGCCTGGGACGGTCAGTAAAGACGCCATGTTGTTCGTTGTTGCTGGAAAGGCGGGCGGTGATCACTGCGGGTCACAGGATCTTACTGCGTTTCCTCGTTCCGCTTTTTCCCCCCTCACCCATTTCAAATCCCGCCTCTCGTGCCAGGATTGGCTAATTATCCCCTATCTGTGCTACTATTGGTTAACTTTTCTAACTCGGCGCAGTAGCACATATACACGAATGACTGAATACTGGTAGGAAACAGCGCCCTTCCAGTTTCCGCCATTATTGTGAAGGAAATATAAGTTTATTGAGAAGGTTTTATGCGACATTTAAAAGCAGTACTCTGTGGACATCCTTAATTGTTATGTGCAGAACCATAAAACCCTCAGAAAAGTCCAATATAGCCTTTTCAACAAGCAAAAAGCATTAACCATCCACTATAAAAACAAAACAAAACACTTTGAAATTGCTCATATCAAGAGTGTAGGTTAAATCATTATGCCAGGGGACAGAAGGGTGTAAATAATATGTGGCAGGAGGAGCAAAACAAGCTTTGGCCTTACAATGTTGAGTCTGTTAGATTTTAACAATATGCCTAGGTCCCCCCCCAACCCCCAACCCCTCCCCATTCATTCGTTCATTCAAGGCCGTTTCTGGCCATTTTGGTGCCTGAGGCAAGATTCCTATTGGTGCCCCCCAACACCGACCCCCACGGGTAAGCATTGACGTTCCTGGCCCTCTACATGTCTATCTCTCTTTCTAACAGCAACGCCCACTATCACCAGATAATCGCATGCAGAATATCATAACAGATAATCGCATGCAATCATAAAGTGTTACCTGATTAAAGATTTAAAATAAAACTCTTCAGGGCTACAGCCCTGAATGCCCAGGCCAGGTTACGCCCCTGGTACTATCTTTCTTGTGGGTGGGTGAGTCAGACAAGGGCTTTGGGGTGCTCGTTGGCACCCCCAAGCTGGTGGCGCATTAGGCGACCGCCTAGTTCGCCTATGCCTAGAAACGGCCCTGCGTTCATTTATTTTCCTTCTGCTTTTCCTGGTGGAGGTCAAAGTGGCAACAGACTGTGAGCCCAGACTTCTCTATCCCCAGCCACAAATTCTTGCTCATCCTGGTGGATCCTCAGACTTCCCCAAGCCAACTGTAAGATCTCTTCAGAGGGTCCTGAGTCTGCCCCGGGGTCTCTGTCCAGTGGGATGTGCCTAACAGGAGCTGGCCAGGGGTATCCTAAACCACTTCAACTGACTCCTCTTTATTCAGCGATTATATATAAAGGCAACTTTTCTTTGGTTCCTAATATATGGAGTGTAAATCTGGAGCCCTGTCAGCACTATAGCACAATATGCAAAATGATTACTGTACAAAATTAGAGATTCTGTGTGTGGTCACTCAGCATGTTATTATGTTCTAGAGTTTATGAAAAAAATGGAATCATAAGAAAAAACATCTAGCTAGCATCAACTTTGTTGAATGCATAATATGCAAATTAGAATAACATATGGGTTTATGAGATTTACATTCAACAATCTCCAGTGAAATATTGACTTCCGGATTCTTTAGGAGAAATTCTTATATTATATTATATGACAGAGAAAACCACAATATCTTATATATATATATATATATATATATATATATATATATATATATATATATATATATATATATATACACACACACACATATATACAGTGGGTATAGAAAAGAATCACCCCCCTTTAAAATATTTTGGTTGCTTTTCAGCCTGAAATGAAGTGAAAGATGTGATTCTTATATATATATATATATATATATATATATATATATATATATATATATATATATATATATATATATATATATATTTTTATTTATATATATTTATTTATCATGTGTGTGTGTGTGTGTGTATGTGTGTGTGTACTGTGCAAAACTTTTAGGCACCCTATTTTTTTTTTAGTACAAACTTTGTTAAATATATTTGTCTCATATGAATTCATGGGGTGCCAATAATTGTTGCACACCTATATTTACAGGTACACCTATATACACAGATATATATTTCTTGGATAAACCTGTGTTGTGTTTCAATTGTTTGATATCCATGAGAGCAGAATATTTTTTGTGATTTAAAAAAAATAAAAGATCAAAAGGTTAAACAATAAAGACAATTTTTCAGTCTTCTTTGCTCATATTTACGAAGGGTATTATTAGCATATTATTAGCATATTATTAGTAATTATTAGTAATATATATATATATATATATATATATATATATATATATATATATATATATAAACACACACACACACACACACACACACACACACACACAGTGGGGGAAAAAAGTATTTGATCTCCTGCTGATTTTGAACATTTGCCCACTGACAAAGAAATGATCAGTCTATAATTTTAATGGTAGGTGTATTTTAACAGTGAGAGACAAAATAACAACAAAAAAATCCAGAAAAACGCATTTAAAAAAAGATATAAATTGATTTGCATTTTAATGAGGGAAATAAGTATTTGACCCCTTCGACTTAGTACTTGGTGGCAAAACCCTTGTTTGCAATCACAGAGGTCAGACGTTTCTTATAGTTGGCCACCAGGTTTGCACACATCTCAGGAGGGATTTTGTCCCACTCCTCTTTGCAGATCCTCTCCAAGTCATTAAGGTCATTTTCAATGCCCTGGCTGAGGGAAGGAGGTTCTCACCCAAGATTTGACGGTACATGGCCTCGTCCATCATCCTTTTGATGCGGTGCAGTTGTCCTGTCCCCTTAGCAGAAAAACACCCCCAAAGCATAATGTTCCCACCTCCATGTTTGACGATGGGGATGGTGTTATGACTTGGGGTCATAGGCAGCATTCCTCCTCCTCCAAACATGGCAAGTGGAGTTGATGCCAAAGAGGTCTGACCACACCTGACCACAACACTTTCACCCAGTTCTCCTCTGAATCATTCAGGCAAACTTCAGATGGGCCTGTACATGTGCTTTCTTCAGCAGGGGGACCTTGCGGGCGCTGCAGGATTTCAGTCCTTCACGGCGTAGTGTGTTACCAATTGTTTTCTTGGTGACTATGGTCCCAGCTGCCTTGAGATCATTAACAAGATCCTCCTGTGTAGTTCTGGGATGATTCCTCACTGTTCTCATGATCATTGAAACTCCATGAGGTGAGATCTTGCATGGAGCCCCAGACCGAGGGAGACTGACAGTTTCTTCCATTTGCGAATAATCTCACCAACTGTTGTCACCTTCTCACCAAGCTGCTTGGTGATGGTCTTGTAGCCCATTCCAGCCTTGTGTAGGTCTACAATCTTGTCCCTGACATCCTTGGACAGCTCTTTGGTCTTGGCCATGGTGGAGAGTTTGGAATCTGATTGATTGATTGCTTCTGTGGACAGGTGTCTTTTTACAGGTAACACTCCCTTTAAGAGAGTGCTCCTAATCTCAGCTCATTACCTGTGTAAAAGACACCTGGGAGCCAGAAATCTTGCTGATTGATAGGGGGTCAAATACTTATTTCCCTCATTAAAATGCAAATCAATTTATATCTTTTTTTAAATGCGTTTTTCTGGAATTTTTTTGTTGTTATTTTGTCTCTCACTGTTAAACTACACCTACCATTAAAATTATAGACTGATCATTTCTTTGTCAGTGGGCAAACGTACAAAATCAGCAGGGGATCAAATACTTTTTTCCCCCACTGTGTATGTGTGTGTGTGTGTGTGTGTGTGTGTGTGTGTGTGTGTGTGTGTGTGTGTATGTATGTATATATATATATATATATATATATATATATATATATATATATATATATATATATATATATATATATATATATATATATCTCATTTTCTGGATGATAGACATATGTGTGAGACAGTCTAAGTGTTGTTTCTCAGTAGCATTATTAAAAGAATGATAAAGAAAAATAGTACATCTTGCAATGTATTCTAATGAGAATGAGATATAGAGGGATCTTATTTAGATTATTCATCTCACTGGGCCTACTCATATGTCCTACTCAGTGAAGTTAAATAGAGCATACCGAACATGCTCCAGACGGGCCATGTTTCACTGGCTGACGTGCCGAGCTACATCTTACCTTGTGCCACAAATTTAATTGGCTTATGGCAGAATAGGGGTCTCTCTGTTGGTGTTCAGTGCAGGATTCTGTGATTTAATTAGAGCATACCAGCTAAAGTAAAACACTGACCTTGGTATCTGCCCTGTCCGCTGCTGTCCTGCTCATTTACAGCACTCTTTGCACAGCATGCTGGTGCAGGGATTATCAGCGTGTCTAAAATGTGAGCCCACTACTAAAAACCTGATTCTAATGCAGAACACACACCGGAGGAGATTAATGCCACTGTCCTGACCTGCTGGACAGAAGTTCTCATTTCTTTATATTCGTTGTTCTGATTGATGACCAGGGCCTTTGCAGGTCATAGAGAAATGGGTGGCACACAGGGGCTATGGAAATACTCTTTAATATTGATATCTTGATAGCTTGAAATCTTCATATTTGTGCTTTATGTTGCACATTTCCACAGTGTGTATACTCTTATGCTCTTTAAATATTAACTCACAATGCAGACATATTTGAAATTTTCCACATATTGTAGTGTTATAAGATGGAAATGAAATGGACTTATTTGGGATTATATGCCATGAATTTACACAAAACAGCCTGTAATATTGAACCAGGGGGAAATATCTTCCTGGGGGATTCCCCAGACATTCCCAAGCCAAATGTGAGATACAGTATGTTCTCTCCTGGGTTTGCTCCAGGGTCTCTGCCCAGTGGGACATGCCTGATATAGCTCTACCCGGAGCCAAACAGGAGTCATCATTGTATGGTGCCTAAACCACCTCAACTGACTCCTCTCAATTCAGAGGAGCAGTGGCTCTACTCCTAAGCTGTATACAGTATATAATGTACTTTTACCCATGCAATAAAGATCTTGCACTTCAAATAATAGTTTTCTTTACTGTCAATTGCTGCCTCTAGTGTGTTTGAAAAGGACAAATACACCCTTATCTTAAGAATAATTATGCACTGAAACATTTTTTGTAGATAAGAGCAATTAAAGTGAACTTCAGACGCTGTTGCTGCCTTTAAACCAAACATTTAGTACCTACATCCATAAATTCCTGTGAATTCATGTGAAAAGACATGACAAGCAGATTGTTTTGTAGCTTTTGTACTAATGCTCTGGATGTTATATACCCAACAGAGTGGACAAGAAGGATGCCCACCGAGTCATAAATGCTGCTTAGGGATATGCGGACACTCAGTGTGTTTAGACATGGCTTCAAGGTGGACCTACAAAGAGTTTTGCGCATCTTTGTTGGCATGCTGCTACACATAATAATGAACTGCTCAGGCTCTCAGATTCCACTTGTAGCAAACAGATATCGTTTGCTATCATGGCATAACAGTTTCAATGAAAAAGAAATTTGTTCACTGTGAAAAACTGGGATTGGATCATTATTCAAGTCATTTCTTCTTCTTCCTCCCCTCTCTCACCGTCATTGTTGTAGGTCTCCACCTGGTAAAAGACACACCACTGTCCCACTACCAATCTGGTGCAGTGTCAAATCTTAATGGAATTTATGATCAATGGTTACAAGCCCAAACCACTTTATTTTCTTGTTTTGTTTGTGTTCTGTCTTGTGCTCTCTTTTTTTTCTAACAAAGATAAATTGCACAGTATCGGCTGTGCTACTTTTCTGTGACTGCTTTCCCCCTGAGAGGGGACGAGAGAGCAAGCCGGAGAGAGAGAGAAACCCTTTGGCAATATCTGTGTAGTAAAGAACAAAACTATTTCATGGGCCAGTGCCTGCATGGTTATTGCCGGACTTTTTCTCCACCTTGAAATAAAGTAATAAAAACGAGTGTCCGTTATTGACAACAGTATCACAGTGCATCGGTGAAGTAGATGCAGATTGAGAGCAGAGCTTCAGGCACTGAGAATATGAGATGTGCTAAGTGAAAGTGTAATGGTGCATTGGAAAAATTCATGCAGATTGAGTGTAGACCTTAAGGCACAGATGCCTGAGTGAAGAACAGATTCTAGTGCTGATCATACCGCATCATATCTCCCTTTACTATTTTAAATGTCATCATGGTGTGTGAAAAGCACAGTCATACACCTCATCTGTATCTCTCCTGGCTGGCATGGTTCTCTAAGACAGCCACACTCCATACTACCCTCTTTATCTGGATATTTAATCTTCTTATGTCCTAAATATTATATATATATATTTTTTTTTTTTTGCTTTTTTTCCCCTTATAGAAAAGCAAAAATAGTCAACAGGACATCTCCTGAAGAACTGAAGAACACATCCTTGGCTCACACTGTAATATAGGCAAATCTATAGGCAAAGCAAATATAACATTATTAAATCTATAGATGTTCTGAAATCAGCATATTGGCAGATAATTTCACCCATTTCAATCGTTTATTTGTAGAAAGAAGCACATTTAGCTGCTAATAGAACAAATCTGGGCAGCATGGTGGTGCAGTGGATGGTGCTGCTGCCTCACATCTCCAGGATGTTCCAGGTCCCCAGTAATCCTGAGCTCTGCTTACTGTCTGTATGAAGTTTTGGATGTTCTCTCTATATAAGTCGATTTTCTGTTTTCTTCATACCTCACAAACATGGACGATTCCCAAGAATGGTGGATTGGCTATGCAAAATTGGTCCTAGATGCAAATGAGTGTTTGAATGTCTGTCCGCATGGTGCCCTGCGATGAACCAGTGTATTCTTGCTTCAGGCCTGGGAGTTCCTGAGATAGGCTCCAGATCCACCATGGCTCTGACTAGAATAAAGTGGTTACGGAAGATGGATATAACAAGAAAATTAAAAATATAAATTGGTTTCATCACAATCTCATAATGAGGAAGATTAGATAAATTAAACTATATTTAATATATTTTTACCTGATATAATTTTTGAGGTGCAGCAGCATATCTTTTCAAATTAATTTGATAGAATGAATTGGGTTCTTGATAACAATGGCTACAGAAGTCTAGATGGAGGAGGTACTCAGGCAGAAGGGCACTCTGAGACAGATGCTGAAAATTGTGTCACTGATGCTTGCTATGTCGTGTCATATTTACCATTTCTAGAAGCCCCTAGTTAACCTTTTCACGTAACAGCATGCCACTCTCCTCAGTACTCAGTTCTCATCCCCAGTGGTCTGTAAGAGGAAACAAAAAGCCTACATAAAATCCCCAGTGACTGGCTGCACAGATGTTTGTATCATTTAATCATTTATAAAACAGAGTGGTCATGTAGGGCATATTTGCCTTAAACCATTTAAAAATAGCCAATATGTTTTACATAGCCCTCCATTTAAGGTTAATTCTTGTGTTAAATTGAGTCAAGGGGCAATATGCCATTATACTGTGACGGAGCTAATGTTTGTATCATGGCTTCTGCCTGAACACTTGGCTAGAATATTATTTGTGCTTAGAGGAATGGTGCGGGTTAGAGTGAGGGTAACATTTCAATGGTTTCACTGTTTCCATGGCGACTCTGACTTCAGCCTCGCTTCCTATGCTTGCCCTCACTTTGAGTTCACAGCCAAGATGAAAACATGAAGGGAAGAGTTTGTTTGAGACCTGTGTTACATGACCAATAATCAACCCATATCACTGTTACTTTACTCCAAAGCCCCTTTTTTGTTATTCAGACACAGTAGGTACACCTTCGTGGCTTTCAGAGAGCATCTTATATTCCACAATCTATTGGGCATACAAATATATCCTAATTCGAATAAATAAATAAATGAATATCTACCTAAATAGAAATCTCTGCCTTAGGCAGCTCTTAGGCACTGAAGGTTGATGGATGCTTGGTCATTTTAAATGAGCTAAGCCCACAAATTACACAGAGTACAAATGCATTTTTTGCTAGACTCTCGATCAGTACTGCATTGGAGATGAGATAGATGCTTCCACAGTATGTTCCCAGCATTCCATTTTGTTCTAGTGGGCAGGACCTCTGCTCTCTTTCTCTCTCTCATGCATCATGTCCGACCGTGCAGTAAACAGCCTATTAAGTGACCTATTTATCCACGGCCAATTCTGCTGGCTCACTTGCAGCAGTTACTTTGGCTGGATGTCTGACATGGAGTGGCTCAGAATGGTTTGCTCTCAAACTGATGATTCTGCAGCTTCGCAGAGCCTCAGCGCACCCATCCACCTAATGAGAATGGACACTCCATTGTGATAATAAGGTTGCTGAAAGGTTAGAGAGAAGGGACAGTGATTGCTGTTTAGAACATCCTGAAAGTGAAGCTGTTCTTGTTCTGTCTTTGGCTCAAACATGTCACACTTTTGACCTGAACCTGATTGCACAACGCTTTGGCTGATGGATTTCTCCAAGAGGTCATTTAAGGACAGTAGTCCTTAAATGTCCAGTTTTGGTGAACCTGTGCCCAGTGTATCTTCAGATTCCTGTTCTTGGCTGACAGGAGTGGAACTCGATGTGGTCTGCTACTGTTGTCCACATTATGAAGTGTACGGTGAGTGTATATTTCATGAGATGATACAAAGTTAGGCCTAGTGGTTAGAGTTTAGATTCAGATGCTGGATGTCATACACAAAACATTTGAAAGTAGTTGTTCATATTATTATCTAACCATTTAGCACTGGCTTCATGTTCTCAGTGCTCAGGACATTTTCGTGATTTCTATGCATACTTGGAAAAAGTATTATCGCTGTATTTTGGACAAGTTAAAAAAAGTTTTACTTTTTCAATTGTTAAAAAAAAACTTAGCCAAGTCTGTGCAGTCTGGAACCAGACCAAACTAAATAGCAAACAAATCAAAAGTATCAGTTTTGCTCTGATTTGGACTCAGACAGTACTGTGCAAAAGTTTTAGACACATGCAAAGAAATGCTGTAGAGCAAAGATGCCTTCAGTATAATGAAATTAAATGTTTCTACATTTAAAAAAAAAAAAAAAAACTACTGTAAAGAGCAGTAAACAATAGTAAATGAAACAAAGTCAATATTTGGTGTGACAAAAAAAAAATAGAAATAGTAGTCTCTGGTACAATTAGTGCAGTTTTATAAGGAAATTAGCTGGCAAGTTTTATTGAGCATCTTGCAGAACCAGACACAGTTCTTCTGGAGACTTTGACTTTCGCACTTGCTTCTTATTTTTGCAGCAAAACCCAGCAGCCTTCATTGTGTTTTTTGTCTGAAAAGTGTCTCTTACGTAATATGATGCTTTCTTTAATGACATACAAACATTTTTCTGTAACATTTAATTTTGTGCTAGAAAAATGTTTTTTGTACTGACTTGATAATGTAGAAGTCATAAAATAAAAAATCTATAACAAAGTTAGTACTAAAAAAATAGGGTGCCTAAAACTTTTGCACAGCACTGTACATCTGTGCTAACTTACAAAACAGAGACATCTTAGCCAGTTACACTAGCATTAAATAGTAATAGCTGATCAAATGTTATTTTTGACAGTTGCTGTACGTATCAGTAGGCACTGTATTTTATTTCTTTTAACTTCAGCTTACCTCAGCCTGTGTTTTGAGGCTTCTGTGTCTTGCTAAGTCATGCAGATTTTTAGACAAATACTGTTCTCTGTGGCACAATCTCCTGTGTCAGCCATATTCAAAATGCCAAATGAAGTGAGCACAGGCCGTTAGTGAGATAGCTATTGCCTCATGGGTTGCTTGCTAAGTTGTGGTGGGAGAAGTGCAGAAAAATGACTCAAGTGAAATTAATGGGATTGTGTAAAAATCCTACCAAGTTAACAGTGAAAGTATATTGAATAGTGAAGTGTTCATCTCAGCCTCAGACACTTTGCCCAAAACATACTGAGTGTCAGATATATTTTGTATACTTTTCTGGCCACAACCTTCAAACTGGTGAAGGCTGCAATCTGACTAGCTCTTCATATATACTTCTGTCAGTCCATACTGTTACAACACAGAATGAGGGCTGGATACAGGTGCGGGGCAAACAGTCACTTTATTAGGAATACTCACAAATACTGGAACGGTTCAAAACGTAAGGCTAAAGCAAGGTCAAAAAACAGGTAAAGTTTGTGGCAATGGTAAACAATAACAGCAAGGGCAAGGCAATAATCCAAAATCCAAAGTACATAGCAAATATCCAAAAAAAAACCAGAATAGACAGTCCATAGAAAATAGGCTTGGTAATTACAAGAACAAAGTGAGCATACAAATACTTCGCGTGGAGTGAGTGCGAAGAAAGTCCTTAAATAAAGTGGCTGTGAGTGAACTGTGAAATTGGTAACAGGTGTGTGCTCAAAACGAAGGTGACTGTGAACATGGGAGTGTGGGAGTGTCATGGGAAGTGTAGTCCGTGGCGGCCATGTTTGTAGGCCGCTGTGCAGGCTGGGAAGTGGCGTCAGTGTCGTGGCGTGAACGTGAATGTGAGAGTCTATGAGTGGTGTGGGAAGTAGAGTTCACGGCGGCCATGTTTGCCAGCCGCTCTTTGTGATTGTTGTGGCCAAAATCGCTTGATTTTGCTGTAGCTTTTCTCAAAATTTGTGATGCAATTTGCGTTGATGTCACATGATGCGTCTTGGCCCAAATCCATAGAAAATCTGCTGTAATTTTGAAAAATTGCAAGCTCCTCCTAATATTGCTGAGTTTCCTTGATTTTGTGTTAATGTCTGCAATCTCAAAATCCTGAAGGGACTGTTTTGTGTATATGAAATTGAAAGAAATCCAATCGTATCTATCGCAAGTCATGATCTTTGAGATTTGTAACAAGTAGTTGAAATTCTAAATGAAAATGAAAAATTTATGTTTTTTATGGAAATGTGCTTATGTAAGAAAATATGCCAAGGATTTAATTATAACCTGTGTAAAAGGACAAATTATACTTCATTATAACAATGAAGTACACTTACTTAAGTACTTTTCAAAATCTCTGTGGAGCTGGGCAGCTCTGTTCTGGCTGAGTGGAGCTAATTTCAGGGCCATAATATGCAAAAAGTACTTAGAAAAGTGATGTCTGAAGTAATATTGTGCAGCAGTTGCTCTATAATGAATATGAAATTGGATTATTTTTATAGGTCTAGAAGCACTATTAAAACTACTGCTCCTTTAAGATGTAGCCGTACATTTCCTGCGGCCAAACCATCTTTACTTGCCAGTCTGGGGAATTAATGGTGCTGTTGATCACACTGCTGGTAATTGCAGAGTTTAGTTAAATCAATGCTGTGTTCAAGACATGAGCTTTTTTTTAGGGGATCTGCCTTCCACCAGCAGTCCTGCCAGCTAATGCATTATAAGCGGTGGCTAGAGCTCCAAGTGGTAATTATTGTCCCGTGGAAAACAATGACACTTTAATGAGATGATAAAAGTTACTAAACTGTGGTCATAGCCTTCCTAGGTTGACCTTGTGAAAACAGAACTTTGTGTGTTTGTATTTGCTTTATTTTCTTGCAAACTGCTTTTACAGCCAGAGGATTCACTCGGTGTACAAACATGTATGCAAGCCGCATGCTCCAGCAGTCAGCCTGGTGGAGCACGAGAGGGCCATTTGGATTCTGTCAGTGACTGTCCAACCTTAGCAACAAGGACCTACAGGATAAACATCAGAGGATGAAAACGAGAAAGAACAAAACATTTTTTTTTTCAATCTTAATCAATCCAATAGATAGCAGTTTATCATGGTTTGGAAAAATGGGCTAAGGATGAAAACTACTGTATAAAGCTCTGAAGCTATGTCTTTATCAGTACACATTATGCACAAATGAAAAAAAAAGCTCTCTGCAGTACTGAAAACTAGTCAATGTCTCCAACTGAAACAGTTACTGAAAATGAATAAAGTGATGAGTCATGGGTTTAGCACTAAGAGTTTGGGGTTCTCTGATGAGTCAGCCTTCTAACTGCGTCCTTCTTTCCACTGAAATTATTCACTTCATTGTGTGCTCTGTCTTTTATATGACAACTCTGGCTTTATCGATGTCACTCCTGCATTCTTTAAGCCTTCTAAGTGCATGTGAGTGTGGAGTGAATCATCCCAAAATTGCAATGCAAAGCAGCTTTCAGTAAAACAGTGATGATCTAGGTAAGGAAGAGAGGAGAGGAGTTTGCTTTAAGACAGGTGAGTAAGTCACCAGTTTAGCATAAACCAGAAATGATGAGAGATGTGTCTTGAGATGTAGAATTGTCTAAACTCTTATTTCAGTAAAATGCGGCTTTGCTTGAATATTTGGCTAACATTTGTCAATGTGTCAAAACAAAAATGTGACACTGAGATTATCACAGCTTGTCACTGCCAAGAGCTGATGATATCCATGGGGCTCTGAGTTCAAAACAGAAATGAGAGCTTAGACACTGGCACTTGTCCTATGACTGATTTTCTTTGTAAAAATGTTATTATATTTCTGCAGTACTTCATGTGTATTTTGATTGATTGATTGATTCATTCATTCATTCATTCATCTATTCATTAATTCATCATCAGTAACCACTTTATCCTGGTCAGGGTGACTGTGGATCTGGAGCTTATCCCAGGAGCACTTGAAGCAAAGTGGGAGAATTCACCCCGGCTGGGACACCAGTCCAGTGCTGGGTACCATGCACACATACCTAGGGGCAATTTAGCATAGCCAATCCTCAGACAGTAACCTGAGCTCAGGATTGAACTTATAAAATTCAGATTTAGACAACAGAGCATCTCTATCTTAATCTCCAACTTTTACTGATTCATTATTTATGTTGTATGAGCTTGCAAACTAGACTTGTTATGTCTAGACATACACTTATGGACCAGCAGCACAATGCATAAAATCATGCAGATATAGGTTAAGAGCTTCAGGTCACTGGATGTTTTTTTTTTTGTTGTTGTTGTTGTTGTTGTTGTTATTTTTTTCTTTCCCTGTATCACTCTGTACAAAGATGTTGTGCATGCAAATCCCTGGAGATCAGCAGTTTGTGAAATACACAAACCAGCCCTTCTGACACCAACAACCATGCCAGAGTTACTGAAATCACATTTTCCCCCATTCCTGTGTTTGATGTGAAAATTAACTAAAGTTCTTGACCTGTATCTGTATGATTTTATGCACTGTGCTGCTGCTTAGATAGTTGAATGAATGTACAGGTGTACCTAACAAAGTGGTTGGTGAGTTTATAAGCAAGGGAAAAAATTAAATTCAAAGTCCTGTAGGACTTTTTGCACAAATAAATATGGATTTGGACATACACATCCTGATGGACTTATATACACATAGACATGAAGCATAATCATGTCTTTGTCTGTCTGATTGTCTTCATTTTCAAATGATACATTATAAAGGCACTCATGCTCAACCTTGTCCTCCATTTCTGTGGTCCACTGTGTTTATGGAGTGCTTATACATCTCTGCAACAATTCCTTTTTTTAAATGTCAGCTGTGTCATACATTACTGCCGGTACAAGACATCCAATTACATCTTGTGTACATGTTCAGTTGTAGAGACCAGTCATTATTTAAAATATTGGAACAAGATCAGACAATATACAGTGTATGGTATTATCTGGTTTGAGATCAGACAGTTAAGATGAACTTGTTTACACCACTAGACAGTCTGTGCTGAAAATCTGTTGTGATCAAGCTCTCAACCTGGATTTTTTTTTTTAATTCTGGAAATTTGACAGAAAAAATTTATACGTAAAATCAATATAAGAAATACTGTAGTGTACACCCATTCACTTTGTATTCAGGGAACCTCGCTTTCCAGAGCAAGCAATAAAGGACTTGAGTCCAATGAATGTAATACTTGAGTACATTTAACTGTGGACACTGTTTACCTTTCACTTAAATATATTAGACTCGTTAATTGAGTTTAAAAGCTTTTGACACGTTCCCCATACTTTCTCTTAAGCATCATTTTTGTGCACTTGTCTCACCACAGCCTAATGGGTAACCCACAAGGCAGTAGTAACTCCAACTGCTTCTACTCAATTTATTTGGTGTTTTGAATATGACTGACAGAGGAAATTGTGCCAGAGAGAACACAAGACCGAAGGCAATCCAGTGTTTATCTAAAAATATGTATGATTTAGCAAGGAACAGAACTAGAGTCAATAAAGCTATTGCATTTGTGTGATAGAGAGAGCTTTGAAAATAGCAAAAATCCTGAAAATGCACACAATCATAATCAAGTTCTCAACATGGCTTTTAATTCTGAAAATTTGTCAGAAATAAATTTACATATAAAATTCAGCTAAATATACTGTAGTACAAGGGTTCTCAAGCTTTCTGCAGCCAGGAACCCCTTCCAAAATGAAAATAAAAAAATCCCAAGGACCCCTTTAATTTTAAGAACAATTGGGCAAATAATTACATATTAATTTATTGAATATCACAAATAAAGTGAGTGGAAAATACAGTTTTATTCCAGGATTTTCCACTCATCCACACATCATAATTTCCTAACTTTATTTATGATACTAGTTTATAGTACTCTCCACCACTGTCAGCAACAACACTCAGATACCCCTTGGATATACACAGACCCCTGGGCAGAACGGGGTGGGGGTGTTTGTCCCCAGTCCCCGGGTCCCCACTTTGATAACCATTGCTGTGTGTTACATGCATTAACATGCTTGTTCAAGGAACTTCACCATAATGTAACATCCTTCTAAAGCAAGCAACAAATAACCAGCTGTCTGTGTGTGACTTTAATGAGGTTGTGTCACACTAAAAAGTAATCCCCTGGATTTAATAAAGTAATCCTGACCAGCTCATGAGGACAGCGGCGATGTCTTCAGCCATTAATTTAAAGTCATACAGTTGGGTGAATATGACGCACTGTTTTCTGTCTTTCTTTCTTCCTGACTCACTCATTGTGTAATTGATTTTAGTTACAGCAGGCTCTGTTTTAATGGACAGAGAGTTGCCAGCTGCCAGACAGGTTCGGTATGGAAAGAATTATGCAAACAGCTCTGGTGAATTATAAGTGTGACTTTGCTTCATTTGTTTGTCAGCTCTCAACTTAATCTATACAACATGATTTTGTACACAATTCTTACATAGATTTTCCCCAACATGGCTATTGATTCTGCCTCTACTGAACAGCTTGTTGGCTATATTGTATGGTAAATGCTGTGACCATTAAAGGAAGTTACAACAAAAAGGCCTGAGAACAGCAAATTTGAAATGGCTCTCCTCCCAGGCTCAGTTGCTGCAGTGCATTCAGACTGTGCTGGAAAAATATGAGCAACATTAAGTGATACACGGTATGTGATTACACCTTGAGGAGCAACTATTGTTTGTGCCTTCCTTAGGTGAATCTTGTATCATTATCATTATACCATTAACAAAGGAATCATTATTTTATAACACTGACAAGCATAATAATAAACCGTTTAGGAAACATGAATATATAAATAGATAAACATTAATAACAGTGTGTTTCTCTCCCTGTGAAAATTACCCAACATCACACAAGCAAGAATGCTGTTGTACTGAATATTAAAATAAATATCAGTGCTTTTAGAATGCTGCTTGTCCAAACAAATTAATGGACCAGAACCAACTGTTGTATAAGAGCAGTTATTGCATGTGCCATTTTATATGGCAAATTACACAAATCTCATGGTTCAAGATTGTCACATGTAATAATCTTTGGCAAAGATATGTGATACAGGAAAGCAAAATTATTGCAAAATTCACTTTTAAAAAAAAATATTAGCAGATATTCAGTTTCTCTGGCATCAGTATTAAACTTTAATTATTGGTCTGATTAGCAAGTTTATCTAGTTACGGATGGTGCAATGGTGCAGTGGATACCATTGGAACCTCACAACTCCAGGGTCCTGGATTCGATCCTCAGCTTGTGTTACTGACTGTGTGCAGTTTTACATGTTCTCCCTGTATCTGTGTAGGTCTCCAATTAGTCTAGTAGGTGGTGTGAAACTGGTATGACAGTGGCACCCATTGTCTAAATCGGCCAGTGTGAGATGCACTGGGATGTACTGGCATACAAGAGTTTTGTGCCCAATGAGTTGTCAGGGCATTAAAGTAGCTAGCTGCTATATAGGGATTGTCTATCAAAATGATTTCCTTAAATAGTTAAGTGGATTTCATAAAGAGTTTCTCCTACATAAAAATTTGTAAACTATAGGTTTTTCTGAACTGGAATATGTTTATTTTTTGCATGTGTCTCAATCACAAGCTACATTTTAAGTCTGCTTACGCCCAAAAGTGAAAAAAGGAGAAAATTGAATAAACACACTGATTATCAAAAAACAACCACAATATTGATTTAATTTCCGTTCAATTGAATATGTAGTAAATAACATCGAAAAATAATAAATACAACTATTCACTTCATCAAAGATTATAAGTTTACAATAGAAACAAGCAATCACTTTGATGATCATACACATCAGTCTCATTTCCTGAAGTAAACGTCAATCATGGCAAAGAGTTGTGTTCTGTTGACTAAATTTCCCATTTTTATTAGCATTTAAATATGACAACTTTGTCAGTCTGTCACTACAGTGTAAGCGACTGCACATATGCATCACTGATAATATAACAGCTGGTATTTGTACCGTTTACAAACTGAATCTATTAGGCTTATATCCATTTCATTATGGTATGTAACCAAGGCAATCAAAGCATGATGTTCCTTGAGTAAGGAAAGCACATTTTGCTAGCAAGCTAGCAGTTAAAACACCTTTAAGCAGATTGACCATTTTTACAGCAGCATTTGTGAAAGTAGCTCCTTATTTACCTAATGTGAACTTTGCAGGAAGCCTAAACAAATCGACATCATTTTGGTGACATATATTTATGTTTTCTTAAAGCTAAAGTGTCAAAATCTGTTACAGTCCAAAAACAAACAAACATATATTGTTCAAAACCCAAGTTTGGGCTGTTTGCCAGAATTCACCCACAGCACCATCTGACAATATTTCCCAGACAGACCACCTCACATTTAAATATCCATCACCAAGCTCAGGCTCACTTGCCATTCACACAAACCAGATATACGGGAGCTCTGGTTCAGTGTGTGAACCTGTGTGTTGAACCATTAAAAACCTTTTGCAAAGGAAAATGTATTTAAATACAGATCTATTCCATACCAATTCAGCTTATTGTCAAAAAGGTTTTGCACAGGAGTGGGTAATGCATATGGTTTAATTTTCAGTTTTTGGCAAGTCTGGCACATATTTTGATCCATGCTTGTCAAAGCCCATCTTTCAGCCTCTGTTTGGGTGACAGTGAAAGTGGCAATTAGAGGGCACACATAGAGAGATGTATTCTAATTAGAAGATAATTAGATATGTTGCTGGGGAAGCAAGTTTGATAAGGAAAAAAAAATACCCAAGGGAATTGCTGTGAGTTTTTATTCCCATTGCGTGGGTCAGAGCACTCATGCCTTCATCTCTCTCCTTCCCTCTCTCCATGGTACAGCAAAGTGTTGCTTTTATTTTCTTTTTGCAAATGACTGTTACATATAGGCTTCTACACGAGTGGTAGGACCTACCTATTTGAAGAAGACACTGAACGAGAACAGCTATTTTTTCTCTTCAGATCTTATCTCAGCCATATATTAACCTTTCCTCCAATTTCAGTTCCAGTCACAGCAATATGCTCAGGGACCAATTACAGTTACAAATCAGCTGAAATCAATTCTCACATTGAATAAATAAGAGGATTGCTGAGGCGGTACTTGGTGTCTCGTCGTGTAGAGAAAAAGAACATTTGCATGCATTATTGCTCCTCCAGACTGGCACCCTGCTGGGCTGAATAGTGTGATTAATGAAGAGAACTCGAAGCAATCCGCAGCTATGGCACACTCACATAGAGCAGTGCGTATCACATATGACTACACAGCTCTGTCCCCAGCAAAAAAAAAAAGTCCTGCTTAATATCAAGAACAGGGTTTTCATTATCTCTAGAGAATGATACATGTATTAATTACAGGATTCTTTATATTAAACACCATTATAAGATTAATCTAACCATTAATTTTGAAAATTCTAGAGACTAATAGTAATAGATTAAAAGTAATAAGATTTGTTATTTTGCATTCTATACTGACATATATGCTAAAATAATTTTGATCTTTCACATCAGTGGCACATATAAGATTTGTTGGAAAATGTATTCATATGTACACTATAAAAAAAAATAATGGAAAACATAAGATACATGCAGTATCTTGTATCATGTATCATGTATCATGAAGCAGTGAGATCTCAATATATTCTGGGCAAGACTTCATGAATTAACAATAAGACGAACCATCTGTTTAGATGAAACCTATAAAAATTATGATGCCTTACACTTTTTGTATTGAAGCATTATTCAGCTAAGACTTGAGATGAGTGAGACACATAAGAGCATAGTTTGAGATTTGATATAGTAATACTTAATGAGATGATAACATCCCATTGACATATAAAGTCAAATTAAATGGGATTAGTAAAAGCTCTAATTTAGATCTATATTAAAATATGAATTTCTCATTGGTTCTCTTTTTTCATCAGATGTGATCCTGGAACAGCATTTCATCTCTCATGTATACATATAATTCTTATCTTCCTAACATGGAGCTTTACAGCAATAGTAATAACTGCTTCCATTGATCATTTTTATTTATTTATTTATTTATTTATTTAATAATTTTTTTTATATTCTCCATTATTAAGGTCATACTTCTATAATATGTACATTTGCAATTCTTGATATAAATACTAGATTTGCCTCATTCACATGTTGACCTCATGTAAACCTTGGAGCTATCTCTGTAACAGCTTGGGACTGTGGTCAGACCTGTAGGTATCCTGTCCTCCAAAGCTGGCAATAGATTCCTATCACTTCCTATCAACTGCTGTCATTTGGTGCCCTCAGCCAGGTTACCTATGCCTGTGGGTTTTGCAACTCAGAGTGCAGGTTGAGGACTGTGACCCAGCAGACCAGGAGACACTCCTGAGGACAAAAGTACACCCCTAGTACACAGGCCTTGTATGCTCTCAGATAGAAACTGTTCAATTTGCTGTGCACGCCATCATCTAGATCTGGTGCAAGAGCCAAGAGCCTTTATACTACAATCCCTTAAGACCTCCTCTTATGAGCCCATGCAAGATGCTGAAATAAAATATGTCTTTCCAAAGACTGCCTTTGTGCTAGTGACCACCACAAAGAGTGGGAGAGCTACATTCCTTAAAGAAAAGCTTGCCTTGTATGCACTGGTGGCCATATGACACCGGAGTGACCTTTTTTTTATCCAATCTATCGATCTCATTCCATGAGGATGTTCCATCTGGAAGCTGCTGAGCATTCCTTGTTTTGCCCAGTATTCATCCTACAGTACTATTTGGACCTGATAGCAGTGATTCAGTCATCCATGTCAACTGTGAAGGAAGAAAGATACATGGACCTGACTTGCATATGCAGAGACTAGCCTACTAAATGATGGACGTCACACTGGCGTAAAGACAGGCTGGACACTTAATGATATGCATGCACACAAGAAGGTATCCAGGCAAGTATCCAGGCAGTTATCCCTACCATCCCTGGCAGTTATCCAGTGTTCACAGAACCACAGTTGTACACATACTGTAACAAGCATAATGCTGTTCATATAGATGACACAATGCTTCGATCAAAAGGTGCAGGCTCTTTGTTGGTACCTCAAATAGTTAAGGGCACAGCAGGGGGCAGGAATTTCTCCTACATAGCCCCACCATTATGGAAAAGCCTTCCAATTAGTGTTCAGGACTAAGACATGGTTTCAGTGTTTATGTCTAGGCTGAAAATCTATTTGTTTGGTCAAGCCTTTTGGTAATAGATTTTTTTCTTAGGAAAAGGTGCAGATCTGGAGGGTTCATGGGCAGGGAGTGTTTTGGCAACTTTGGATGTTTGGATGCTGTCGCCCCCCCACTCTCATGCGTTCACTCAGGTTTGTTGACTGTGGAGTGGCTGGCCGATTTATGTCCCAGGGCGCCCTCATGTCTGTGTTCCTTTCTGGCTCTTCCTTATGCTGCCATAGCTAGTCTTGCTGGAGTCCCTGCTTGTACTGTGCACACAATGTAAATTTTTTAAATCATTACAGAACAATGACATTTTATTAAACCACTACAAGAGCATACCTAATAATCTGTGTTCTCTCTCTTCCCCCTCTCTCCTCTCCCTCCCTCCCTCTCTCTCTGCTGAGCTGCACATGCTGCTCCTGAGTTACCAGTGATCCTGACTCCTTCTGTTCTCCGGACCTGCCTGACCAATCCTGATACCCTACTTCTGTTTGGAGTTCTCATTCACTGCTGCTAAGGATGGCCCCACATAGATTGCCTAAACATCATCATGCAATTACTGTGTATGGTACCACATAGAAACCATAAGGATGGCTGTGGATGTTCTTCTTTTGATAGCCTTAGGACTACAATTGCTAAGAACAGTTTGCACTTCAGTCTCCATCGTTTAACAGTTAGTAACTTTGGTTAAAACTATAATGATGCTCATACACAATTAGCACTTTTTGACTTTATAGTATACAGTTATAGAAGACAAAGTATTTATAATCTCACTATCCAGTGTCACTCAGATGAGGATGGGTTCTCTTTTGAGTCTGGTTCCTCTCAAGGTCTCTTCCTCTTGTCACCTCAGGGAGTTTTTCCTTTCCACCATCACGTCTGGCTTGCTCATTACGGACAAATTTATAAATTTCAAATTTATACCCAGATTTCTGCTTTGTCACAATGTCCGTTGTTAAACACTCTCTATAAATAAAATTTTATTTAACTGAATTCTTGTATCCTGTGATATTACGGATTGGGATTGTTTATTGCTAATTAGCCATTTTCTCAAAAGACAAGACATTTTTCATCATGCACATGAGGTACATGCACACAACTTCACACTCTGGTTCATAGGTCTCAAATCCATACTTTAATGTAGGTTTTTAGTAATATCTTGAGTGGAGCACATACAACATGTACAGTAGCTGGTTTGTTCTAACCATTATGCTGTAATAGTATTTTTTGCCTAAAAGGCAGATTCTTCTGTTATCTGCGGCACAGCAGTGAGGAAAATGCCATATATATATATATATATATATATATATATATATATATATATATATATATATATATATATATATATATATATATATATATATATATATATATATATATATTATACACATTTTTATGTGTCTTTAACAACATATTGCCAACAATATGTAGTCATTATGCTGTATTCCAAATAAAGTCATGCTGAGGTGTATGGGAGATGCATGTAGGTTTTAGGAGTGGTTTGAGGAGTTGGAGGTAGTGGTGGTGAGGTTGATGTTACAGGAAGGCAGTGCATACAGAAATGCTGCTGTTTCCTTTATTAGCTGTGTGACATTCAAGTAGCAGCACTGGCAATAGGGGAGGGGAGTAGCCTTGGAAACCCTCAGCTTATAAGCATGTGCATGCTGCTATTGGTGGAACAATGATGTGTCAAAGCATATCTCAGGCTCTGATAAGGATTCCTCCCATCTGTGCCTGGAGGAGGACATCCCTGCTCTCTCTCTCTCTCTCTCTGTGACTCTATCCCAGAAAACAACAAGAGCCTGGTTAAACAGGAATCTCCTTTCCTCTGTAAAAATGAGGGCATGATCATTTCTGATTTCACACAATTGGAGCTGAAAGAAATTGAAGGCTAAAGGTGAAATGGATTTGCAAACCAGCCTTGATTTTGCCCATTCTTCCAGCTGAACACTGAATTGGTTTTTATCTTTTTCAAGGTCTCCTCTGGGGCACTCGGTTTTAGCAGTAAAACATGTCCACCTTATTTGGACGTTAATCTTATCCTTATTGTCCTGCTTTGTGAAACAGCTTGGGTATGCATTAGCAAAATCTCTGAAGAACACCAACATATGTGTGGGCATATGTTTCTGTATTTTGTTCAGGGTTTTTTTTAGTGGGTGAAAGACTTCATTTTGCTCTCCGCTGGACGTGTGGATATCGTTCTCTGCCAATCCTCAAATATGGCAACTAGCCAAGTGCTTAGTAGCATCTATCTCATACACATCGGGGTTTTGTGCATCTATAGTGTGACCTTTTCATCTTAGTGAGATTACACAGCCTCCCTTCGTCAAGCATTACATGATCAAATGAGCTGACATGATTTTATAATTTATTGTGTGAGTTTGATTCTGAGAATAAATGATGGCTTTATTTGGACACTGTCTGCCAAACGACAGGCTAGAAATGTTTAATTTATTTCTGTAGAAGAGCCAAGTTGCCTGCTTCCTTTTTTTAATAAATTAATTCAATGCAAAGACAGTCACTATGGCAACCTATCAGTCCAGTAATAGAGCTCTTCCACCTCCGCATGCTTATATGGCAGGCATCAGGTACAGAAATGCAGCATGTGTTACCTCCTATAGCACTTTGACAGCTGCACAAAGTCCTGCTTTTGACAGTTCCCACCTCTGCCGTGGTTTCCCTGCTCCTTAGCTACACATCCGTCATCCAGGAGCTAAGTGAAGCATGAGATCAGTGCGGTTATGTTTGTGCAAAAGAGCAAGAATGTGTTCGTTTAAATTAGAATTGAATGTAATTGCATAGGTTAAATTAAATGTAACTAAATAAATAACACACACACACATACACACACACACACACACACACATTCAGAGGCAATTCTTTTCATGAGCTGACAGCAGCAAGCAGAGGTTTGCCTGCCAGTCAAGATAAAATCAATTGCTGTAAACACAGAGGAGAAATTGACTTTTTAACTCACATATTGAAAGCAGAAAACCTCAAGCAGCCCATACATATTCTCTAACAACCTGAACATTTTGGAAAGGTTGTGGACTAATTTGTGGAAACAGCTCTGTTGTGTGTGATGCGAGTGGCGTCAGAGGCATATGCCAGGAGCAGGGAAGTGAAAGTCAGCCCTGTCCTCTTTGTTCTCCATCTGTTTGGAGACTTGTGACCTACTTACTCATCTGCCTCTAAATGCCTTACCTGATCTGGAAAAAGAGCCTGTGAGTACTTGAGACTCATATCTCATCATAATAATTTCATGCGCTTCTGATGTGAAGAAAAAGAACCCATCAGCAATTAGATTTTTAGAGGTTGTCAGGATTGTTAGAGGTTTGAATATGTGTATGGAGTGTTGAAGTCATCATGTCTTCAAGATTTAATTTGGCCAAAAAAAAAAAAAAAAAAAAGACAAACTGCTGGAACCCAAATTACTACTGGGAAAGACAGTGTTGGCCTTGTGCTTCATTTGTGCTCGGAGTTTGATATATTACTGAACCATTATTTTCCAAGGTCTGTGTTCCTCCCACTTTTAGTGTCCCATCTCCATAATAACTTGGTGTATTAGCAGATGATCTCAAGGCACCTTGAACTTCTGTATGCAGCCTCAGGCACGAAGTAAATCACTGCCACAGTTCTATTCACAGTATAGAATGCATGGTGGGTGCATATGTTTAGGTATATCAAGCTGTGTGTTTCTGTACTTTCTGTGTGTGTGTGTGTGTGTGTGTGTGTGTGTGTGTGTGTGTGTGTGTGTGTGTGTGCGCGCACGCGCTGATACAAGCCTCATTTCCTGATGTTTGGAGTGAATGCCCTCACGCACTGTGTCTTCCTATACATCAGAATCACAGACCTAGGGCTGCACCTAGGGCTGGGAATAAATTGAAGACTGTTGCACCTGGTTGAAACTGGAATTTTACAAAGACTGGTTGTAAAATTTATGCCTAGCTGGGAGCTGGCAAGACCATTTCTATGATAATTACTTTAAACCTTAGCAAAGTTCATTGCGTCAGCACATCTGTTCCACTTACACAGAGCAAGGTTTTAGAAAGGAGAGGATTATTAGGGATTAAAACATATTATCAAAACTCTTCAGTGATTATATTACTATACATAATAATGCATTACAATGGGAATTCCTGGTGGGTGGGATGTGTTTCTGTCTGTTGTCCTGTCCATTCTGTCCTTTTCCCCCATACTCAATAGTTATTACTGTATTTATCTTACGATTTCACTCTCAGAAAATCTTAGTCTTCTTTATCTGCTGGTAGCATAAATTAACATGCTAGCCAGAAGTAGTGTAGGGGTGTGTGAAGCCACTAGCAATTTAACGAATAACAATTTTAGAAAATTTGTTATTTTTTCATATATTTTCACATGGATGCACACAGCTCTGAATGGTTTTATTTACACCTAGGCATCATTTTAGGTTGGTGCAAAGTACTCTCTAAAAATTTGTCTTAGCTATATCTATTTAACAGTTAAGACTGCCTTAAGCAGAAGTTTTGTGGATTTTTTGCAAGTACCCTTTGCTACAGAACTAAAAGTCCAGGGAGTCAGATATGATCCAGCTCCTCCAAACCAAAAGCTCCAGGGTATGGAGACAACTCAGTGTATATCAGGCTGGATAAGTGTGTTGTTAAAGTATGTTGTTTCACGATGCAGGGCGACTCATAGGTTAGGAGTTAGGGTTAGGAGTTATGAGGAATTGGATCAGGTCCAGTGACTTTTGTTTCTATAGCAAGGCCTATCTCAATTTTCTCAAATTTCTTTCCCAGAGTGGAGCTAAGCTTTCATTCAGCTAAGCTTAGCCAGCTAGCTAGTTTGTTATTTGTGAGTGATAAGAGATACTATATTGACTGTGAAGTTGTTTGCACATTTAACTGCACTGTAACATTGCTATAGCAATAGCTGTGTACTGGTTGACTCATTAATAACACCAACAGAACCTCATAGCAATTATCAGTCTGAACAGACATGCTGCCTATTTCCATCAAGGCTAAAGGACAGGGCAGGGTTGTGTGTGTGTGTGTGTGTGTGTGTGTGTGTGTGTGTGTGTGTGTGTGTGTGTGTGTGTGTGTGTGTACAGTACAAATTTTGTTTAGTGGCCTTGCTAAATTAATCTTATTTGGAGTAATAGAATGGAATGAGTGTGTTTTTATGAAAAGATATTATGTTTATTTAAAAATCAACAAGAATAGGGTAACCTTAGGTAACCTTTGTGAGAATTTATATTTGAAGGAGTTATTTGTTAAATGTTTTGAGTTAAGTTTTCAAATTGTGTTGTGATTAGTATGATTCTAATGGTTACATGGTGAAGTACAATAGCATTTGAATGAGTTGTTTACTCTTTGACTCCACCTCCATCCCAAATTTGGGAGTACAGCCACATTAGTTAGCTAAGAGTTAACTAACCTAGCTAGCTTTCAAACACCATTGGTTGCACTTATTACATACAAAAATGGCTATTATATAGAAAAATTAATTATTTCTAAATTATTTGTAATATTATTTGAGGGACCCGGTGGCATTCCATGGATATATTTTTTTTTTTTTATAGTAGCAAAGCCACCTACCAGCATGTTTTTGGGAGGTGGGAGGAAATATAGTTACAGCTTAAGTTATGTCTTAGTTTAAATCTTTCTGCAATTTTAAAACGATAAATGCTATTAGTTTGATTCAAAGCAATATGTTATCTGAAATAATGTAACTGGTTTTGGTTTTGTGGATGTTTAGGTGTGGAATAAAAAGGCCTCTAATAAATAAATATGATTGTGTGTATTTGCCTAATGTGCTCAATATTTAAATAGTTTATTCTCATAAAATCAATGTTCATTCACATGAGCACTCCTTGCAAATGTAGCTAAACCATACAAACAACCAATCTCCCCAGAATATCCTGTCACCCATGATCACCCCCTCTACCTGTTCTATCTACTGTGTTAGACAGGAGAGTGGGTACGCCACACTAGACCTAATCATAGCGAAATGGGTTTGGCTTCTTTCCCTCACAGTCAGAACTTTTATCAGGCTGTCAGAAGTGCACTGGTGCTAGAGATGGATTTGGAGCTTATGTGTTGTGGGGCGGACGCTAATAAAGCACTGCTCACTGGCTCCTGGGCCACGCACTGAAAGAGTCTGGGAGCAGGTGATTTAAGGCTGTGAGGCTGCTCTGGAGAAAATCAATGGCATCCCGAGTCACCTCGTCTTCACACAGAGGACAAGCCTCCCACATCCATCCCTCCTTTGGTCGCTCACTCAGCCTCATCCTCCTTCTTTTCTCCTTGCTCACTATTTATTGTGGGAGGCTTTAGTGGAAAGACCTTCATCTGAAGGACCGTTGCTGGGAAGAGGAAGAGTAGACTTTCTGGACCGGTTCATGATGACTTTCGGTTCTTTCTTCCAATTCTGTGATCTTTTGTGCTATTGCAGAAAGTATTTAGTAGACTATGTTGTACAGTTAGAAATGGAAGAGTGGAAAAGGATGGGCAAGAATAAAGTAATAACATATCATGGGATGAAATTATTTATTCATTAGCTCACTTCATAAATCTGACAGCGGCCTGGATAGCAGTGGAGACACAAAGACAAGGCCTGGAACTTGCAAGAGCAATGATGAATAATGTAGCAGCCTCAGATGAGCAGACCCCCATAAGCTCCTTACAAAAGATTTGGGCATGTTAATGTTAATGCTGCTGTTCTGTTCACTATTTAGCAATGCTGTTTACCCATATTTTAATAGCAATACAATTGTTAACGTCCTTTAAAATAGCCTATATATACTGTACACTATCTGAATTATTCTCAATTTGGTCATTATTAATGGAACTAGACAAAGAAATGTCAACATTCCCAGGGATCCTCATGATGAGCATAAATTACAAATATTTATTTTGTATTTACAAATCACAGTCATTGTTTAAACATTTTTTAAAATTAACTCTGTAGTTCATAATTTGTTTGTTTTTCTTTTTGGTCATTTCATGCATTCATCCTCCTGGGTCAGGGTCACTGAGGATCCAGAAGTTTTCCCACAATTGAGCCAATTACATAGCTTTGTGTTGGAAAAATACTGTTCCACTTATTAACAGGTCAAAGGGAGTACTCCAGCTTTTTTTTTTTTTTTTTTGTAATTTATTTACTTATATATAATAGTGGGATTATAATTCATTACCGTATACAATTAAGAGAAAAGGCAAGCCATACTAAGTGTGTTGAAAACACTGTTTGAACTTTTTGATCAAAGCAGCAATGGTGGCTTATAATAGACCAAAAGTTCACTGTGGGGCAAGACCATTTAGTGCTTTATAGGTCATTAGTATTATTTTATAATCAGTGCAATGTTTTACTGGGAGCCAGTGTACTGTTGATATAATTGGGGTAATATAGTCAAATATTTCAGGTTCTAGTAAGGACTCTTGCTGCATTCTGGACTAAGTTTCACTTGTTTATGCGCCTACTAGAACATCCAGACAGAAAGGCATTACAAAAGTCCAGCCTAAAGGTAACAATGGCATAAACTCGGAGACTGGTATTAATAATCACACAAAGGTATTTCACATACCACATGTAGGGGGAAAAGCACTGGGCCTAAAACAGAGCCTTGTAAACATTTACAAACTGATAGCAGTCAGGCAGATAAGACGTAAACCAGGATAGAGCTGTTCCCTTAACTCAAATAACATTTTCTATTCTAACTGGAAAAATATTGTGATCAATAGTATCGAAAGCTGAACTCAGGTCAAGTAATGAAACCAAGGAGTCACATCCCTAATCAAGCCAGGAGTAGGTAATTTACTACTTTAATCAGCAGCGTTTCAGTATGGTAGAGATGCATACACTCTATGTTTAGCTGCTGAGCTACAACATTTTCTAGGATCTTTGAGATAAAGGCAAGGTTTGGTGAGTGTGGTCATTATACAAAGTATTACCTTTACCTGATAATGTCCTGGGTTTTCAAAAATAAAAATGACTGTAGACACAAAAGAGCCGATGTTTTGGCCTGACTGTGCATACAGTGGTGCTTTTGTTTGTGAACCCTTTAGAATTTTCTAAATATTTGCATAAATATGACCGAAAAGATCATCAGATTTTCACACAAGTCCTAAAAGTAGGTAAACAGAATGCAGTTAAACAAATGAGACAAAATATTATACTTGATCATTTATTTATTGAGGAAAATAATCCAATATTACAAATCTGTGAGTGGCAAAAGTACTTTCAAAAAAAACTTTCAAGCACCACTGTAGATACCACAAAATCTTTGGAAAAAATACATATTTATTTTATACTGTACTTCAGTGTTCAAAGACTTTTCTCATGCTTATCTCGTTCTAAAACTTTTAGTTTTAGAGTGTAATTTTTGTAGTTTTGAATGTGCATTGTTTAGTCATGTATTTTAAACATTTATTGAGGAAATTCAACAACTGTCCCAACCCCCCACCCCCCAAAGTGTTTTTTTTAGGTGAACAGGTTTACTAAGAATTATGTTGAAGTTATTGTCTGTGGTATACTGCAGATGAGGTTGGCTGAGATTAGTTTAAGTATTTGGCCAGCTTCAACAGTTCTGTAGAATGCTGACAGATGTTATTCTTATGTAAAGGAAACTACATGACACCCCAAAAAGTTTCCAGTGACAGTCATTTTCCCTTTTGTCCATGCCAGAGAGAAACTATTACTGTAGCCGCATTAGTTTTTCAAATTTTGAGATGACATTTTGTATAGCCTGATATCTTAAAGTGTTTTCAGTGCTCTGTCTGGTTCAGTCTGGTTTGGTCTGGTTTGGTCTGGTTCAAGTGGTCTCAGATCAATGACTCGATGGCATTTTTTGTGCATATGTGAACACAACAACTGAATTTAGACTGCTCTGAAGTGACCCATAAGCTAACCATACTCACAGATAGTCTGAGTATACTTTGTTTGTGGTTTGTAGGTTTTGCTTTATAGATAATGAACTTGAGGGTTGCTGTACATACATAGCTCCTGCTTTCTGTCACCTAACAGAAAAGCAACACAAATGGCTTTCAGTGGGGTCATGTGGTCCCACAATAAGGTCAGCATGTTAGGGAGCAACATGACAAATGAGCTGATAGGGCCACTGTGCATTGTTAGGCAGCATTGATATTAGTATTGTGTCAGTGATAGGAACAATAGTTACAGTATGATATTATTAGTATACAGTATGTGTGCAAAATATGTAATGTTTGCATGTATTTGATCTATCCCAACCACTCACAGCTAAACAGTCAGTAGCTCTATGGCATAAGGCATGAGTTGATGGTTCAGCATCAAATTTGTTTTGCCTGCTCAGTTTTTCAGCCAAATCATAGCATTTCAGGAAATTATAGCATCATTTAACGCACCCATATTGTATGAGACTTCAGTGTTACACTATGGTAAAGGGTCATGGTGTGAACAACAAGTGGTCTGAGATGTAATCAATGCAAAAAAAATAAATATTCCCCTTCCCCTCAGAAGAGTCCCCTTTTGAGTCTACTTGTATTGTAAACACCAAAAGCACTGACGCCATTTGTAGATGGTTTCTTTTCAGGTCCACTTTAACAGGACTGAGTATGGTTCATTTAAAAAGAACTATATGTGAAAACACCCTTAATGGCATATTTGGTGGGTATATGAGAATATTCTTAAAATGTAAAATAACAAAGCATCTTTTTTAACGCTGTCAATTTTGAAATTATTCCTCTGTACACACTCTACAGTTTGAGATCTGTTATGCCACAGATCAGGCTGGCTCCACAAAAACTTCTTACTTACTGGAAAAGATCCAAATGGCCATCTAAAAAAATTGACAGCTTAACATCACACTTTGTAGTGTAACAGAGATCAGAGCCCTTTACAGCGGCCCAAGGGGAGGCTGTATGCACGTGTCTGGGGTTTGTTCTGCTGACTGTAGTGCATTGCAGGCTGTAGTGTGTGTGCTGCACCGGAGCTCACAGATCACTAATTATTGTAAAAGCATTCAGGAGTGATTGGCTCAGGCGGGGTGGCTGTCAAACTTGTGATGGTGACTAAAGGATGAGAGAGAGAGAGAGAGAGAGAGAGAGAGAGAGAGAGAGAGAGAGAGAGAGAGAAGTGTCATTCTGCCCCTGTTTCCTGTGGCGTATTCTCTTAGGAGAGACTTGTCTCCTTGCATTAGGAACCCAGGCTGTGGTGCAGAAAAACAACTCATCATGATTCACTTAGCAGAGCCGCTGCCATCGGGGGGCCTGATGAGGCCCTGGAAGCCTCGGGCCAACTTCCACACACCTCTGCATGCGTCTCTTTTTCTCGCTCACATACCTTGGTCCTTGTATGTGTATCTGCCCTTTTTTGTATTTCTGCACTATTTCTGTGAAAGGTATGATCTATTGGGCAAAAGTAACCCTGGTAGCTCATTATACTTATCAGCATGGCGTCTGTTGGCAGTATGGTCACGGTTTCAACGTGTCAAATGTTGAAGGAATTAGAAGTATGGAAATTGAAATGTGCACAGGTGGCTGTAGTATTTACAGTACATGCTAAGTTATGCTGCATAGAAAACTAAATATAGTGAGGTGGCAACAGCTAGAACTGACTTCCGAATGGTTATATGTTCAGTCAGGTTTATGGCCAAACTAAAACCTTCCTTTTGATTCAATTCTATTAAAGACTGGTCTCCCAAGTAATGCAACAGAAAACATTTGCTTTATCATCAGGAGATGGGTTCGAATCCCAAAAATGCCACAATCATCTATGACTGGGAGTAAGGGGAACAAAATTATCCATGTTCTTTGGGATGGCATACTACTTCTCCCCTCTCCATCACAGCAACACTAGTCGTGGGCATCAGTAAGCTCGTACGTGGAAGAGGACAGATAGCACGTTCCTCTGAGGTTTTATGCTTCCCTGTGACACAGCCTGAGCATTTGTTTGAAAGGATGTGGTTAGCAGGCTTCAGATGTCTCAGAGGAAGCACATGTCGGCCTTCACTCTTCTTGGTTGGTAGTTGTCATTGTTGGTTGGTAGGTTGGAATTGGCAGGTGACCAAATAGGGGAGAAAATAGAAAATGGAAAAAAGAAAATTCTATTAAAGGCTACTACACTCAATTCTTATTCCCCTGTGTACTTTAATTCCTATTTTATACCCTTTAAATGTGTTTGCTTTATATATTATTTATTTATCCGCTCTGTCCTGTATGTTTTATCCATTTCCATGTAAAGTGCAATGTGACTTGTATATGACAAGCACTATAAAAGGTGCTATAAAAAGAAACTTGGCTTGGCTATATGTACATGTTGTACTGTACCAGCCATTGTGAGCTAAGGTAAGATTGCATGCCCACACACACACACGAATAAGACCTGCTGGAGATTATTGGAAGGTGCCACAGTGAAACTCTGTGTGTGTGTGTGTGTGTGTGTGTGTGTGTGTGTGTGTGTGAGAGAGAGACAGACAGAGAGAGAGAGAAAGACCAAGAGAGAGAGATGTCTTCACAAGCTTTGGACGTTCACTAATGATGCATGAGTGCTCAGCCTCCTGAGATATCTAAGTTATGACCTAGTTTCTGTGTGTGGACATGCACAGTGACACGCATCCCTCCCTGTCTGTGTGTGTGTTTGTGTGTGTGTGCGTGGTATGTGGTGTGTGTGTGTGTGTGTGTGTGTGTGTGTGTGTGTGTGTGTGTGGGGGTGTGTGTGTGTGTGTGTGTGTGTATGCACAGGTGTCTATATCTTAATGGGGACCAAATGTCCCCATGAGTATAGGAATATCTGACAGTATTGACCTTTGGCTGATTTCTGTTTTTGTTTGTTTGTTTGTTTGTTTGTTTCACAAAAATCCTACAACCTAAAAGAGCAAAAAGGTTTCATTTTGTTACTGATGTTAAGATGAGCGTTATATTTAGGTGTAGCACAGCATTAATTAGCCGCATTAATATTTATGTCAAAGGAAGGTCCTCACAAGGATAGTAAGACGTGTGTGTGTGTGTGTGTGTGTGTGTGTGTGTGTGTGTGTGTGTGTGTGTGTGTGTGTGTGTATAAAATCTGCAGGAATCTCACGGTGGTATACACTGCCCTCATGTGTCAAATGTTTTTCTTTAAAATCACAGTTCTGTGCATCATAACATAACTGTATGTTGTATTCAGTATATTTGAGTAGATTATCACTGTATGTTGTGTAAAATCTGGACAGCAACAACATCTATTTAATCAGAGTCATTCTATTGTCATATACCTCGGCAGACACCTTTTAGTACCCCAACCATCAAGAACTGAGATAAAAGTACTGTTATACTCCCATCTGGTGGCAGCATATAAAAATAAACATTATGGCCGGTGAATTAAGTTTTTGTCAGTTAGTGAAACCTATTCCTTTTTATTTTAAAACTATGCCCATTTAGTTTCAGAGTATGAACAGAGTAACATATAACATGCCTTAGAAATATACAGTACAAGAGATAGATAATGAAGATTCTTATATAATAGTCTAAACAGAAAAATAAATAAATCTAAACAATATGTACTGAAATGTCCAGAGTCTACTACTGTAGCAAGCTACAAGTCTACTCGTACAAGTCTACTCGTGTTGCTATCGATTGTAGGCAGGCACATTCCAGGATTTTTAAACATCTTTTAGGAAAGAATATATATTCGTGGGAAACAGAAAGCACACCCTATTTCATTTCTTTGTTTTTATTTATCAGGGCCTAAATAAAAGTTGTGCAGTCCTCACCAACATCTATAGAAAAACTAATAACCTCAGGTGACAACAAAAATCACAACAGATTTCAATATCTAGTCATTTTTTTCCCAAAAAAGTAAAGCAATATTCAGAAATCAGGTGGGAAAAAATAAGTATGCGCTATAATTCAGTAACATGTAGAACTACCTTTAGCAACAATAACTTGAAGTAAACATTTTCTTCAGGGCTTGTCAGTCTCTCACATTGTCCCATTTTGGAGAAATTCTGGCCCACTGTTGCTTCAATTCATTGACTGCTGAGGGCATTCATTTATGTACAGCTCTCTTAAGATCCTGCCACAGCATCTCAATGGGGTCGAGGTCTGATCATTGACTTGGCCTTTCCAACACCTTGATTTTTTTCTTTCGTTAACCAAAAAAACGTCCTTTTACATAACCCAATTTTGGCCCAGCTTAAGCTTCTAGACAGATAGCCTCACATTTGTCTAAAAAATAGGCTGGTATAAAGTGAAGTTCATCTTTGGCTCAATAACTGCAGGTTTCCCAGGTCCTGTGGCTGAAAAACAAGCTCAAATCTTCACACCTCCATCAACATGCTTGACAGTTAGTATGATGTGTTTGTGGTGATATGCTGTGTTTAGTTTATGCCAAACATAGTGCTGTGCATGATGATCAAACATCTCCACCTTGGTCTCATCAGTCCGAAGGATATTGTTCCAGAACTTCTGTGGTTTGATCAGATGAAATTTTGCAAACCTAAGTCGTGCTACCATATTCTTTTTGGAGAGAAGGGGCTTTTTCCTAGCCACCCTTCTATGAAAGCCATACTTGTTCAAGCTTTTTCTGATTGTGCTGTCATGAACATAAACATAAACAATGCCTGTAAGTCACATGATGTAGCTCTTGGGTTTTTCTTTATATCTCTGAGCATTAAACGGTCTGACTCAATTAGCTGAGGATTCAGATTGTCAGCTGTCTTGAAGGCTCTCCATTTGTAAACTCACTGTAGAATGGTGTATTTCCAATTGTTTGGAGATGGCCTTATAACCCTTCCCAGATTGATGAGCAGCAACAATTGCTTATCTGAGGTCATGGTTGATGTACTTTCTTCTTGCTATGATGTAGCCACCTGAGTGCTCTAGAACACCAAACTGCCAAAAGTTCTGCTTTTATAGAGGGAGTCACACTTCTTGATGATTAGCTAATCTTGTTCATTTCACTGGTAACAGCTGGCTGCTAGTTACTCTCTTAATGCTTGTGGAAGTAGGAAGGGTGTACTTCCTACTGTATCTGAAGGGTGTATCTTGTTTCTGTCTACATATTGAAATACATTTTTTTGTTGTCACCTAAGGTTATTTGTTTGTTTCTATAAGTGTACATAGAATTGAATAGAATACACTATATTTCAAAGTACCCTTCACACACCTCACATCTATGAATATCAAAGATTACAGGTGCCAAGTGTGCCATGGCCAAGTCTGCCAAAACTTTCTCACCTCAAAAAATATCTCTCACATGATGCCAGTGATACAGCTTTATAAACAGATCCTTCCCTCTTTTCACTGTGGAATATCTTGGGTATAGGCCAGCATGATCAGGCTTGGGATTGCTATCACATTTCAGCACACTCATTAGCACTTTGAAATGCTGGACACTGGAATCTGTCTACTTAATACCACTAACGAATGTCATAAATATTGCAGCAAGCTCTTTAGAGAGTAATAGTGATATATTTTAAAGTACAAAGAACTGCTTTAATATTGATTATGGTCTCTTATTCACACTTGCACACTTGGCTCTAATATTCAGATGCTCATGAATGTCTTGATGTACTACACCAAATTTAGTGGAGAAGGATTGGTATGCACCTGAATATGTGCTACACTTGGCTCTAATATTCAGATGCTTATGAAGGTCATGATGTACCACATCAAATATGGCGGAGAAGGACTGGTATGCACCTGAATATGTGCTGGTACAGTGAGAGAGTGAAACTGAGTCAATGTCACATTTTCATGCGATCTAATCTCTTCATGGTGCAGTGTAGAGATTAATTAACATTTAATATAAGAGACTCAGAAATTTATTATTATTATCATTCCATTCTAGTGCACACTGTCTATAACACTTTATAGGACTAGAGATTTGAATGTATTTTTAAATCTGAAAGATCCACTAGTGCATCTTGTGGCAAACTCTCCAAGGTCAGCTCTAGATGGTAAACTTTGACACATTTCTATAGACATAACGGATAGTATTCCTGGTCAGGATTGAGTTTCCCAAAAGCATTATAGCACAAAGATCAAAGTTATATGCTAGAGTAAGCAACATACTGAACACTCCCTTTCAGGTTATGATTTAAGTCTGTTAAGAGTCAGTGAGTGTATGGACTTGTCTGTGACCCTCGTGAAGTCTCTGAATCCATGGCAAGCTGAGGTTCCTGAAAGTGTTTCTTGATGAGAGACTTCAATTCGGACTCTAGCCTGCCAGCCCTCCAAAAGGTCAGAGGCACAAGGGAATGGATCATGTGGCTGCAGTGTCAGTCAACAAGTGGCTCTATTTTTGCTCTCTCTCTCTCTCTCTCTCTCTCTCTCTCTCTCTCTCTCTCTCTCTCTCTCTCTCTCTCTCACTCACACACACACACACACACACACACACACACACACACACACACACACACACACACACACACACACACACTTATACATACAGCTGTGTGCAATGACTAGATCTTCAGCCTTTGAAACTCACAACATATGAATAATATACAAACATGTAAGTGGATCATGTGATACATTTGATTGACACATTCCATATCTGTATTGCAATGCATGTATGTTTAAATATAACAAGAATGCAGTCCATTGTTTGTGGAGATCAAGCAGACAACTCCATAGCACTGCCGGTCATGTGTGGGCCAATCTCAGGTTACGTGTGAGAATTAAATTTCTGACTTACGTACGTGACTGAGATCAGGTCTCACACTGCATATGTTCTCTCTCTCTCTCTCTCTCTCTCTCTCTCTCTCTCTCTCTCTCTCTCGCTCTCTCTCTCTTTGTTCCCATGGTTGGTTCTGGATTAGTCACATGGTGGATGTTGCTGGAAATGTCATGTCCATCACACTTGTGTATAACTTTAAGCATTCTCAGTCGAACTCAGCAGTACTAAATTAAAACAGCTTGAAATTATAATGGTTATTGACATAATACAGCAGGGGTATTCAACTAAAATTTGGTAAGACCCAGTTACTGTACATAACATTCCTTGCTTAAAAAGATCAGAACAAGCAACTAACATGCCTGAATGGTGACAACCCTTAAGTTTTCATTTTTAACCATTGAACAGTTGAAGACAATTGAACATTTTGTTTCATAGTGGCATTTAACACACTTTTGGCTAGCACCATGGGCTCCGAACAGAAAACTCTCCTCTTTCTGATCTAATGTATCTAGCCCTCTAGATAGTCTCTGGTCTGATGTGCTGCCTACGCAGCTGAAGAACTGCATAATGGATGAATGGGGGAAAATTCCACTTGATAAACTTAACCAACTGGTGTCTTCAGTGCCCAAACACTTAATGTTATTAAAAAGAAAAGGTGATGTTACACAGTGGTAAACAGTCGACTGTCCCAACTTTTTTGGAGTGTGTTGCAGTCAACAGATTTTAAATGAGTGTATATTTTAAAAATTAATTAAATTCACAAAGTAAAACAACAAAAATTGTTAATAATGTGTTTTCAATATAGTACATGGTGAATTGAATTTTAAAGTTTCAATTTATTTATTTATTTATTTTTGCTTTTTCCACACTGTCCCAACTTTTTCGGAATTGGGGTTGTATAAAATTGCATTTGATTGGATAAATTACAACAGATGATCTGCTACTGAAGCTGTGCTGGTTCATGTTTAGAAACTTAGAGCTGTTAAACTCTACTGGAGCTAGTAAACTCACACACTGAACATCTGTGTTACAGAATTCTTTATGCAAATTGGGGCCATTGAAATTTAATATATCTATCACTGTAAGTAAAATATACTAACTTAAAAAAAAAAATCAAATGATTGTTAAACATTCCCAATGTAAGTTAGCCTGACTCTTAAGAGTCTGCACAAGCAAAACTTGTACGATGTTTAGCAGCACAAAAAAGATGCTACATTAACTTGGTGTCATATCCAGGCCTCAGATATTTGAGCACCGAAATGTTATATTCACCATCTTCACAAAATGGAGGAAGCTGGCCTTCAGAAATGAACATCAAATTATTTTATTTAGGAAAGCAACATCCTCAGTAGAAAGAAATGCCGCTCTGGTATATGTAGACGACTGGTGTTGGGCCCTTAATTTGAAACATTTCCATTACTGATTTCAGTCCACACTGTCAGGCGTGGTCACATGCTTTTTCATGCCCTGTCTACACCACCAGCATGCAGACAACAGGTAAATGGCCAGGCAAACTGGGAGGTCATGCAAATAAGCAGTTACAATGATCACAAACAGGATGGCACACATGAGGACCCCAGCGATGTAGCTCAGAGTAGAGATTTTGGCCCAGCATACCAGCAGCCAGCTTGACATTGTGCCCACTGAGGGGGAAGCTGTCCTGGAGAATGAGCAATCAGTTCCCACACCTGGATCCTGGAGGTCCTGAACTACCCTATACCTCAGAGTCTCTTCACTCTCAAAACCTTTGTGAAGGGCAGGAAAAAGAAGCTCGCCCTCACTCACAGATTCTGTCCAGGTGAAGTGCCCAGATGGACTACTGCTGTGGCTGGTTATACATAGATTGTGTGTATGTCGGCATGTTTCAGGGGAGCTTTGATGCTTGTGTTGTTCCTTATGTAGTTCCTTGTCTATGTAGTCATCACCCTCACTCTGCCTTCCATACATACCCTGACCCTCAGCCTTTAAACGATTTTCACATTCTCTATCAGCTATATTTTCTACAGAGGATATTTCTTCTCCTTGCCTCTCACTGGAGTCAGAGAATCCCTTTTTCACTAACTCATAACACATAGCCTCCTCTTCTCCTCTATTGAGACATTCAGTCTGTTTATGTGGTCCATCTTCATCACACACCACACTTGTCATTGATGAAATCCAAATTTCTGTGTTCCTATCTTTTAGATGGGATGGTTCCTCGTCATCTTCTTGCAATCTGCTTTCTAGTACCACTAAAGCTTCTTCAGAATACTCACTCCAAGATATCCTTTTCATTTGGGATGCATTCACATTTTCTTCCCTGATATGCTCTTTCTTTTTCTTTGGTTCTCCGCTTTCATGTATATGCTGTCTTTCTAAAGACTTCCTACTGTCTGTAAAAGGTTTGTTCCTGATCCCAGTAAATGTCAAAGTGTCTTGAACTACTCTGTGGGTGTCCCCTTTCACCTTCATTTCTGTATTTAAGAACCCTGTACTGCTTGCACATTCTTCAAGCAAAACTCTACGTCCTGGTTTGGAATTCGGTGGGTCTGTGGCATCCTCCGCATGGGCTGTCTCCCCTGGTTTGGTTAATAGCATGGGATCGTCTTCACTGACTGTGTGTATGTCATGTGGGGCCTCAGTGACATCAGGCCTCCACTGGACCCAGATTGATTCTGATTCCTGGACAGTGTGTGCTTTAGAACTGATCTGTGCCTTTTCAGGATACTTATAACTCGACACCTCAATGATATGACTGGGGTCAAGAGCTTGTGACAGTTTAGCAAGATCAGACTCTAGAGTTTCCATTGCTGTAAAGCATTGGTTTGACCCATTCCCACTGGTCACAGCACATTCCTGGCTATTCCACACTGATAATATGTTTTCCCCTATATTGGACACATCATGTTCTGTATTTGATGGTTGGGAAGCATTGGACCCTGCAACACAAAGCAAGCCATTTTGGTCCAAAGCATTGTTGTGCTTGTCTAAACTATCTGTGCCATTGAGAAAAGCTTTCCAGGCATCATTTGACAATTCTATTGACACATCCCCTGCTGGTTCTTTCTCAAGAACATCCGACCTTGTTCCACTGATGATCTCAGAAGCGTTTGTATGAGAGGGAGATGGAGATGAGATGTTTGTTCTCCAGTCCTGAGGAAGTAAGGGAGTCTGATGGTCAAGTAGAATCAATGATGTATTCCCATTTTGCTCCTTTCTGTTGCATACTTGAAGTGTACTAGAAGTGTCTGTCATCACTGGAATACTATGCTGTGGCATGGGTAGTGCCACATTTAAATCTTTCTTTGATTTTTCTTGATCTGAAGGTTGAACTAGCTGGACTTCTGTCTCCCTATGAGAGAAATAGTCTTTCAAGTATGCCAACTTAGCTGCTTGTCGTCTGTTCCGTCTTTCAGCCTGTTAATCAAATAAGTCACAAAATCATTATTCCAATAGACCTTTTTACAGACATGAAGGAGAGGTCAAGTGCTGGATCAGGTGTTTCACTAAGATGAGAAGATGATTGCATTTTACTATATAGCTCATTCAGCCGAACATTAAACACATGAAATGGAAGAACTACCAAAGGCTGAATGTGTAACACTTGACCTAAGATGCAAGTTCTTCTTTGAGTATCTAGAAAGCTATGTATCACACTCCCACATTAGTAAATTATAGTGAAACTTGTGTTAGTATTCAATGATTGTTAAATTGTAAAAAGTTGTAAATACACTTTCTGTCACAGATTGTTGAGTCTCACAATTTCATTTGCTATGGTGTCCATAATTGTAAAGAGCCATGTAACAATTATAGGACCTTTAAGTAAAATTTGGAACCAGAAGATTCTTGTTAAGAATCTTGTTAAGGAAAATACAGTAGCAGTTGGTAGATAATGTATATTATGGTATTGTAAGTATTGTGCAAGTTGTTCCAGGGTACATTTAATTTGACTGATTTGCAGGTATCTGCACAATAAAATTTAAGACACCAAAGCCTTGTTTTTGATAATGTGAAAATGTGTCACAGAAAGGACTACTATGCACAATAATGCTGAATAGGCTAGGATACTCGGAATATTTTTCAAGCTAGCCTTACTGATGCCTACAGTGTTAGAGAGAACATGACATAAATTTGGCCAATGTATTCAGGATGTCCCAAAAGTCTCCATACATAGGGGAAATTAACACTTTTTTTTTTTTTTTATTAAAATGTCTTCCAAACTTTTCCATACTTAGTTTATATTTTTTTTATATATATATATATATATATATATATATATATATATATATATATATATATATATATATATATATATATATATAGAGAGAGAGAGAGAGAGAGAGAGAGAGAGAGAGAGAGATAGAGAGAGAAAGAGAGAGAGAGAGAGGTAGTGTGCTAAGAGGCGAAGACGGATACAAGTACAGTTAAAGTCAGATTATTAGGTATAGTCAGATTATTAGGAACAGCAGTCAAATCCTAAACGTGAGGCAAATATCGTGGTCATAAAACAGGCGTGGGTCAGGCGATCAGCAAACAACATGAATTAGGCTAAACAAGAATCAAAACACTAGGTGGAAATAGGATCAAAACCAGAAAACGAGAAACAAGATCAAAAGCAGATAGCCTTTAAGAATTTCTTTGACAAAAAAAGAACATATTGAAATCATTCTCATGGCTGGATCAGGAAGCTGTCGCAAGGTTGTGATGGACTTTAACAGGAAACATGGCAAGCTCATCACACACGACACCACTGCCAAACTTGTTAACAAATTCAAAAAGACTGGAAATGTTGTGGACCAACTGAGAAGTGGATGTCCATGAACATCTACTGACAAAGGCACAACCGACATGGTGCTGGCAAACATAGTCCCCTATGTATGGAGACTTTTGGGACACTCTGTACATAGCTTAGTTGTCTGGATAATTGACCAAGTGAAACTTCAATCCAATTGTTACAATGTTAATTAAGTTACACTACGATTAGGCATAGTTCATCTAGCGCAGCAAATATGGCTTAAGTGCCTGCATTGCTGCACATGCTGTAAAAATGTCTACGATACAAATACCACTTCAATAGAATAATCCAATTATTTAACTGGAAACATCCAAAACGGAATAATAAACCAGAAATACAAGAAAGGCTAATGATCTTGTGTACTTTAGGAAATGTCCATGTTTAGGCATATGAAAATGAAAACTCCTAAACTCATTATACTGACTCAGTATTCATCCACTCATCATTTATCCACATCTTTCTGTGTTTACAAGATTATGTTTCACTGATACACTGATAGTGACATTACTAGTTTTACATGCTGTGTGTTTTAGGGCTTAAGGGTGCTATATGTTCCTGTGCATCATGTTACTGCTCTCACTCAGTCAGGTGCACTGTACCCTTTAAGCTGACACTGTACCCTTTAAGCTGACACACATTGCAAGCTGACCAAATCACACACATTTTAATTTCAGAGCCAAAACATTTTCACTTCTCAAAATGTGCTTGAGCTACAAATGCTATATGGCAAAATGTTTTTGGGGTTGTTTTTTTTTGCACTTTATCTGATTATAGTTTATAATTAGTCTCATGATCAAACTCATTTTAACCATATTCTATATTACTATGTAAAACAGCATATAAGGTATATTTATTGACATACGCATGCAAGTTTCAGAAGTGTGCTTTTAAAATGACATTTACATTTACAATTTGAATTTACATATATTCATTTGACCGACGCCTTTACCAAAGCAACTTACAGTTGAGGGGATTAAGGATTAAAGGCCATGCTTTAGAGCCCTCTTTTAATCTCTAGCTCAGAACTTTAACTTCAGAGCTACTTCAGTCCCATGATATTAAAATGTGTTATATTTTTGCTTGATAACCATGTGCTGTGCTTATTTTCTATATTTGCTGACCTCATTTCAATGTTTTTTAATGAAAAATGTCATAACCTAGTGTTCAGGTATTACTTATACAAAAAATAAAACAAAAAAGAAAAACAGAAACCTGACCCAGTACAATGCCTCCAAAGTGCATGCAATTCTTCAATGCACCCCCACTGTTGCTATATCAACCTGCTTGTTTATATATGTCATGTTATTGTTATGTAAGACAACCCTGCAGAATAACTGGTGACCTTACCACAGTTTTACAGCTCTCTTCTAGTGTATCTCTTGATTGACTTTCTGCTTTTTGCTGAATTTTCCATTTCTTGGTCTCTACAGACCTGGGTGACTCTTGTTCTAAAAAAATAAATAAATGTCTCCATCAGACTTGCATTTAAAATTGATTAAGTTTACCTCTCATGTGTTTTTCTGACTCCCACCTGAAAGTTCGTTGCTCATGTCCGTGGGCTTCAACTCAGCACAACTCCCATTTCTGTATACATATGGAGTGGAAGACATCATAAACTCTATTACAGTCATATGTCAAGAAAAACCTTCAGTCTTCTTTCAACATAATTAGCAGCATTGCATATAAATGATTGATTTATTTTTAACATTGGTAATTAGAGTAACTATAAAAGCAGCTTTTCTTACTTGATAGTTTTCAAGCAGCTCTTTTTTCCCTTTTGATCATTCTCTTCTGTCTCCCATCCTTTCCCTCCCTCCTTCTCTTTCAGTGCTCTCCCTCTTCTCTGATGGCAGAAGAGCACATAGTTCATACCTCCATTGTTTGCCCAAAAGATTCCGGTGCAGGATTCATAGCAGAGGCAGAACTCCAGCCGTGCCCCATTGAGTGGAAAGGGAGGCATCAGGGTTAGCTGGAAGGAGAAGCGGTCTGTCTCTCCATCGCTGGAGCCAGGAACATACTCAGCTAGCTGGTCAAAGTGGCTTTGCCAGTCATCCAAAGTAGTGCGTACATAAACAACCTTGTGATAAGAGAGGTTAAGCACACGGACAGTGCCACGGATGGTGGTGGAGCCAGGCAGGAGCTCAATGCTCTCTAGCTCCAGCTTGTTCTGCTGAAGCCGAAGCTTCAGCTCCTCATCCGAGGCTGGGACACTGAAGATGCAGGACAGGTGGTACTCCTCTCCCGCTCTTCCTTCAGCACTCTCAACTCTGTTATCAAACTCCTTAACAGAAACCAAGTCCAAGCCAAAGGCATCTGCGAAAGAAACCTTCCTTGGCACCACAGGAGCAGGTGATGGCTCAGGTTCCGACTCATCAGACTCATCACTTGAGCTCCTTTGTGGAGATTTTGTCTCTTTCTCTTCCTCATCTTCATCTTGTATCCAGGCACCGAGTGTCGACGGCTCAGTGTAGCAGGAAGCCATGGCAGATCCAGGCTCTTCAACCGATATTCCTGCACGTCGTATGACTGAGAGACAGGGGAGGCAGGGAAGTTCCAGTCCACTGATATGTCACACACTGTGACTACCCATACCCACTCAGGTTGCAGCCAAACACTATGCTGTGCTCTGAGCCAGGCTTAAAAATAGTATGACTACCCATGAACCTCTGTCCATGAATGCTAGTCTTCCCTCTACAGACAACAACCTGATACAGCATGTGTTCTTGTGACCCAGATAATAAGCCTGATAAGTAGAGAGACTTCTAGAAAGCACCTTATTGTAATATAATATATGTTAAGATAATAATGTACACCTTTCTTTGACCAACCATTCAGATTTTAGTTTATGTGTCTATGCTATTTGTGTAAAGAACAGTCAATGTCACTTTTTTCATTTCAAAAAGAATTTCAGCTTAGTTCTTGAGTACAGGAACATTGCTTCATTGCTCCAGCAATGTCATAATTTACTTATGTTTACTTATGCTTATGTTTTTGTACTGAGGGTAATTACTTTGTTGCTATATATTTTACACTGTGATATTACAGCAGTATTATAAGATTATTACTTGTCACACTGTACAAGATGATCCCAATAAAATCTTGGCTGAATTCTGTAACAGACTGTGAGATAATGTGTTCTTCATGTCAGATTATATGATGAAGGTCTTCTAACAATAAACTTGCGATTAAAGGAAATATAGCCACTATATTTGTAGCTGTCATATATATCATATATATCATATCATATCATATCACATCATATCATATCATATCATATCATATATACAGTGGGGGAAAAAAGTATTTGATCCCCTGCTGATTTTGTACATTTGCCCACTGACAAAGAAATGATCAGTCTATAATTTTAATGGTAGGTGTATTTTAACAGTGAGAGACAGAATAACAACAAAATAATCCAGAAAAACACATTTCAAAAAAGATATAAATTGATTTGCATTTTAATGAGGGAAATAAGTATTTGATCCCCTATCAATCAGCAAGATTTCTGGCTCCCAGGTGTCTTTTACACAGGTAATGAGCTGAGATTAGGAGCACTCTCTTAAAGGGAGTGCTCCTAATCTCAGTTTGTTACCTGTAAAAAGACACCTGTCCACAGAAGCAATCAATCAATCAGATTCCAAACTCTCCACCATGGCCAAGACCAAAGAGCTGTTCAAGGATGTCAGAGACAAGATTGTAGACCTACACAAGGCTGGAATGGGCTACAAGACCATCGCCAAGCAGCTTGGTGAGAAGGTGACAACAGTTGGTGCGATTATTCGCAAATGGAAGAAACTGTCAGTCTCCTTCGGTCTGGGGCTCCATGCAAGATCTCACCTCGTGGAGTTTTAATGATCATGAGAACGGTGAGGAATCAGCCCAGAACTACACGGGAGGATCTTGTTAATGATCTCAAGGCAGCTGGGACCATAGTCACCAAGAAAACAATTGGTAACACACTACGCCGTGAAGGACTGAAATCCTGCAGCGCCCGCAAGGTCCCCCTGCTCAAGAAAGCACATGTACAGGCCCGTCTAAAGTTTGCCTGAATGATTCAGAGGAGAACTGGGTGAAAGTGTCGTGGTCAGGTGTGGTCAGATCTCTTTGGCATCAACTCAACTCGCCGTGTTTGGAGGAGGAGGAATGCTGCCTATGACCCCAAGTCATAACACCATCCCCACCTTCAAACATGGAGGTGGGAACATTATGCTTTGGGGGTGTTTTTCTGCTAAGGGGACAGGACAACTGCACCGCATCAAAGGGACGATGGACGGGGCCATGTACCGTCAAATCTTGGGTGAGAACCTCCTTCCCTCAGCCAGGGTATTGAAAATGACCTTAATGACTTGGAGAGGATCTGCAAAGAGGAGTGGGACAAAATCCCTCCTGAGATGTGTGCAAACCTGGTGGCCAACTACAAGAAACGTCTGACCTCTGTGATTGCCAACAAGGGTTTTGCCACCAAGTACTAAGTCGAAGGGGTCAAATACTTATTTCACTCATTAAAACGCAAATCAATTTATAACTTCTTTGAAATGTGTTTTTCTTAATTTTTTTTGTTGTTATTCTGTCTCTCACTGTTAAAATACACCTACCATTAAAATTATAGACTGATCATTTCTTTGTCAGTGGGCAAACGTACAAAATCAGCAGGGGATCAAATACTTTTTCCCCCACTGTATATTTAATAGCTATGTATAAGCTGACTTTTTTATATTGATCATGTATGTATTGTGACAGCTGTTTAATAACATTCAGCAAGTTTGCATCATCAGAGTTATCATGCTAGCTAACATTTGAGAGATAAATAAATGGATGGAATAAAGTTGTTAGTTAGACTTGGCTAATATTTCCCCACATTCCTCAGGTTCCTTTGTGAAAGCGGAATTCATAATCCTCAATAACTAAAATCAGTGTGTGATTTGAGGGAGATGGCTTTTTCTTTTGTGAATCTTTATTGTCCTTTTTTTTTTTTTTTACTTTCATACATAAATAAATATGTATATATTTTTTCATACTTTTCTAATATAATTCAAATAATTTGAAGCTGTACAAACTTTTACCAGACTATTCGTTTAGAAGAGTAACTGCACTTTTACTTGAGTGTTTGGCTACTTTAACCACCACTGGTAAAAGAGTACTCCCCAGTAAAATGCTTTGGTTATGGGTGTGGTTCTTCTTCTTCTTCTTCTTCTTCTTCTTCTTCTTCTTCTTCTTCTTCTTCTTCTTCTTTTTTCAAAAAGAGAAAATGAAACTGATGAATATGGCTCAGTGTAATTGAGGAGTGGGATAAAATCTTTATTATTACTGTGCACAGTCTCACGTCTTCCTGTCTCTTTATGTATCTACATAGGTTTTTGAGCAGTCTATGGCTTCTCACTGTCTATGACTATTCTGTGCTGAGAGATAATTTTTATTTTGTGTGTTGCTTCGCTCTCACTTTCTGACTGTTTTAACAAATGGTGTAACAGTAGTAACAAAAAGTATTTTTGAGCACCTCCATTTCAGCACCTCATCTCAGATGTTTACATATTTTCCCATTATCTACAGTGCCCTCCACTAATATTGGCACCCTTGGTAAATGTGAGCAAAGAAGGCCGTGAAAAAATTGTCTTTATTGTTTAACGTTTTGATCTTTTGTTCAGAAAATTCACAAAAATACTCTGCTCTCATGGATATCAAACAATTGCAAACAAAACACAGGTTTATCCCAAAAAAAATATCTTTGTTAAATATAGTTCGGATCATTGTCCTGCTGGAAGATCCAACCACGGCCCATTTTAAGCTTTCTGGCAGAGGCACCTCTGGTGTTTATTGCCAAAGGGCTCTATTACGGTTTCATCTGACCATAGGACCCGATCCCATTTGAAGTTCCAGTAGTGTCTGGCAAATTGAAGATGCTTGAGTTTGTTTTGGATTGGATTTTTCTTGAAACCCTTCCAAACAACTTGTGGTGATTTGTAGTTCAGATTGTAGTTTTGGAGACTTTCTGACAGCAAGATGCAACTAACTTCTGCAATTCTCCAGTTGTTATCCTTGGAGATTTTTTGGCCACTCGAGCCATCCTCTTCACAGTGCGTTGAGACAATATAGACATGCATCCAATTCCAGGTTGATTCATAACATTTCCAGTTGACTGGAACTTTTTAATTATTGCCCTGATGGTGGAAATGGGCATTTTCAATGCTTCTGCTATTTTCTTATAGCCACTTCCCATTTTCACTTTTCACAGCTATATTCCTTGGTCTTACCCATTGTTATGAATGACTAAGGGAATTTGGCCTATATGTTACCTCATATTTATACCCCTGTAAAACAGGAAGTCATGGTTGAACAATTTCCTGTTCCAAGTCACCAAGGTGTATTTAAAAAAAATGTCAAATATCAATTTGGAATATACTTCAAATATATTTTTCTCATATGAATTCATGGGGTGCCAATAATTGTTGCAAACCTATATTTAACAAAGATATTTTTTTGATAAACCTGTGTTGTGTTTGCAATTGTTTGATATCCATGAGCGCAGAGTATTTTTGTGAATTTTCTGAACAAAAGATCAAAACGTTAAACAATAAAGACAATTTTTCACAGCCTTTCATTTACCAAGTGTGCCAATATTAGTGGAGGGCACTGTAGCTATCATTAGTCGGTCAGTAGACTTAACATTACCGTAATTGGTAGCATTAATAATTGGGGGATCAGTACTTTGTGAGAGAATATGGTAGAGGCTGAAAACTGTTGTAATGACAAAAACTATATATTAATTTCAGTGCTTTGTTCATTTCAATAATTCAACACTTACAGAAAAAGCTATGGGAATCTGAATTATGTAGTTTGCTGTATGAAACCGGAAGCAAGTGTATAAATTTACCATGTACTTTATTTTGGGCAATCCAGGAATCCTAACCATTGTGCATAGCAGGGGTCAAAGCACAGACAGACAGAGTTATCATGGGAATGTTTATAATCAGAGAAAAGAAGAACAGGCAAGGTTCCAAACCAGGAAATACAGAAGTATATTATCACTGAGACAGGTACAACTGAAACAGATATAAGGATAGTTTTTATTAAATCATGTGGGGAACACACTGCTATTACCATTCAACCACTGATTTCATTGAAGTTTAATAATAAGATAAAATATATAAAATAATACACATAACATAATTACAAGTGATACAGCACAGTGATACTATGGTGTTGCCACCTCAGAGTTGCAGGGTTCCTGCTTCCATCCTGAGCTTGGGTTATTTACTCCTTGTGTCCAGAGGGTTTCCTCTGGTTTCTTTTGTTTCCTTCCAGCTCCCTAAAACATGCTGATAGGTGGACAGACTCATCTAAATTGCTTCTAGGTATGTATATTCTAATGAATATGTGTGTGCATGGTGCTGTGTGATGGACTGGTGTTCCATCCGTGGTGTATTCCTGCCTCAGGCCGCAGGATAAGCTCCAAATCCCTGACCAGGATAAAGTGGGTACTGAAAATGAATGAATGAATGAATGTGTTAATTAATTCATTCGATATTATATTATTGAATGAACGAATTAATGAATTTAATTCGCACTACCTCTCTTACCAAAAGTATTCACTGTTAACTTAAAAGTTCGATGTCCCACAAATGTTCTACAACCTAGTGTTTCTCTCAAAAAAAGGGTTCCAGTTGGAAAACTTTTAGGGCATGAAGAACCCTTTTACAAAGCAATCATAAATAAATATTTCTTGGAATATTTCATGAATCAGAGGAGAACTGGCTGTAATTACCAATCCATACAGTGTCTGTTCCATTAATTTCTGCTATATTGTAACATTAAAACACAATTTTAGAGTTACTCTGATTGGTGAATACAGTTTTCAATTTATTATAACACTCGCTGTATGACTGTAACCAGTTAGTTAGTTAAGAGGCCATTCACAAATATATACTAGGAAAATATAGGCTACCTAATGTGGTCTGATAAAGTAACATTAAATATTGAGTTTTAGAAATTTTAACCAAATTTAACACCCCAAACCAATAAACCTATATTAAAAATGTTAAGGATTTGCCTACATCCATATCTATACTTCAAGCACAGCCATATTATTATAATGAATACAAAAGTGATCATTATTGCTAAATCTATGCACAGGCAACTGCCTAAAGCCCTGGACCTATTTTGGCCAGTTACTGCCCACAGCACCCCTATTCACTGACAGAACACATCATTTTCAAGTTGATATGTTTTGAGATAATTGCTGTTTGGTTTAAACTCATACAATTCAAATGACCAATCACACCTTTATAAGAACTACAAGAACTCAATAATAAATATGTTTGAGAATCGTGGGTTGTGATTTCCACCATGGTAACACAAGAGGATTCATGTTTCATATTAACCACAAGGCGGCGCTGTGTGATAACTTATATGTCTATGCTCATTCCCTTCAGGGATATTCAGTGCAGTTTTATACTTGGGCCGCTAGGTGGCAGCAACACTCAAATCCTCGAGTCTCCTGTGACCAGTCATTTTCTTACAGTGCAGCTAGTCCTCGGTATATTTCTAAACTGTTATCAATGCCTCAGTATTGCACGTATTTATTTAAAATGCATCAAAAATGGCTTTCAGCGTTTCTTTTTATTTTGTAATGTCTATTTTTCTATTTTTAAGTGACGTGTTATTCAGAAACAAAAAGCAAAACTATTAATGAAAGCGTGGTCTATTATGCGTTTTACAGTTATTATGTTTTTAGAATGTTATATCTAATATGAAACATTGTGTGGTCTATCTAAAATGATATTTATTCTATTATAGGTTATTGGTTAGTTTGTTTGTTTTTTAAATCATCAAATGCAGGACTAAATCTTATAAATAAGCTACAGACATGCTGTTTTCTTTAACATCATGTTAGAGTGGAGTCACAGGTATACTTTTGGACATTTCAGACACATTTTTATACATACAAGCCTAATCTAAAACCATATGAATATGAGAATGTTAATCATTAATATTCTGTTTTTCCCCTCAGTCTATAATAATAACCACCCAAAACATTTATACTAGACTACAGTTTAGGTAAGAAATAAAGCTGATCCATATGTGACCGGCAGCCTGAAGGATGTGTGGAGATTGACACGGGGTGTCGTCAGATTTCTCATTAAAATGAATATGTGAAGAAATTTGTTTTTGGTGGCTTATTATTCAGAATACCTTCCTGAATAATTTATATCAAATTATCATGTCGGTCAACATCTCAACATCGGTGACTTAACCTGCGATTAGTAGCATGGCTGTCGGTCTTATTGGAAAAGTAGGTGTTTTTTTTTTTTTTTTTTTTTTTTGACATAAAGGTGTTAAATATTCCAATGCACAAGGCAATAAATAAAACCGCAAATTGCAAATGGCTTTGCAACGCAGGAAACTGTAATTAAAGATATCATGCACTGATTATAATGATAGGTTATATTTTTAATTGTTTTAATTGTTACAAATGTCGTTTTAACCAGGGAAATGACTTAAGAGACCTGCGGTGAGACAATAACATCAGTAAATGTTGTATGATTGCTCAATGTTTGATGATAAGGTTCAGGTTCAGGTTCATCGTCTGACTTTGGCAGGTGTAAATCAGACACCATAGCTGTTAGACGATCGGAAGATCAAACACGTAAAAGCACAAGTTGATTATGATTTTATAATAGATTACAGGCCTGTACTGTTTTTTTCTCTCTTGGCGCAACTTTTGGAGCAGAAATGATTAGCAGTACTCAGTTCTCAGACCCATCATCATTTCCTGTACTGAGAATTATAACGATAAGGTTTCAGATTTCAGCTGGGGAACAAAATGAGAGCTCTTCCACAATCGCAACTTTCTAATGACTTTCCTTCTTGTTTTGTTTACACAGGTGGACGTGACGTCACACCGGAGGGGGGGGGGGGTCGCAATACTCAAAAAATAACAATATGTAACTCCGCGCGCGCGCGCGCGCGTGTGCCTCCCCCCGGGGGCCGCATTCTAATAAGCTAGTCCCCCAAATAGACCTGGCGGAATATACAAGCCTGGTGTGTTGAATCGTAACGCAAAAAAAAAACAAGGCGCAGCTTCGCATCGCATCGCATCGCATCGTGTGTGAGAGCATTATAACGGCAGTGAGTGTAGTGCTGTTTGGGGGCTGTTAGCGTTAGTAATAACAGCAGCACACTGAGCGGAGAGAGAGGAGCGCGAGGCAGCGCGTGCATCTCCGAGCGGAGGAATACCCGCAGTTTTTATTTACTCTACGACTTGTTCTTCAGGTTTTTTTTTTTTTTTTTTAATATTATAAATTATTATTAAAAACCTGCTTTACGATATAACTCCTAGACTGCATCTGCCTGTTTTTCTTTTTTGTGACTTCCGCACAGCTCTCCTCTTCCCGCGGAGGAAACACGCGTGTGTTTGGTAAGTTTTTCGCTCTTCTGGCTGTTTATCGCTCTGAGTTTCACTTCGTAACACTTCAGAGAAACAGTTTAAACACAGCGTACCGCGCCGCGTCTGTGGGAGTGCTTCATAAACGCGGTGTGTATTTGTTGTTGAGGGTGTTTATCTGTTGTCGAAGGTGTTTATTTGTTGTTTTGGACACACACACACACGCGCACGCACACACACATATACACACACGCACACACGCTGCTCGTTGGTCGGTAGCTTGTGTTGCTAAGGAGCTTCCAGTCCGGCGTGGGTCAGGATTCAGGACCGGGAAGTGCTCATGTTCAGCTAAATCTCTGCTCAGCTGTCCGCCTTAACTGCCTTCGTTTTTATCACTAAATAACTTTGACTTTTTTGACGGGTTTTTTTTTTCCCCCTAAAACACTTTATAATATTAGGTATAAACTACGTTTAAAAAAAAAAAGGCACGCGGACCAAGTTACAATTTAAACAAAAGTAATATAAGAGAATTACGAAAGTAGATCAGGTATTAAATTCACTGATAGTCTTGCTGTGATGGCCGCTTGATGAGAATGTTTCAGTAAGTAGGCTCCTCATTTCCTTACAAAAGAAAAGAAAATGCAAATGTTTTGTAACTAGTTCCTTGTATAAACCGAATGCTTCTATAGTAATAGTAATATTCATAATATTAATAATATTAATAATACTGTTTGTACACAACTTTGTAATACATAACTATTGTTTTTGCCGTTTTCCAGAATGTTCTCCATTTATTTCTTATGTAATAATGTCATGGTTATCTACATTATAATAAATTGCTGTTTGTTTGGTGATTATATCACGTTTTAACACATCATTTTCTGTAATTCAGGCTCGTACTTTTTAAAAAAAAAACAAAAAAAAACAGTATTTTGGCTTAGTTTATTTCTGTATGAATTCTTGTACTTTCTTTAAAAAGTCAAAGAAGAAAATGTATTTCTGTTTTCTATTCCCTTTATGTTACAACCTTATTAAATTGCATGTTGATTAATATTATTATTATTATTATTATTATTATTATTATTATTATTAATGTCTTACCGTGTTTGCTCTTTCCCGTCCCATGGTCCCGGTGAAATGTCCACACTATGTGTAGTGATAGTAAGTTAAAGCCTGGTGTTAATGATGCAGGTAATGCAAAGGACAGCACTCCTCTTACACCACAGGCTCATTTTATGGCGATATCTCAGTGCGTAAAAAATATCTGCACCTAAATCAATGGGGTGGATGAATTTTTTTTTTTTTTTTTTTTTTTTTTTTTTAAAGTTGCTAACAAGGTGTGTAGTAGCACAGCTCTGGTGGTGACCTGTGATTTGTTTTCAGGGTTTCACCTCGGTGTTATTTGGGGCTGAGAGCTTTTGCGTTTACTCTGGCAGCTGTGCAGGTGAGGTGCAGGTGTGTCTCACGCCATTTAATCACTCAACACATGGCCTCTTCAAAGCGCCCGTAATGGCAGTAGTAAAATTTGGCAGAGCGCACCTCACCGCCTCCAAACCCGCTGTGTAATCTAAAGCCCAGCCCTTCGTTAGCCTCACACAGCTTTCTCCAGGTGATTTTAATTAGCTTTCTCCCAGTGCCCTGACGGGGACTTGACGGGGGCTGACCCGTGACTGGCGTCCAAACTCGCAGTCAGCCCTGGCATTTTGCATACATCCCCAGATTACACCATCCATCACGACCGGCTGGTGTGTTGAGCTGATAGGAAAATGCCTGTGCTCTGTGCGGTAATGCGCATGCATTGTGTTAAGTTATAATCATTTGTCAAAATTAAGGCCTGATTTGACTGGCGCTAGGTTAATGTACGGATCCATATCTGCGCTGTTTGAAACTTGAATAACAAAACACATGACCGTGATTTATTTGTTCAGCTTGAAAAAGTCAGCACAGCGATTTTTTTTTTTTTTTTTTTTTTTTTTTTTTTTTTTTTTCTCTTTAAATTCAGTAAATTGTTTGACTGAACTGTTTCTAGTTTCATCCATCACCATGCATCGAGAGACATTGTGCATTATTTGTCAGTGGAAGTGTAAAGTTTCTCTGCTTGCTCGACCTCGAGGTGTCGCACTGTTTTGGAAAACTTTGCACTGCCTGCTATCTCCTAAACAGGGTCAAAAAATTACGCTTGAAAGCCTCCTGTTTCTGTCTACATTAACTTCACAGAAATGTTTCCATGACAACCTCCATGCAAGTTAAGGCAACCAGAGGTGATCAAGTTTTTTTCCTCTTCCCTTTCTCCCTTCCTCCTCCATTAAAAATGGAATTTGTGTTGACAGTTCCGGCCTTTAATGGCACTTCTGTGCTGTGTGAAAGTATTTGTTTACCAGGATCATGTGCTGCTACCTGTCAGCCCAGGAGAGATTGACTTCTTTAGATAAAAGACTGTGGTGCATGGTTAAGAGGCCCTCATGCGCTATAATTATCCACATCATCGTAATGGCGTTTTGTGTGCTTCACTAAATAAGAGGCTGAGAGCTGAGGCTTTTTTAGTTACGCTCTGGGTCACCATCCTATTAAGCCCGATCAGAAAAGTACCCTGACTTCTGGCCAGGAAAAAAAGCTTCCTTCTTGGGTGGGGTCAGCGGATATGGATTAAATGTGGATTGCAGTCTAGGCTCTCAGTGTCCAATGTGTTGTTTGAATAAAGGCAGAGTAGAGGAACAATTCCATCTCCGTGTTCCTTAGTAACTGCGGTTTGGACAGATGACCCAAATCTTTCCACAGTCTAACTGCTGTTTGGACGTAGTGATTAGATAGTCGAGAAACATCCTTTACAAATTAATTCTTGAAGCAGTGCCTTAACCTTAAATAAAATTTTGTTTTCTTTTGCTTTTCAGTAATAAAGGCACATGATACACTAAACTGTATCCTTCCTTGGATACGGGGGGTGGTACACTTAATCGTTAGTACCTTTACTATCTATTACCTTTACAGCTTTACTCTAAAAAGTGTGTCCTTAAGGTCTAATTATCAACCTTATATAATTTCTAAATATACACTATAGTCACCTTTCCATGTGAAAGACACATACACCAGAGTGATAAGGAAAGTTCACGTTCAGGACCTTTTTTTCCTGACGGTGTGTAGTGATGTTTATACTTCATGTCTTATTTGCATAAAATCGGCTGTAGGTTAGAAGGAAATCAACCATGACATGTACTGCTTATGTTTGTTTGTGAAGGCGTCTCAAAGGTGACAACACGATGGTGTAAAGGAGAAGGGCTTGGTTTCAGGAATCTGCCAGAACAAAACATTCAGTAGTGATGTGTCATTTCTGCCAAATGGCAAGGTCAACAGTGTTCAGTCCATGCTCATCTGCTCATCTGTGGCCCGAGTGGATAGTAAACAGCGAGCGGCTTTGGGAGAAAAGAGACAGAGTGCCCGAGGAAGAAATGACCTTTTTTGTTGTGCTGATCGACAGTGTGTGCTTTAGTGCTGCGGTTAGATGCATAATGTCATAAAAACCATGTTTGGTCAACTTGAAAATGTGCTAATGAACAAATTATTCTAGTATTTAGGCTAATCAATGAGTAGACACCATGGTGTTGCTTCTAATTTGAATACACATTGTATAATTTATAATATAACAGTGAAGCCAAGTGACAACCTTTTTCTAAATGGAATCTCTGCAGACTAGGGAGGAGGGGGAAATCTGTTTATTTGAAAATGTTAAAAGTGCAGGGTTTGTGACGGTAACATCTCGTGACAGGCGTATTAGACTGCAGAAAGAGCATCGTGCTTGGGGCTGGGGGCATATGGTGCTGCCTTCTGCTGGCATTGCCTGAGAACAAGTTGCAACACTGCGGCAGGGTCACGACTGTCTCAGGTTTGTTCTTCCTGCATCTCTCTAAATAAAAACAGGACAGAAAACAAGTATGTCCATGCTGGCTTTGTCTTTTAGAAGGGCACAACAAATGTTTTCTCTCTGACTGCTTGACCTCTGTTTTGTTTTGTTTTTTTTCTTTTTTTTTTTTCTCGTACTTGTATTTTCTTGCATTTATTAGTTATATTAATGATTCATGGAAAACACTGTTTTAAGATGTTCCTATATGACGAGCTACAAATAGAACTTGATATATGCTGTAACATATTGAAATAATGTGTATCAAAGTGACAAGTGTTTGATACTACAGAGAATTTGGTAATTGTTCCCTAGTCCACTGACATTAAGCTGCAGAAAAGTACGCTCCTCAAGATGCCTGCAGCAACTGCTTCAGAGTCTGTGTTAATTCTCAAAACCTCTAGAAATGACATCCTCTTCTCGACATACACTCCCGAGTATACACACAGGGCCCTGCAGGAATGTGTGTATGGATTACACAGAAGCCGTTGTTTTCTGCACAGGGATGTCTTCAGTCAGCTTGTGTGCCGTATTCAGAGGCACACACACTCAGTGGAAGGTTAATTATACTCCGAGCATGTACCTGAGAGGCTTTTGTCTTTGATAGGTCCACTCACAGCATATGGCCCCAGCAATACAATGGTTTATTTTTACGATATTTGATGAGTGGGTTTTAATTTAGATTGTCACTCCTGGCAACCAGCAGGGCAGATGGTGAAGACTTGAATGCTCATTAGAGCCTAAATATCCTCTAGGCAGCTGTTGCTAATAAACTTTTTTTGTTTTGTTTTGTTTTGGGGGTTTTTTTCTTCCCCCTCAACATAGTTTAGGTCAAGAGGAGTCAAACCTGTTACAACACCTGTTTCTGCATATGTAAATCTGTTGTTTTGTCATTTCATTAAACAAGAAAAAAAGGCAACAGTCCCTCGTGGTTGCAAATGTGACTGGCACTGAGCCCACTTGGCATCGTGTAGAGAGAAAGGAAAAAGGAGAAACAGAGAGGGGAAGGCAGAGAGACACAGAAAGGATAACAGTGGCTTGTCTAACAGTTGCTTGACCAACAAGATGTAGCTTAACATTTAATGTAGTTTTTTCATTCAGGTGTGAAAAGTCCTTTTCTGCAACTTCTGATGTACAGGCCATAGGAGAAGGCACCACAGTTTCCCTGTTCTTTTTATCAGAGGACTGGGGAATTAGGGAGCTGGAACAGGCCCAGAAGCTGGTAAATGAGTGCCTGCCACACATTGTGCACTTCATACCCTGTGCCCCTTGCTTCCACTCTCACTATTGCCCTCTTATCTTCTGGTGGGCTTCCATGGCCCTGCTCCAAGGCACATGTGCCAGCTCTGCATCTGCTCTGCCTCCGGGTCTAATTGCCCCAACTAAACTGATTCTCTTACCTCAAACCAGAGCTCACAGCATCAGAGATATCTTCAAACACTCATGTATCACCCCAGCCCCCCGCCCTCTTCCTCCGCCTGTGTGAGTTGTGGGATTTGAGTTGTAATCCTGTCTGTGTACGCAGGATGCAACAAATATGGCGTGAAATTAGAGGTTATTCCCCAAATATTACGGCTGAGCTTTGAAGATTACCGTCATCATTGTGGCACCACCATGAGAATCGAGCTTCTGCTGAACTCTTGTGTCCCATGCAATGTACATGCAGGGAAATAATGCGTTTTCCCTGTGATTACTCATTGTGGAGCTGTGTCAAGCTGTCCATGTCTGTCCTGGGTGCTGGTTTACGTTTTATTACTTACATGCAGCACTCTTGCCTTCAGGCCAGATTCAGTATACTCGAGCACATGCTGTCCTACACAAGGGTTTTTATTTCATGGATAATGTGCAATAGAGAGGTGTGCTAGACAGGAGGCTGTGCTGATGCTTGGCTTGGCCAGGCCTGTCTGGGGCTTCAGTGAGGGTCTCTGCAGGGTGTTAATCTCCCTGGGCCATGGAAGTCTCCTGCCTCCATTTGCCTCCTCTGATTTAGTGTCTCTCCCTCTCTTTGCTGCTTTGGCGCGCCACACACCCCTCTCTGATATGGAAGTTCATTAGGGATGGGCCTTTGATGGGCCGGCTTTTCATGTGACGGTGCTCTCAAATACCTTGATGTAGAAGCTTAAGAAGCTATTGTGCTGTAAGCCCTCCTTTTGATGCGTCTTATTTAGATCTGCATAGTAAATCAAGGAGAGTAAATAACGAGGCAGCAGATGGAAGCAAGGAGATAAGAACCAGGCGAACAATCGCATTTGTATTTTGTTATGATGTTGACAGCAGCTAAAATTCACTAATCTAGCGCCACTGATCTGCATTTCAAAGAAATCTCATTTAGCAGCGGGAAGGATAAAGTTCTTTTCATTGTGCTCTTTTTTTATTGCATTCTTTGCTAATTTATCTGGTGCAGATTTAACGCGGGGCCGGGTGCAAGCGGCATGCGTGTTGCAAAAGGGGTCTTAAATACTCTGAAAGCGGTAACGTCTAGACTGCGAACCGGGGGTAATTACACGTCCAGTGATGAATAGAAGGAGTTTGAAGACCCATCTTTGTTCGGAAGCCTTGAATTGCTTGACTAACACAGATAAGGGGCATTTGGCCTCTGTCAAAAATATTGCAATGACTTTCCCCCCAACACAGGAATGGTATTTACTTTAAAGATAAAAATTATTGTGTACAGTAATCTGACTTGTTAGCATAATGTCTTCTTTTCATATTCAGAGCATGGTATGGGGCTGTGGAGGTATTCCTGTGCTTGATTTGAAATAGTTTATCTTGACTTAGTGCAGCGCTTCGAGTAAATATCAGACGTTGGCATTATTAGCACCTATGAATGGTTGATGGAGTGTGTATATATAATTTAATGGTATTTAGAGACATTGTGTAAACCCTTGATGCTGAGGTCACACATACTAATAGCATTTCTATAGCATTTTATGTGATTTAAATTGTGAGCCTTCACAGTTCAGAGGTGTTGTGGTATTAAAGTAAAGTCAGAGGCAATTTAAAATGAATGGAACATTAACAAAAATAATGTTTTGCCAAGATAATTATGTGGCAAGTGCAAGTTACATAGAATTTAACGTCCAGTGTTTATTTACACAAAAAAATGCCTTGGATCAAAAGTATATATGAGTAATATTGCCCTCATAAACATAACATTGTGTGTTAGTGTATTAGTCAGAAATATACAACTAAACCGCTAGTATAGAGGGAGCATATCAATTCTTAGCCTTGTCCTCATGGCTCTTTTCATAATACTTAGTAGAAGTGTTTCTCAGCAGAGGTCTCTGAACTCAGCCAGTCACTGTAATGGCACTTGGCAGTTTTTGTTTGCAGCAATGCTCTCCTGCCTCTTTGTACAGTTCTGAGAGCACATTCCACAGGACCCAGCAGTCGTTGGTTGCCTACAGGGTCAGTGGAATTCTGAGAGAGAAAAAAACAAATCACATGGGTATCTGGGTCACTTGGTTAAGAAAACATGTATGTTTATGTGTTCTGTGCCACAAGTTTGTGTGTGCAAATTTCTTAACAAAAGACCGGCAAGATGTTATGTTATAACATGACAACTTATTTGTACTGATCTGTTAGTGTCTGCAAAACTGAGCACTTTGTGTACAGTTTGCCTTATACATTACTTCACTTTAGAGATACTGTATGCTCTTTATTGGGCAGAATTTTATTCAAATTCTGATACATCCATGTAACCCAGGTTAAAAACAAACACAAAACAAAAAAACAAACAAACAAAAAAAAGACTCCGATACTTATGCACTTATGCATTTGAACCCAGAAGGTTCTTATGGATTTATTATCTGAAATCTTGTTTAAGGTTTTATTAAACATGTTTAACATACCTAGCATTCTCTCACTATATTTATATTCTAAGTTATATTTACCACTTCTTTTAACAGATCCTTTGAGTACCTGGACCCACTCATCCAAAGACGGACATCAGTTGAACATTTTTTCCCTCAGGGTAAGTTTGCAAAAGTTTATACTTGTACTTCTGTCAGGGACTTCAATGTTTTAGCTCATGCGTTCAGAAAAAGAGGAGATGGTGCACACCAGACTGATGCACAATAAATGTCACTAAATTACATGGTATCATAACATATCATAACATATTTGTATGTGATTTTCCTCTCTGGTTTGTCTGTTTCAGGACAGGATCTGGTATGGCAGTTGCACATTGCACAAGCCGAGCACTCTGAAGCCAAGGCAGAAGTGGTGAGTAAACATACTCTTTACTGTGATTATTTGCATGGCCCATCATCTAGTCTTAAATATTTCATCAGTTTCAAGCCAGAGAGTATTTCTGACAATGTGTAGCACAATAAAACAACGTCTGCATGCATTCCATCTGTCTTGTCAAAATTCTTAAAAACTCTCAAAACACCACTTGTTCTGCAAGTGTTTAATGTTAATGACATAATGAGCTCATTCAATTCTACATTGTGTCTGAGAGCAGCTGTTAGCACGTCCTCTGGTCCTCTGTCACAAACCACAGTAACAGCAGCAATTTGTCACCAAGTCAGTGCAGAAGGAGTGTGAGGAATTTCCTCACTTGCTGATTAATGGACAGCAGTGGCGGGTTCGTCATTAGCCATATAGCTTCCTACAGCAATATACACATTGCCAGACAATGACAATGATGAGGAAAAGAGAGACCCATGCTGAAAAAGATGTGATTCTATGTGGGAGGTCAGTCATTGAGCACAGCGAAGGGAGACATTGGGTACTTTGTTATGAAATATACATAGACATTTTCACTTCTTGTAATAGTTTAATTTTCATTTACAAAAAATGGAACAGACATTCTATTCCCCGAAGTTATCACATCTGTGTTATATTTTAAAGAATTCTTGGTGTTGTTAACATTCTTAACATGACTTATATGTATGGAATTTGTGGTTTTAAAAGCAATAGTGAAAACGGCAGGTTACTGTGATGTAGTTATTCCTTAAACATGGCATGTGGTGGAACCACTAGAAGTTAAGGTGTATCTCTTCATCCATGATCAGTATTGGATAGTGGAGCCATGATTTTATTTCCTCTCTAAATGTTCTAACAGATTATAGTGGCCAGATTTTGGCCAGCTTGATTAAAGCAGTCTTGTGGTAATCCTGTGGTCTTCGTAATGGAAGAAAAACCTATTGGTTTGGCTATCGTGTGCCACAGCTCTGCATTTTGCAAGCTGCAGATATGATTAAAGTTTGCTATGAGGTTGGATGGCTTGGCTGGAAATCATATCCCATGAGTCATCACTTCACACGTCTTAGAGGAACCCAACTTTCTCGTTCACAACTTCAAGAGATTTGAATATTGGTTTTTAATTTGTTGAGTATCCAGTGAAATCTTTAAAGATAAACTCTTTTGGAGCAGAGCTATTCTCATCAGGGCAGGAACAAAAGTATAATTGCCCCCCGACTTTACACTGGGTAAGCACACACTTTGTGAAATCTGCCTCAATTAAACGTATCTTGCTCAAGTTTGAAGACGGCTGTTCCAATGGACAGCTTGCCTTTGAAAACTGATTTCATGTTCTGGTAGAGTGCCTGTCATCTCTTTCCCAAATGACTCTTTGAGAGCTCTTTCCTTTCCCCAGTGTTGTGGAGTATAACCTCCATGGAGCTTTGCTCTGGCCACTTGGAGCAGAGAAGATGAGGGATATCAAAGGAGCCGGGCTCCATCCCTATTGGCAGGTGTCATTGTGTGGCTGATTTGGGATTGGAGGGTAGGTGGATGGGACGGGAAGCTAATCTTTATCCCCTATTAACCCCAGAGCCCGAAGTGCTCTAGGGATCAGGTCAGTGGTCAATCCCCCTTTCACAGCCACCCAGAATATTTTAAACTTAAGCCTTCTCCATGACAAAAAAGTCCTTGTCATCAAAGGTTCACGTCTTTCCTCACTGATTCATGGATGTGGTTTTTCTCTTTTCTTAAAACTTTCTTTGCTTCATTGATTTGTCTTGATGTAGGATTTTTTTTGGAGCTTGACCAAGTTTCTATATTCTTGTTAAATTTGAATTAGTTAAGGGTTGATAAAGTCATGCTTTGAGTAAATTGTAATATAAGCAGTTCCTTGTCTTGCCCAAAGAGTTTTCGGCATATCAATTCAAGCCTTTTGGAAAAAAAAAAAAAGTATGCACCTCAGACAGATTTCGCTCTTCGAGTTGAATTTGCTACTATAAAAGGCAATTATTAGCACACATTCCAGTAATCTGAAGAACTTTTTGGTTTATTTTCTTCACAGCTACTAGTATGTAGTAAAGTGCAGAAACAGATGGATGTAGTAAAGGGAGAGAATATGTGGCGAACAGTTGCCATGCGAATAGAGTTACAAAGGACAGTCTACGCTGTGCTGCCATCACTCCTGATGCAGGAGACAGACTGACTCAATGAGGTTATTGATCCAGTGAGGAGCTATGCTAATCACCAGGCTGAATGAGCCGAGATTCAGTGTCCTTCACTACGACTTCTAATCCAGCTCCCTCTCTTCACTTCTCTCTCCACACCCCCTCCTCCATCATACTCCTACACTCACAACACACAAAAACTCTTGTCAGTGACTCATCCACATCTGTACTGCATGTTTGTTTTTCAGTCAAATGATTGCATTTTCTGTGCTATTCTTATGCTCTGGCTTAACAAATTACAATCCATGGGTTTTTCTCAAGTGCCAGGGATGACTGTGAAACGGAATACCGTTCTCAGGCATGACATCAGAGTGGTGTGACCCAGCTTTCACTCAGTTACTGCAGGTGCGTGAAATTAGGAAGGTGCATTGCTTAAAGATGATCTGCCCAAAGCATCTCGCTGAAGTCTCCTGCGTTCATTACGGTCAAGAAATTGATCACTTTGAATTTGATGATATAGGCCTATCCGTAAAGTATTACCAGAAGTTTTACCAGAAAATGCTAAAATTGGCCAATGACAGGTAATACCATTGGTTTCCCAGACACTTTGGCATGTAACCTTGTGGAGGTTCTGATTTGAAAAAAGGGCATGAATTATACAGTACTGTGCAAAGAAATGCTGTAGAGCAAAGATGCCTTCAAAATAATGAAATTAAATGTTTCTACATTTTAAAAAACTACCGTAAAGAGCAGTAAACAGTAGTAAATGAAACAAAGTCAATATTTGGTGTGACAAAAAAATTCAAATTAAAACAGTAGACTCTGGTACAACTTGTGCAGTTTTATAAGGAAATGAGCTGGTAAATTTTATTGAGCATCTTGCAGAACCAGCCACAGTTCTTCTGGAGACTTTGACTTTCGCACTTGCTTCTTATTTTTGCAATAAAACCCAGCAGCCTACATTGTGTTTTTCTGTCTGAAAAGAGTCTCTTACGTAATATGCTGCTTTCTTTAATGACATACAAACATTTTTCTGTAACATTTAATTTTGTGCTAGAAAACTAATGTTTGGGAATCTAAAATGTTTTTTGTACTGACTTGATAATGTAGAAGTCATAAAATAAAAAGTCTAAAACAAAGTTTGTGCTAAAAAAAAAATAGTGTGCCTAAAACTTTTTCACAGTACTGTATGTATCGCTAGTAGTAAGTCTCCTTGCATATATACATTGTACATATATGTACATAATTTCTAGCTTATATATTCTCACATTTAGCTTGGGCAGTTCATACTAGTAAAAGGACTGTATTGTGACAAAACAGCAGTCAAGAATCCAAAAGAATGCAAAAGGGGGGGGAAAAAATGCAGATTCCTTTATGAAAAGTGGCAAAGAGGTATAATGTAGCTTAAGTATAAAGACCCAGCTTTCAGTGCAAGTGACACAGTAAATACCCATGATTCACATTTGTTTTATGGATTTACCCACTTGTGATTATTTAACATCCAGTTTAAAAGGATTAAAAATTGCACACACTCATAAATGCACAGTATCCTTATAGAAGTGGCACAGAATAAATGATTTGATTTAGTTGTCATTTATACATTGCATTGGGACTGGCAGTGTTTTGGTTAGTAATAATACTGATTGGTTACTAAATTTGGAAAGCAACTAGCTGCAGTGGCTGATGAGCTTCAAAGTTCATTTCAAGCCTTTTATTTATTAATCAACTTAGCAATTAGCAGATTATATATTCTGAACAACTATGTCAAGAGCACAGTTATATCAAAACCAAAATAAACCTAAATTATTTTGCAAGCAGTATACTGTATAATAAATATAATAACATAACCATTTTATAAAATAAATATGCCCTTAGCTGCAGTTGGTTTTGTGGAAACTTATTTTCATGTGCTTTGAAGGATTTTGGCCTCCCATGGACTTGTGAGAGATTATATGAATAATTGGTCACAAAGAAGGTTCATATAAATGTAAATTAGATTAAATTAATCCAATCTCTCATTTGTTCTGTCCTCACATTTCAGGATCACAACATGTTCCATTTTTTCACATAAGTAATTTGGTTTGTTTTGGGTAAATATTTATTAAATATTAATAGCAAATATTTGTTTGAATATTTATTTTATTGTTTGAAAGTAGACTTTATTTCACGTTGCTTTGATAGCGCTGTTTTGAAATGTTGTTTGTGTTTGAATGCTTCTAGTCATATCCATTCAGAAGCTAGAAAGCAAAAAGCCAACTGCTTTGTTCTCTGTGCTCACTTGATCGTGGCTTGAAACATGATACAGAGTAAACACTAGTACTAGAGCTCGGAATTTGGCTTCTTGACCACAAACCACAAGCTTACACAATGTAACCGCGTCATGCCTACCTGGCTTGATGGAGTGGTGTGAAAGTGTGTACGTGTGAGACGTTCTTTGCCTGATTCAGATCAGTCCGTATAGAAAGATGACATGTGGACATGCGTGCCCTTTCGTCCAAACTTAAGAAGCAGATGGAATACAGTTTCTGATTACTCTGTGTGTGTGTGTGTGTGTGTGTGTGTGTGTGTGTGTGTGTGTGTGTGTGTGTGTGTGTGTGTGTGAGAGAGAGAGAGAATACGGTACCCCCCTCCCTATATGAAAGTGGTGCCTCCGGGCCAATTGTGTGGTCACACTCGCTGACTCTGAGGCTCGTGGAGTGATGTTGACTGGAGCAGCCAGAGGGGAGTCATGTGAGAGGAATCCAGTCTGCATAAACATGCCATTTCAGCAGCACAGAAAGACAGGGTGTCCTCTGGCCCAGCTCACCTGTGAAAACCCATGCCATAAAACACTCTTCATCTCGCTTTTAGGCTCTATCTTTCTGTCTTCTTCAGAGAAACTTCAATTTTTTAGAGCTCACACTTCATGTCATGTAAAGCTCCAGAGTTGTTGGGCCTCTGCGCTGTCACTCAGTGTCAGGACACTCACCTATGTTTTGTTGTACATGAGCTGTTCCACACTGTCGAGGGGGAGAGAACTTCACCTCTCTCTCTCTCTATCTCTCTCTCTCTCCCCTGTCTCAGTCTCTAGCCTTTCTCACTTGACTCCTTTTCCAAAGCCATCTCCATTGCTTAATCCACTCTCTCCCTTTCATTCACAGCTCCCCCACTCCTTCCATCCTCCTGTCTGAGGCACAGTTTTCTACACACACACACACACACACACACACACACACACAGGCTTTAATGCAGACTGACGCCGCTGCCACAGGACTGATTGAAACCCATGTCTCAAAGTTGCTAATGTTCACTGAACCATTTTATTGAAGATAAAGTAAATAAAATAGGTTGCCTTATGTGAGTTCAAATGAAAGAGACTGGAATGATCTGAAACATACACACACAGACACACACATCTGAGATTGGCTCATAGAGAACTGAAGAATGAAGCAAACTGGAGTGAGGTGTTTTCTAGAGGTGTTAAAGTTAGGGAGGGACGCAGCTATTTTTTATGGTTCAGGAATTTCAAAAGTCCAATGTTTTTTGAGAAGTCTGGGAGAAAGCAAACGGTTTGATTTAAAATCATTTTCAAGGAATGCCAATCATAAATTTAGTTGAAGTATATTGTGCTGCCTCCGAGCACAATCACACTGTTCTGCTGATGTAATTCTGGCCATTTGAATGACATGACGTGTCAAATGGGCTGCAAGGTTTTTTGTTTGTTTGTTTTTTGCATACACAAATTGACTTTGGGACCTTCTGCATTTTTGTGATTTAGTGATTGACATTTATTTACAAAGTAGATATGAGAATTGATGATACTCTTTATAATTGCTTTGATAGACAGGAGCATAGACACAGATCATAAAGCATAAACTTTACATTCTCGTTCTTATTACACCTGACTTATAAGTGTAGAGTCATCACCTTGACTGCATGTCCTCTGAATCAATGCAGAGATTTTAGATTTTGTAAATTGAACCTGTCTATTTTAAATAAATGCCCTGTTCATTTTGAAGCCGTTCAATCCACTTCTCTTCCAAAGATTTACATTCAATTTTGAGTGTTAAACCTTTTTTCCTCTTGTAGAGTTTTCTCTGCTGGAGGGAAAGACCATATTCAAATTTGGACGTGATTTCCTTTGCACTGAATACTGGTATAGGTGACACAGTAATACATTACTATTGTCCTCAATAATAAATATTCTACCAGCTCCTCCTCAGTCTGCTGGCCCTGAATGTTCTTGCTTTGTGGAGAGCGCTAGGTCATTCTGAATTCACTCTCTCCTCCTTTTGTCAAACATTTCAGTGCTTTGATAGTTTTCTCATTTATTTAGTGAATAGTTGAAGAGGTGGGGGAAGAAAGAGAGTTTTTACATTATGTAAATGATGGAACGGTGCCTATAATCTCTCACATATTCATCATGGCAGACATTGGACTGAGTGATACTGGCCTCCATTTTGCCATTGTTTGGATTCCTATCCTCTTTCTGCCCCGCTCAATGCCTTTACCAGGCTTTAATCCAGCCCACTTCCCTGTGACAATGTTTACTAGCTATCATTCTGTAAGCACTTGACTGGCTCACTGTTCCCTTTGACTGTGACGAGTGTAAGAATAATGCTATTGTGAGAAATACAGGAATAAAGTCATGACTGTATGTGTTTAAGTGTGCATGCATTTGTACGTGCCTATGTTTTTAAAAAAAAAAAAAAAAAAAAAAAAAAAAAATTGGTTTTTCACTTGATGCGTATTCAGGAGATACCATTCTCTGCAGAAATATTGTGACAACTTGATCAATCGGTTTAATATTACCTTCATTTTAGTCAAACAATAATTGTTTTTAAAAAAAAAAAAAAAAAAAAAAGGTTCTCTGGTGATCCAGCGGCTAAGGATCCCTTGCTCTCACCGTTTGATTCCCAGGCAGGGAACCCCGGCCACTGGGGGGATTGTACTCGGTGCCGGTCCCAAGCCTGGATAAAATGGGAGGGTTGCCTCAGGAAGGGCATCCAGTGTAAAACCTGTGCCAAATCAAATATGTGGATCAATGATCTGCTGTGGCAACCCCTAACAGGGAGCAGCTGAACTAGAAAATTTTTAAAGTAGAATGAATGCATAAAATGTATGAAGATTTATTGATGAACATCTCATGCTGTTTTGCAGAATACTTGAATATGCGTTTATGTTCACTATGACTAGAACACGCGCGCACACACACACACACACACACACACACACACACACACACTATATGCATATGGCATTAACCTCTCACAGCTGCGAAGTTGCCTGTCTGCAGAACAACAAACTGAAGCTACTAACACTGGGTAATTATTAGCTTTAAGTAGAGATTAAAATTAAAATGTTGACAGCAAATTGGCTTTTAGTGCGTGTTTCATGCACCTGGTTGTGGATCAGAGAGCCTCTGCTAATGACTCATACCACACACACACACACACACACACACACACACTGCAAACCAGGAACATAACAGTGTTTCACAGTGACTGAACCCTTTCTTTACGAAACCATGCATATATACAGACTAATGAGCTTTCTAAATATATATAATTTACCCACTTTTCCATGAAGATGGCTTTCTTTCTCTTCAAATTGTTTTCCTTTCATTGCCTTGACAGCGGAGAGGATTAGTGCTGTAGCCACTAACAACGATCAACATGTTTTTACTGTTGTCACGTAGTGCATCTCTTTTTCTCTTCCACTCTCCCACTACCGTGTCTCTCCATGTTAAAATGATAAACAATCACTTTGACCTCAGGTGGCCTGTTTTTGACATGCAGTCAGTTAAATGGTTTGTAAGATGTTTAATTACCAAATGGTATAATCATTCTCCATCTCCTGATTAGATGTATAATATTAAGTGAATCGCCTCCCTTGAGTAGGGTGTTTCACAGATCAATAGATTTAGATCTGGGAGGGGTTTTGCCTTGAAAGGAACAGGAAATCTCGCTGTATAGCTCAGCGGAACAATTCTTCATTTATAGAAAATTAGCTAGTAGGTATTTAGCAAAATTTAAATTCCTTGTGTAGGCACAGTACAGGGTCTGACTGCTGATGGTCATTCCTGGATTTTTATCTCATGTTTTCATACATCTGTGCCTTTGTTTAACCCTGTATTCTTCACTCTTGTAGCTACATCCCTTAATAATTGGTGTCACTGTAGTTACTGAATAATTTATAGTAGTTACTGAATAATATGCTGGAAGATGAATATCTGAATAACAAGCTGCAGGTCAAGGCTTTAAAGAAGTAAACCAATTCTAGACCATTTCTGCTTAAAAATACAGTAGACACACACTATCATAAAGTGTTGTATGCGAAAATGAATGCAATAAAGCACAAAAGAAAGCATCTCTTAATTAGTAATATGCTTTAAGATGTATAACTTGGAAGATTTGGACATTAAGGGGTTATCCATCATCTTCATAAGCATTTTACATAGTTGTATTCAATATGGGATCGAAATCCCCTAACAAACTACAAACTCACACACACACACACACACATGTATGGACAGACACACTTCATTAGGTCCCTGCGTAATTTCCAGTGGTACAGTTTAACCACAAACCCGAGTCAGTAGTGAAAACATATGGTATCATTTTTGTCTGGGTAATAGAAGGTAAATATTGCACTCTTCTTCATGGAGATGTTTCCTAAACTGAGGAAATGTGCCTGTAGCACTTAGGAATGCTCAGAAACATCACATGATGGCACTGTTTCCTTCTTTCCATACTCGGCTGCCTCGGCTGCAGCAACAGGGTATGCTTTATGTTAGCTGAATGCACTTGAAAAGGCAGGAACTTCAAGAGAGCCAGGAGCTGCTCAACCAGTGTCCCAGGGCAAGTGCCTCTAAACGGGCCCAGCATGGAAGCATGATCGTGCGCCACAGAGGGCTTGAACCTCCTCCAGCCTGTTACATTCGTTAAAGGAACTAGCAGGAAATTCATGCAATATTAGACTTTGGTTATTTAAAGAAAAAACGAAAAGAAGAATGTATTTGGCTTATTTTTAGTTTTTCAGATCATTCTTTTCATTTGTAAAATTTGTGTCATGCCCAGTTTTTTTTTTTTCTTTTATGAATAAAATGTATTACGACCTATGGACTTTATCTAAGTTGCATCAGTGTTGATTGATGGTACAGGTTGCATGTGTTGGCCAAAATAACACACTGCAAATATAATTATAATTGGGATGTGCAATATATTATAACAGACCAGTGAAGACATGATGAGTCATGGTTAAAGACAGACCTTAATTTTTTTTTTTTGTTAATAAACCAATTCCAGAAAGCTCACAAGATACAATAAAAAATAAATGGTGGTGATTTATTATGGAGTTCATTTGCATGTTGACGGCTTCCACCGAAACCATAAATAAACATTGCGTCTGTTGATTTTTTTAGCAGAATTTTTTTTGCACAATCACAAAATATGAAATTGTACCAAAGGTGAAATGATAGTTTGTACTAATTACACTGCGGACGTAAACAAAAATCAATTGGTCCACTCCTGTAATCGTACGCTACACATCGCACAGCCCGGTCTGTTTTAGAATTAAAATTTTCTGAGTACATTTAATACAACCTGAATTCTGTGGTTATTCACCCGGTTAAATTAATTAAATCAGATTCCTCTGATGCTGCCAGGCGTTCGGATGATAATTGCATCAGCACGCTGGAGTATAATAGGGTGGAAAGTGTTTTTAAGGTGGCAGTTCATTCCAGCCTGAATCGTCCGCTCCAGCAGTGAGACTGAGGCTAGTCCTGTGGCAAGAGCTCGTACACTCAGAAGGGCTCCTACTCGCCTGGTTTCAATTCATACAACGTATAATGCATTTGGCAGGTTCAATTAAGAAATAGCAGTCGCAATCATTTTATTAATAACTAACTATTTCCAGCATCATCGTCGCCAAAGAGTAGCGCTGTTGTTGTAATGAGCAGTATATGAACTTTAACAAGTCCAATTACCTTTTAACTCCCTTATAGCCAGTACATTTGTCCCTCTGTATTTGAAACAAAACAGCAGTGTGAAAAATTGCTGCAGTTACATTTCAATGCGACGCTAATCATAAATAAAGGCAGGAGTGCAAATGAGCGGCGTTACATTGGGGAGGCTGAGAAGGGATGAAAAATGGAATGCTGTGTACTGGTAAATAGATAATCACACAAAAGTAATTGAGGTTTTCAAACCCCAATCTATTCTGCCAGCGTGAGCTCGTTTACATGTTAATCACGAAAGCGATTTCCTTCATCACAAGGAAGTCCACACTCTTTCATAACCAGCTTTTAATTGCATTTAAAATGTCACAGAGGTGGAACATGTGTAATTTAGCCATAACTGTGTCCAAATTAATGGCCTCTACACAGACGTTCCATTCACCAAGCCCAGATGAGTCAGGCAGTTTGGTATTTTTATGATTTTATTCTTAATATATTTATTGGAAATGCACCAGGCAGTTCCTCTCTCATTGTATGTTTCTCCAGTAATACTGCTGCTATCTGCATGAAATTTTTTCTATTAAGCATTAAACTCAAGATAATGGTTAGTCTGTTCTATTGAACTTACTCATACGTAGGCTGAAGTTTGTAAAGCGTCAAGTAACTATTGTGTAGAAGTTAACAAGAGGAAATCGAGGAGATTAAAGCAAGGTGAAAAAGTCAACAGTCTAGATTTAAAGGCACCAAAAAAAGTTTGTTTTCTTTCATCACCAGGTGTTCTTGCACATATAAATTACTGAGATGATGTTTCCATAACACAGCTTAGAGCACTCCAGAGAGGCAAACCTGCAAAACAGACCTATTTAATTTTTCATGGAGGAGGACCATCAGGAGCAATAAGCCAATATTCTTCTTCCCATTTTCCAGATGCTTTCTCTAGCCCTGCATCTTTCCAAACCCTAGCCCTTACTTTTTTTCAGAATAAAAAGCAGTTCTGCTGAGACCCACATGAAAGGGAAGAACTGTTGAAATGTTAATTTTACCATCTGCTGTTGAGGCCAGCTACCTTTGTGTGCCTGTGTGTTGGTGAGTCTGGGCGTGTGTGTGTGTGCGTGTGCGCGCGCATGTGCGTGTGTTTTCTCTCTCCTTAAATTCCCAGCAGTTCTGTTCTGTTTTTATAAATGTGTTGGTATTTTGGTTGTTTGAAGTAGTTTTGGATCAGTGACCTAAAGATTCAGACTTGCCATGAGGAGTGACATTGCGATTGGCCTGGCATCATCGCCGAGTTAGGGGCTGTCCCACTCCCGTCACATAATCGTCTGTCCCTTCCAGATACTGTCTGTGCTATTTCCAAGTCTGTCCCAAACACTTGCGCTCCCTCACACAAGCACTTCTCAGTAGGGGTGGGAGAGACGATCATATCATGAGACTTAAAAGACGATTCTACGATAAATGATCTGTATCAGCAAAAGTAGTGTTGCTTTTTTTTTTATTATAATAAAATGAAGCTAACAATTAATAAATAATTTTACACTGAAAAGGAGGAAAAAACTAAAAAATATTAACTTTACAAAGTGTTCTTAAACTTTAACCTTTAATCAGCTGCTTTTAATCAGATTGTAACTATTATTTTAGAAATCCCTAAAATATGTTATAAAAAGATATCGCGATAGCTAAGATATATCAGGAAAAAGTATTGTGACAATTTATCGCAATATCTATTTTATATGGTCATATTGCACAGGCCTATGTCTCAACTGTGTCTTCTTTTTGAACTGTTAATTTTAAATGAAATAAAATAAATTTGTTCAGTTTCTCAGAGTTCATCAGCTTAATGTTGCATAGAAACCTGCTTGCTAAATGCTCTTTCAAATGCTCCTTGCTTCTCTTTCCATTACACTGACAATGGGCAAAGAAAGGAAGACAAACAAATGAAAGCATTCCAGCCAAGGCTATGTTGGAAACACAGATTCGTTTAGCTTGATTTTCTCCTCATTCAGTACTAAGCTGTCACTTTTTTTAAAACCATGTTTTATCTGGTGTACAGTTGAGGCCATGGCCAAATGGACAGATTCCATTGTGAGATTTGATAGTTGGCAATTAGGCTGAGACATCCTGTAATGTGACTGTGTGCAGAGTTGCAGAGCGTTTGCCTTGGCTGGGATCTGATTGTTTAGTCTGCTCTCATTGTGAACCCTCACTGTTTCTGAGTAGCAGTTGACGGTTGTTTGCGAAGTGCCGGGGAAAATGTGAGAGGCCACCGCTTGCCTGCTCTATTTATTTATTTTTCTCTGTCCTTGGGACTGGAATCTGATTTGTGTTCATGTTGCATGGTTCTTTTTGGAGCAGATTTGTCTTTAGCAAACGCGGCTGCTGGAACGTAGACTTTGCATGACCTTACTGTGCAGCCTGTATTTCATTAATGACCAGCTCTGTGGTTTGGGGAGAAGAATATTTTTCATATGACACCGCCTTGCATTAGTGCAGAGCAGCAGCTGCAGAAAGCCCAAAAGCAGCCAATTTTGTGGCTTTGAAAGGTGTGAAAAGTTCAGCTCCCTATAGTAAGATCCTTGCATTTATAATTTGTGCGTGTGAATGTGTCTGTCTTCAATCGGAACTACTGTGGACTTGTAAAAAAAAAAAAAAAAAAAAAAAAAAAAAAATGCTAATGAAACATTTGCCTTTCATTTTTATGGCAGCAAGAAAATGTGAAGGATATGATGTCCTACATTAATATCAGAAGACTGAGGTTTGACTTTTTCATAGTAAGTATAGTGAAATTAGTCAACATTTAGGCTATTAACGCACAAGTAACACATTAAAGGATTGTAGGAATATTAAACAAATTGCTGCAATAGTACCAATTAGGTGAAGTACTTACTGATGTCTTCCTGATATCAATACTTCTATACATTCCTAAAAGTAATCTACAGTGAACTACCACAGAGTATTGAATGTCCTAAAGGGAAGCCCCGATTTTGTCCGGGCCAAACAAAAGAACCCTGTACAGTCGCCTGCTGCTCTTTCCGTAATGTTCTCCTTTCGTGATTGCTCACTACAAGTAGCAGAAACAGTGTTGGCATCAATTCTGACCTGCGTATTTCTGCAATCCTGATTGATATTTACTGTGTGTCTGTTTGTATGCTGGCATTCAGAATAACAGTGTTAGTTTAAGGCTTCAGTCCTTCAGCAGCAGTGGGGAAGATGGAGGCTGGCCATCAAGGCTCAGTGAATCCAAACAAAAGAGGGATTACCTAATAGTCCAGCTATGTATTTGAAGTCGAGTCTTCTGTTTGTTTGGGGAGGTGGATGGTGTATGTGCTTTTAGATGGCCCAGCAGCAGCTGTTGGGCACTTTTTTTTAAACCTTCTTTTTTCCATCACCCTTTCTAGGCAGGCTGCAAAAATCCTTGCTGTGCTGAACTCTTAAGTAAGATAATGAATAAAAAAGTTGTAGGTGTCTGGAAGTAATTGGGAATACGGAGTGTTGTTGTGCAGTATGATTGAGTCTGGATGCAAAATTGAAAATCATCCATCGGCAAATTTTTTATTTATTTTTTTTTTTTACAGGCTGGCTTAATTTATATGATTTACATTTCTAATATGCATGTTTGTGTGTGAGTCTGTTGTGTGAGTGAGTGGGTGTAGAGTTAAAAAAAAAATTTTTAAAAATACTGCAAAGTGTGTGCTTTGGTACAATGTCAAAATGAAACTATTGCAGTAACTACAAATCATTATCACCCAAAGTATTTCAAATGTGCAGTACTGTGCAAACGTTTTAGGCACATGCAAAGAAATGCTATAGAGCAAAGATCCCTTCAAAATAATGAAATTAAATGTTTCTACATTAAAAAAAAAAAATACCGTAAAGAGCAGTAAACAGTAGTAAATGAAACAAAGTCAGTATTTGGTGTGACAAAAAATAAATAAATAAAATAAATAAATAAAATAAAGATAGTAGTCTCTGGTACAATGTGTGCAGTTTTATAAGGAAATGAGCTGGTAAGTTTTATTGAGCATCTTGCAGAACCAGCCACAGTTCTTCTGGAGACTTTGACTTTCACACTTGCTTCTTATTTTAACAAAACCCAGCAGCCTTCATTGTGTTTTTTGTCTGAAAAGTGTCTCTTATGTAATATGCTGCTTTCTTTAATGACATACAAACATTTTTCTGTAACATTTCATTTTGTGCCAAAAAACTAATGTTTGGGAATCTAAAATGTTTTCTGGACTGACTTGATAATGTAGAAGTCATAAAATATAAAAATATAACAAAGTTTGTACTAAAAAAATAGGGTGCCTAAAACTTTTGCACAGCACTATATATCAAAATAAAAAAGTTTTTAGTGTCTGCTTGTTTCTATGAATTTCATTAATTTCTCTGTCTTTCATAGATTATACATTTTTGTATAGGTGTCGATGCCCTTTGGTGAGCTTTATCAAGAATGCAATGATGTGTGCATTCTGTTCAACTGAAATGGGATTTGTGTTTTTTGGAGTTTTTTCTTTTTCATTTTTAAGCAGGAACACTTACATTTCTGCTGGTCTCTGAATTAATGGAAGCCATTTGTGTTGGTGAATATTTGTCCATTCACTCCTGTTTTCAGTGTCAGACTGTTTCTGCGCTTAAATTATAGAACATGGACGCTTTTAAGGTAGAGAGGCAGCAAACTGATAAGTGGTTCATTTCACTTTCTAAGCCCTTTTTATTGGAACTATAATAACTGCTGTATTATAATTTATAATGTATTCCTTCGTTTGCTAATGCCCTCGGATATATCTGAGGATTGTGGCTAAATGTGGTCTGAATTTTATTGTGGTTACATTTTAAAAAGACAAATCAATTACATGTTTTTGGTAATGCACCGCAATTCTGCTGTCAATCAGTTTATGGACGGCTGAATGGATGGGCCAGAATGTGTGTGTGTGTGTGTGTGTGTGTGTGTGTGTGTGTGTGTGTGTGTGTGTGTGTGTGTGTGTGTGTGTGTGTGTGAGTCAGAGAGAGAGAAGATCCATGTAGTGTAGGACCCCACAGAATAAAAGTGTTTTTTTTTGTTTGTGCAGTATGCCATCAGTCTTCAATCAACTCAGTGTGTTTCATAATGGCTACAGCCTGAGCTTGAGGCCTTTGAACCGATGGCAATGTTATTACGGTCATTTTTACCTGATAGAATATGGACTTTTTCACATGCTGTCAGACTCGAAACGTCATTAAAGCAATTCTCACCAAAAGTTTTCCGCAAACTCAAATGTGAAAGAGTTAGCCGTTTTGGCCAAATTGCAGAGCACAAGACTGAAGAAGGATATTAGTGGGGGGAAATCTTTGGGAAGTAAAAATTGCCACTTGCATACTGTCTTTGACCACAGTGCAAAAGCTTAACCACTCCTGAGGAACATGTGCCGTTTAGGAAGATATAAAGGAGTGATTTTATTACTTGGTACATCTCCCCTCAGAAGCGATTTCATTTCTCCTTTCAGACTCCACAGGAGCCTTTATTTGATCTCATATTCCTGAGTTTAACTGCCTCAAACCAGCCAACCTCCGTTTATTTTCATTTGGAAAACACATTTTCTGTTCACCTCAAGAGAAGCTGAAGATGGATAGGAGGGGGCTGCCCAGCTCTGTATCGAATGTAAATGTCTTCTTTGAGCTACTTTTCACCCACGATAATTGGAGCCCAAACTTCGCATTCCACTCCTACTAGGACCAGCAGAGAGGCGTGTGACTGGGGTGCGTTTTTGCCACACTTGCCATAAAGACAGCCAACATGTAGTCTCACCTTCTTTTTCTAGTGTAAGGCTGTCATGTAGCATGAACAGTTCTTGCATTTCTTTGTATTGGTTGTGATTGGGCTCCAATTTAAAAAAAAAATTGTTCGTGTTCTGTTACATTTTTCAATTTAAAGCATACATCCTGATATACTGTTTATAGGAAAATTGATAAATTGAAAATTAAGTAGTAGATTAAGTCAAACACAAGACACTCGTGTAGACTGACCAGTTTTCGATAGCCCGACTTCATTGGTAACCTCATTTGGTTTTGGACAGGATTGTCCATTTAGACCAGTTTGCCCTTAAGCCTGGGCTACGATTTCTTACCTGTTACTTTTGTTACTAAGAAATTTTTGACTTTATAACAGACAGTGGACTGGATTCTTGCTTAGAGGTTACCACAGTTTGTCCCTGTCTGTCTTTTGTCCCCTGTACCAGGTCTCCAACACCTAGGTCTGCTCTAAGCCCTGTCAAATGACAGCACCATGCAAACATTTGGTAGTTTTCAGAGACCAAAACCCTACTTCCCCCACCTCTCTCTCTCTCTCTCTCTCTCTCTCTCTCTCTCTCTCTCTCTCTCTCTCTGGGTAGCCCCCACTGGGCTCAGTTCCATGCAGTGAATTACCTCCAGATGTAATTCCTATCCCCGCCCTCAACGAATTAGTGGCTAGTAACAATTGGGTTTAAATTAGCAGCGGCATGGAGAATGGTTACGTTTGAAATTTCCATATAATGAGTTTATTATTCTTTGGTGGGATGCCATTTTCCTCGATTAATTTTCTTTCTTTTTTGTTTAATTTGTGTCTGTTTGAATAGTGTTAAACTGCTGAATGGAAGAGGCTCATGGTAGTCTGAACTCTGATGTAACATGAAAGTATACTGAATAGATCCATCTGTATCTGTCTTTCTCTCTTTCTCTTTATCCCTGTCTCTGTTTTTCTCATTGTGTTAAAGTTACATTTAAATCACACAAATCACTTCCAACTGAGTGTGTAATTTGTCACTTATGTTATCTTATTGTTTTCCCCCCCTCTCTTTTGTTCATTTTTTTTTTTAGAGCATTTGAACAAAATGGATTAGTGTATTTTGAGGGTTTTTTGTTTTTATTTCATTGTACTGAATACATTGAGTGGTTATAGAGCCTTTAGTGCATATCCTTTTATCTGATTACAAGTTTGGCAGCCGTGTGCATCTCAAGCCTTGTCACCTACATTTTCCCCCCAATGTGATTCTAATACAAATTGCAGCCTTTACAATATGATAATATCTTGTGTGTGTGAAAAGGGAAGTAGGCTGTCATGCAGTATGCTTTCATCTCGCTCCAATCTGCTGCATAATAGGTAAACTGCTGTGAGGTGTACTTGCTTGTATAAATTTACCCACACAGTCAAGTCTTTGATTTCATCAACTCGTCTAATTCAAATGTGCTTTTGAAGAAAGCCACATTTTAAGGCAAGGTGCCGAAGAGCCAATTTAACCTGGAGTGTCTGTCGCGTTTGTCGGGCCTTTCTGTTTGAAGTGGCTGGTCAGCTTGAACTGTCTGACTTCTATCATTTCTGTCTCTTTTATTTCTCTGCTGTAATGTATACTTCAGTTCTCCCTGCAGCTGCTGAAGTGGTGCAGGTATCATTAAACAGGAGCAAAAAAGAGCGAGAGAACACTGCTGAGTGCTATACGTGGCTCCTGCTTGCGCGTGTTGATATTCCAGCTCGTGCAAATGTGCGGCAGTTTATTTTCAATAGGAACTGAATCAGGGCCCTTCCCTGGAGCTGCTTACTTGGCCTGTTGATATTGAGTCGAGCAAACACTCACTCAGGGATGTCCTGTTGGGCGGCCAGCCAGAGTCGCAAATGAAAGTCACATGTGTGAACTCCTGTGTGTGGATCCTGGGAGGCGAGCGGAGAGGAGCAGGCCCAGGCTCTGCAGGAGGCCTCCTCTCACTCACGGCCACTGGCCTTAATTAGCGTTTTAATGGTGCAGCCACGGAGTGCGGCTTATTTACCCGCCCAGATAGTGGCTTATTTTGATGTGCAAGCCTGCTCCTGTGTTGCAGGCTTATTAATGTTACAGATTAATGTTACAGATTAAGCATAGATGCGCTCACTAAGCTTTCTACTTTTGTGCTTGGCACCCCCACACCTCCCTCCCTTCTCTGAAATATGTATGCAAATATATTTGGACACTATCATTATAGGCTACTTAATAGGGATTTCATTAAGGAGCTGCCATGCAAAGCAAAGGCAAGTTGCCATGGATACTCTAGTGCTTAAGTACAGTGTATTATAATGTTTAGCTCTGTGTTATGTCATCCCTGTGTTCTAATGGTCCATTTCAGGCCACATCTCTCTCATCATTAGTCTGAAGAAATGCTTTGTCCTATTAGTTTGCATGAAACAGCAATATTTATAAAAAAAAAATAAAAAAAAAAGTTTTCACCAGCATAATTAGACAAACATACTCACACCTTGGATGTGGTTTCTTAGTTTTCAGTGGTTTGTATGTAACAATTGCATCAATAACATAATGAGATTTTCCAATTAGAAGACAAAAAAGCAAGGTTACTTTCTGGACAAAGAGATGGTGTGAGTGTATTTTCTGGTGAAAATATTTATAAAAAATCGCTTTATACAAAAGATTAAATAAATATAACAGCGGAAAGCATCTTTTGGCATAACTGTCACATGCTGACTTCACATTAAACATTTTGCTACACACTTCATTATTCATTCACTAAATTTGTGATATTAAGTTTATTCCCACCCTGGTCTGACTACATTTAACCAGTTACAATACAATACTGACCCTTCCTATATGGTCTCCGATGCAAGACATCTCTGTGATAATGCTGATGTTGTTTGTTTAAACTAAACTTAGTATTTGAAATTGCTTCATTCAAATGTCACTTTCTACTGAAATCCTGTACTTGCAAATAAAGTCAGGTCTATGACTGGAAGAGAGATAGAAACCACGCCGGTGAGTTTATTAGGGCAATGTTTACAAGTGCAGCATGCATAGCGTCAGATCGGACATCAGCTGCGCAGTGGGGAGGGAGACTGGAGGTGGATATGAACTCAAGTGCATAACTCTCTACCCAGAAAGAACAGCTTTGCTGCTTGTGGCAATTCTGCCAGGTCTGAAACACATCACATTCTCAGTGACTGCACACAAACCCAGCCTTGCTCAAGACTTGTTCATTCATCTGCATTTCACAATAAACACTATAACATTAAATCTCTGTTAATTATTAACAGCCCATTGATTTTTGCACTGATGTGTATATGAGGCTCACTGGATTGTGAACGTTACTGTAAGACAGCCTGGTGTCTTTGACTCGAAGAGGCTGGATCATTTCCCCCATGTGGGGGCGAGGAAGATGGAGATGGGCTCTTGACACTGCCTACTGGCTCAGGGCAGTGTGTTTTGTGTCTGCTCTAATTGAAAATGAATCGTTAGAGCGGGTTGCTATGGAAATTATGCCATCGCATGTAGAGAGCTGAGGGCTGGAGCGGCATAGCGGTGACCACCACGCATGCCAACGGTTCCTTCCCCCCACCCACCAGCCGCTTGTGTTCTTCTGCCACTGCTCAAGTGCCGCTACTGGGATTGTTCGTCCTCGTTGACCTTGGCAGTCCAAAGCTATGCAAAATGAAGAATAAAAAGACAGAAGTGGGAAGAAAATTAGCATCACACATATACAAGGAGTCACGGCACTGCTATGGGAGAGTGTTAAAAATGAAGCTGGAGTCAAGGGGAGGAAACAGCGTAGTCTGTCATTTGCCAGGCTAAAAGCCAGAAATAGCTGTTATTTAATGAAGCAACCTTTCCTCTGTGTTGTTTAGTGAAAGAGGGTGGAGGCCAGTAAAAGGTGTTATAGTTCCTGGCCTATGAACAACATTTCTGATGATATCATACTGTTAAAATATGATCCAGTTGAGCTAGCAGATAATACACTATTTGGAGCCAGTTAAATCATGCCAGCACAGCATTCAAAGCAGAGAGTTCAAAGTGGTCTTATGGCGTGTTGAAGGCTAGATGTTTAACTAAATAAATCTGTCATGCCTGCCTTGGGTGGATCTCACACAACATGAAAGTTCTTGCACACCATGCTCACCATGCTCTCTCTTAGTGTTTGTGAAGGTGGGGGTGTATAAGAGAGAGTTTGTGTGTTAGCCTGTCAGGGTGTGCACATGTAAGAGAGATTATTGATTACAGGAGTGGTTTTGGTCTGTGTTTTTATGTCGTTTCCATATAAATCGTAGATGTGAAGCTAATATTTTGATTAATCTATTTTCACTCTTTTCTCATATTTACCAGAGTTCTTATTACTGGCTTTAAGAGCTTGGCACATTTTGCCAGTTGATGCTAGTGGAACTTTTGGATTATTTTAGGCTTACACACGCTTTTCTTGAGTTCGTAAACAGCTGGCTCTTTCGCTCCTCATCCAGCGTTGTGTGTACAGACCAAGCCAGACAAGCCTCACTCTTCAATCTCTCCAAGTCCATGTGGCAAAGGGAGCTACTAGCAGATGGACTTGCCTTTGCATCTGCTGTGTGCAAACCAGGCTTTGTACACCACTCCTGGGGGAAAGCAGGGCTTTTTTTTTTTTTTTTTTCTCTGCAAGTAGATTCCTGTCTGTTGGAGTGACTAAGAAAAACATCTGTGGCATGCAGGGGGGTTGGAGGAGCCGGCAAAGGGGGCAGAATTGACAAAAGGATTGACAAACACCATTAGCCGAAGATGTTCTATGTCGTTGCTAGTGTGTACCGTTTACAGTACAGAGCATATGTCAATACATCATTGTGATGGCAGTCTGGCAGGAGACCCCACTCAATTTCGATTAGTAAATGGACGAATCTGTAGCTCAAAAAGACTGAAGCTTGATTAACATCTGTAAAGACAAATTTGCCTTTGTGAAGTGGATTCCAAGCTTTATCAGACACAGGGAAAAGCTGTGAAAAAGATTGTCTGGGTTGTGTTTCTCTCCTCCTCCTGCACTCACACATTTCCTCTGCAAGTTTTTTTCATTCTTTCTTTTTTGGGTTTCAGCAGGCTTGCCCTAATAAGGGAAGAGGGAGGCATATTTATCACAGTTGTTAATATTGGCTTTAAGGCACATTGTGCTGGTGGATGAAGTTTTTTAATATATTGTACTAGTTTATATTACTATGTGAATGTGAGAAAATAGTTACTTTGCTAGATGTGTGCCTTTTGACTACCCCAGGTCACTCCCGACACCATGCACAAAAAGAAAAACACCCCCTTCCCCTAGCCCCCCCTCCCTCGAACTCTAACTCCCAGTACCTCCAACCCTCAAGCACACACACCCCCCCCCCCCCCCACCCAGCCCATCATATTGCTGATTTTTGTGTACGATTAGTCCTGGCATGCCAAAACAATCAGAGGTCTGGCTGATTTGTTGTAATTTCAAACGTAAAAAGTGCTACAGCTACGAGACGTGATCGGGCAGAGGAGCTCTGGCTGTCATGTAAATACTGCTGTAAATAGTTCTTTGATGATGGCTTTGACAGTGAGCGTCAGCTAGTTTTTTCACCCTCTCCTCTCTCTCTTTTTCTCTCTCACCCCCATTCTATTTTTTGTCCTCTCTCTGATGTTGTTGCCTACCAGTGGCATTTTTTCCCCTCATTTTGATGCATATTAATGTTCCAAGACTTCTAAGAATATCTTCAAATGCCTCTACCTTTGGGGAGCGTCAATCACGGTCATTGTTTAAAAGGTATGTTACTTTTCTTTCCTTCTCTCTCTGGTAGCGTGTGAGTGTTGGTGGATTTTTCTGTGTTTCTCTGAGGCATATTCTAGCTATGTGGCATCCTTTTTCTAAAAGCTGTTGCTTCCCTCCAATTAAAGACAAGAGGTTAGTAATTGTTGTTTAGAGAGGAGCGTTCCCTCACCCAGCGCTCTGCGGAGGCTACCAGCTGCCGCTAAGTCTCACAGACTGCTCTCATTCAAAAGCACGAATAAAAAGCAGGAACACATACCTTTCTGCGGGAGCATCACAGAACGCCCCGGTATCCTCCTGCAGCACCACGCGTTTGTTAAATCCCCGCAACCAAACGAGTAGCAGGAAAGCAGGAGCGAGCAAGACACAGTGTGTGTGTGTGTGTCTGCGTGTGTGTGTGGGAGCAAGTGAGTGTGTGCTGCCGCTCTTTCGGAGCACAGCGCTAGCGGAGGAGGTGCGAAAGGAGCCGTGGCTCCTCACAGATTCTGAGAGAGTGCTGAAACCGCTCAGCACCATCTCACTCACACACGTGCGCACACACACACACACGTGCTGTAGAGAAACTGAGACGATTTTTTTGATGGTCATTTTAGATCAGGAACAATTGAAAATTTTCTTACACTTCTCAAACAATAAAGCTGTAAAAAAAAAAAAAAAAAAAAAAAAACTAGGGTTTTGAAGTAATTGTGATTTTAGATTATAAGAAAAAATTGTGATTGTGTGGTTATGTAGTATTTCCAGTGTGTCATTTAGGAGAAAAGCAGCTGACCGGGGCAATAAATTTTCACATTGCTCATTTTTTGTTCCTCCTTCTGCCTGGCCAGGCACGCTGCTCTCCGAAGCCCTACCGGGTCCTGCCTGTCCGCTGTAATTGCCCAGTGACAAGTGGAAATGATGGAATAATTGTCAAGAGAGTGGGGTCCTTTTTTTCTAACCCGGGCACCGGTGACTTAAGTATGCATGAGCGGTGCGTGAGGGACGGGGCCGAGCGAGGCGCTTGTTTATGATGCCCCACTGTATAAACACAGTTGGAGTGATGACACAGATAAGAGCACACTACTCCCCGTGACACGAGCCGCCAGCACACGCCAAACAGCCAGCAGTCCCATCAGCACTCACCTGCAGGTAACATCCGTCTTTCCATCCATCTCTCTGTCCCCTCTTCCTTCTCGCTGATTTAGTGAGCCAAGGGTCGCTTTTGTTCTTTCTTGCTCTTTCTTGTGCGTTACTTTAATTACTGCTGTTACAGCTTTCGTGGTGATGAATGGATATGTGTGAGCGTGTGTGTGTGTGTGTGTGTGTGTGTGTGTGTGTGTGTGTGTGTGTGTGTGTGAAGCAGAACAGTGTAGTTCAACTTTGCCTCGTACGTGCTTTTATGTGAAGTGTTGCCAGACGTCGAGCTGTTGCGATTACAGTGTGCTAATAGGCCAGTGTGTGATCATTAAAATCAAGAGGTGAAACTAATGTTTTTATTGTACTTCATTGTCTACTGCTGATGATGTTAAAGTGAGGAGGCCAGGCTTTAAGCTTCGGCAATAAGCTAATAGTGGTAAAATAAAAATGAGTTGCAGATATCCGCTTTACTACAGCGACCCTTTTTTTTATTTGAAGGAGTTAAGAGTTTTTGCAGCCATTCAGAACTTTATAGTGCCTGTCCCAGTTTGAGGGGAGGGGTCACTAAAATTATGAAGAGTGAAATACTAATTATCTCTATCAAAGGCAGGTGTATAATTTGTTTACTTAAATATTCATGAGGGTGAGTAAGGCATGGTATTGGGCTATTGTGAGCATATTATTAACATTTCATAGGGCTTGTGCTGGAATGCAGAAGGGCTCTTCTTCATTATTTAATACCCCGATGCATAATGAGCTGTGTGATTAGTTCATATGGAGAATTGGCTCAACTCCATTCTGAAGAGAGATAATTCACATTGTTCTCAAGAGTCTGAATATAATAGGTTCTTTAGTGCAATGAAATTAAAAGCTACACATTTTATATTTCAGCTTACAAATCCCCTTGGCAATATTCAGTTTTTGAGCCTTTTTCTTCCTCTCCCCTCTCTCTCTCTCTCTCTCACCTCCATCTCAGAAAACAATGAATTTTAACGTTGTTTAAATAAAACACATGTTTACCTACATGTTTTATTTAGAATGCACCCAGGCCAATTAACACTGTTCATTAGCTGAGCGGGGTATTTGTTTTGAAAGTTTAACCAATCACTTTGTTATGCTAATTGTGATGTAATTTAATTTGAGTCCCATAATGATGATGCCGTTATTATCCCCATAAAAGATGCAGTTAAGCATCACGAGCTCATTTGCATGTGCTTGCAGGGGGAAGCTGGCTAAGCCGACACCAGCAGCTCTGGCTCTGCTTTTATTTTCCACCTCTGTTCCCCTCCCGCCCTTCAGCTCCTCCCGGCCTGTCACTATCTATTGATGATCAGCACTTTAATCCAATATTTTAATGACCAAATGATTACTGTAGAAATAGGAGTGTATATGTTTAATTTCATTTATTTGAAAAAAAAAAATGCAAAGGATTTACTGTTGAATAGAAAGATATTCTCCTTTTTTTGGCAAAGAGGTGTGTGTGTGTGTGTGTGTGTGTGTGTGTGTGTGTGTGTGTGTGTGTGTTTTAAAATGTCTGCTCAAATTACATTTGTACATCAAAGTTCTTTTTGTTGGAAAGACTCGTTTTTAATCTACGGTTTCCATCATTTGTGCTTTAGATATAGTGATGGAAGATGAAGGCTGATTAGGAATGTGTATTGAAATGTAGTGTGGCTAGAATTTGTGCAGTGTGGTGCTTAGATTTAAAAAAAAAAAAAAAAAAAAAAAATCAATTTAAAAGCTAGAAAGAAAGAGGAGCTTCCATATATGAATGCACTTCAGCCTAGTTGGGCTGCCAGTGCGTAAGCCTCTGCTAAAGACTGCCCATTATCTGTTTTGTCAAGGGTTAGACTTGGGTAATTTTCCTCTGGAAAGATTATTTTTCTCTTGACCAATCCCGCCTGTTACAGCCCTAATTGGTTACATAAATCTTGTCTGGTATGAATGAGAAATGTTGCGGTGTTGTCAAGTATAATCTTCACCCTTATTTACCAATTCATTAAGATCTATCGATGCAGGACTGGGAAGAGGGAATGACAACATAAATCAGAGCCGGGGACATAATGACCCTAATCAGCCCCAAATAACTGGAAACGTCACTATGAGCTATGTCTCTATGGCCATGTGGCTGTATGGCAATGCGGCTGGGTCAGTTCCTCTCGCTGTTTCCAGTCTCTCTCCACCGTTAACGCCACTGAACTTATAAGCACATCGCACATGCCAGTCAAAGTCCCCTCTTTAATCTGTCCCCCACCCTCATGCAAAAAAAAAAAAAAAAAAAAACGGTGTCACAGATGATAATTGCACTAGAACAATGCTGTGCTGAAATGAAATATACATTTGAGTCTAGTAAATAGTCCAGGAAGATGGATAAATAGAGCTTTGAGCAGGTGAGGAAAATGGAACAAGCTAGAGGAAGAGAGCACACATGAGAGAGAGAGAGAGAGAGTGTGAGCATGGGGGGGGTGAGCACTTGCCTCCGAACTGTTCTGCTGCCAAAGATGATTGGAGCAGACAATGGGGCCTCCCCCTTTTATAGGTCAATTACTGATGATTAGGTGGGCTGAGTTAATTAAAGAAATTACCCAAAATGAAAACGGGGGGACTGCTTGATTAGATAGTGTCACTGTCTGTTCACCTACTTTCAGAGCCTTGTTATCCTAGAGGGAAGTACTTGCTGGGTAAAATTTTAATTATATGGGAAGAACGAAAGAATGGAGCACAGTGATGTTAGAGACAGTCTTCATTCTGTACATGCGAAATGTTTTACTGTACATGTTGTCTTTAATTCATGATATGCAACCTTCTACATAGATAGTTGCTCATTAATAGTAGTTCTCTTCTATCAGTATATATAGTGTAAGAGTATATGAAATCACTGAAATGTGTTATTACTGGTCTTTTAGATTACTTGCATTTCATAGAGGTGCTTTCTCACACGCTCAACGACTGACTCAATTCTCCGTCTCTTCTCCTTTTTTTTAAAATATTCTTTTATATCATATTCTCGTCGCCTTTCTTGTCCGGATGTAAATAGAATAGAATTAACATCCTGTGCAAAATGGCTTATATGACATAAAGCTTGAAATGATTAATCTAAATTTGACTACATTTCCCCCCTTTTTTTCACCACAAATCTCGTACTACAGATAACATTTGATCCTGTTGCTTTGCATAGTGTTAATTCAAAAAAACCAGCCTATTGTTCCCCGACTCCTTTCATTTTGAAACTTGTGATTTTTGTAAATATGGTTTTCTTTCTGTTACTCTTTCGAAAGCAATCTCATCTATTGTGAATCACTTTGAAATCCCATCTGAGAGGAGCGCCATACTATTACTCAGGTTTATATGGGAGTTGTTAACTCTCTGTATGGTGGCACTTTAAAGCCAAAAAAAGGACATCTGGCACAGAGTGTTAATCTTCAGAGGACTTAGAATGTTGAAAGTGCCTGTATTTATTCTTGTGTGTTAAGCCAGTTTTTATAGGCATGCTGTTTAGCAGTCCTTCCCTCCTCACCGTTGCTGTCTGATCAGACGCAGAAAATCCTATGAGCACAGGATGAAATCACAATTAAATAAAAATGACTACTATCATTTTAGCCACTGTGGGCAAGCTGACATGTTAGAAAGGGTCCAAAGCTGGCATTTTTGATTTATTAAGCAATTCTAACTATTAAATATTTGAGCATACAGGCTGGAGTAATTCTTTATTTCGCATGCATTGTAACTTATGGCAATGATGAATTAATTTCAGTGGAGCACAGAATTTGTGATTATTTTAAATGGTATCCATATCTTAACTGGATCAGGGCAAGAGGAGCTAGCAGACTGTGAAATGTAATTTTTTGCTGTTTTTTTTTTTCTCTGCAATTTTGGAATTCCGAGCACCTGAGCAATGCACTGATAATGAATACACTTCTTGGATCACAGAGTCTGCCTTCCTGATGCTTTTCTGAAAGAATCATCATCAGGCTCCGTTTCCTCTGCAAGTCTCTGCATTCTTTTAGGGCAGTTTATCCAAGGACGGAAACAAGTAGCCAAGGAAACGAGTCAGTTGTCACAGTGTTAAAAAGTGTTTTTTTTTATTATTATTATTATTATTTTTTTTTTTTTTAGAAAAGTTGGTTGGAGTAAATCCCTCCTACCAGAGCATTATTGAGCCAACATCAGTGTCTTTACAGTCACATTACTGAACGTGTGTGTGTGTGTGTGTGTGTGTGTGTGTGTGTGTGTGTGTGTGTGTGTGTGTGTGTGTGTGTGTGTGTGTGTGTGTGTGTGTGTGTGTGTGTGTGTGTGTGTGTGTGTGTGTGTGTGTGAGAAAGACTTAGATCCCCCAAAATCACAACCGTAGCCCTGAATGCGTTGGAAGGATTCTGGGATTTTTCACCAGGTGGAAAAGACAGAATTGCACATCGTATTAGTCGAGAGCAAACATTTGCACAGAGAGGAATTGCGAGTGTGGTAGTGTTACAGCGTGCAAAAAAAAAAAACCAGACAAAAAGACACGGCAAATAATATCTCTTTATATCAGAGCTGGAGCGATTGGTTTGTATCAGTGTTGAAGGGTCAGAGCTTTTCCATGGTCTTTGAATATGCAGTTTTGTATGACAAATATAGAATAAGTGTAGAACCACAGCGAATGTCACACTTCTGATTAGCACATCTTAGAGAATCAGTAATAAATCCTGGTTATTAAAAAAATAAGAAGAAGAAGAAATTGTACACCAGGATGATCCCAGTTTCCCAGAAATCTCACAACCCTGGAACCCCTATTTCTACGCTCAGCACTACTAACAGGAACTGTAAATATTGTTCCGGTGGGGCTAACCTTCTGCCCCAGTGGGTTTTTAGGAAAGGACAGTCTGATACAGTGACAGCCTGCCAGCCTTTAGGGCCAGTGTGTCTGTGATGAACACATCTCTCTCTCTCCCTCGCTCTCTCTCCCTTTCTCTCCGTCTTTCTCTTTCTATCCTGTCACTGTCCATCTCTCTCCGGTGGTACAGCAGAGCAGTGAGCGGTGACACTTGGCCGCTTCAGCGGCGTGCAGACTCTCCTCCCCTGCTCCGTGGCGTGGAAACGAATGCAGGCGCGCCTGTGCTTCTAATTGACATTGTAATTGGCAGATTTGAATGCTGCTGTTAGATGGCTAATTAATTTATCTCACCGCTGTCATTAAGGTTAAAGCACCATCTGATCTCCCTGAATACACTTTGCATACATCTGCATGCCTATTATTTTCCGTTACACACTTACATACAACTTTTAGATAATGTGGATTTGGAGGTAAATCTGATGTTAATGATGTGTGTGTCTTTAATGATCTCATAAGTAATCCGTGGCATTAATGATCATTAAATATGATCTTAAAGTATATATGTGGCATGTTTTATATCTGATTAAAATTTAAATAAGTCATCAATGGAAATATTACTTTGCAAAACAGATATTTGTTCCAAAATTATTATATCTAAAAATAAAAAAAAATCATATTTGAATTTCTAAGCTACATGATATGAATTAACACTTTTGTAAATTTAAAAAAAAAATCGTTCTTTTCTTGATTTTTGTATGTCGGACTGTAGGTTTTGCTCGCTTTCATTGCTGTTAAAAAACACTCCATTAGATTGTTCTTAAAATTCGAGTAAAGGCAATCAGGCACTCTTTCTCTGAATATTTAAAACATGGGGCATGTAAAATTTATGCCTAATTTGAATACTTATTAGTCGCCTGATCTCTGTGGCAGCTTTGCGTTTCTTCAAGAGAGATTCATCAGCGCCTCATCGTCATGTCTCTCTCTCTCTCTCTCTCTCTCTCTCTCTCTCTCTCTCTCTCTCTCTCTCTCTCTCTCTGTTTATCTGTGTGTGTGTGTGTGTGTGTGTGTGTGTGTGTGTGTGTGTGTGTGTGTGTGTGTGTGTGTGTGTGTGTGTGTGTACATTTTGGCATTTGGTATTGTTTGTTGGTTGTTGGTTGAGCATGATGTCCACAGCTGTCCCCCTGCATGTAACTTAAGCCATGTGTTTTCAGCCTTGCTGCTGTTTCAGGCTTCCTCCTGGACAGCTCGAACACACTCACCCTGCTGCCCATGGTATTCCGCAGAAAAAAACTCTGCCTATAAAATGTCATTTATCCATCTGAAAAGCAGTCACGGATTAGACGACGTCTTCTTTGTTGTGTCGAGCATTTGATTATCGATGTTAATTTTCACCACTAAGCTTGCCTTCCTACTGTATCGTCTTATTCAAAGAGCAGCCCTATTTATCCGTGCAGAGCAGGTGACAAAATTGATTTGCTTAATCTGTGCACAGGAGGATGGCGACATTGTCAGAAAAATGAATGAAAATATTGCTAAAAAAATGTATCACCTTTAAACATTCCACGGGATCAGGGTTATTATTTTGGAATGCTGTCTCCATTAATACAATTAATATTGTTTATATTTTAATCAGATGAAATATGAGACAGGCAGAAATAATTTCCTGCGAGGAACAAAATGTGTAATGGGGAAGAAAAAAGGTGTTTTAATGACTGTGTGAATGACGGAGAGGTGATGAGGCTTGAGCCGCGGAGTGTGTGAATTAAGAAGGCTCTTGTGGATATATTAGCTATGCAGAACACACCTTGAATTGCATTTGTTGGGTCAGGCCGATTCTTTTATTTATTGCGAGGATCTCCACAGATCCGGGCAGGAGTCCTCATTGCTCCTTTGAAAGTACGGAGCATTTATGCAGGGAAAATGATAAAACATTTATTACTAGAGAGGAGGTAATATGCATAATTTATGCTGTTTTTAGCACAATCATTAGTGATATTCATGATAGATTTTTTTTTTCTTTTCTTGCGTCTGCTCCCCTCTGCTTTTCATATCTAATAGATGCCGGTGAAATTAATTTAATATCTTTCATTTATTTGTCTACCTTAAAATTGAGGCTTAAGACGTCTGTAGCGTTTGATTTCAGTTCTCTGGCCACAATAATTGTGCTCTGGGGATGACAGCACTAAATGTTTCAAATGTCACAAAAATAATTGAATATCATAAGTTTGATTAAAAAAGAGTGAGAGAAAAAAAATAGACAATATGTGTCGTGTGCCTTTTTTTTTCCCCCCCTCTTTAAGAAGCCTCGCAGGCGAATTTTATTTAGCTTCAGTTAAGGACGAAGACCATTGTACCGTTCGTCACGGGTTGGTACCATGTGATTTGTTACACTCCCCCTCCTCTCCTCGTCTCCGAGACCCAATTTTAATTTTGCATGATTAGCTGTGCGTCATTAAGCAACTTCATTCAATCGAGTCGCAGCGTAAAACTCTGACGACAGGGGATATTTTAGGAGACTCTGTGTGCACGGACGAGATGGAAAAACACGTGGATAATTACACATTCGCACACATTTATATGTTCATATATTTTATGTCAAAAGATTTCTTTCAAAATTATGATCTCTTCTAAATTATACATTTAATTTGTAAATAGTAGATTCGTTCTGTGTGTGAATATTCTGTTCAAAAATAAAAAATTTAAAAAAAAACTCTAAAGAAAATAAAAAATAAAAAAAGACCCCACACCCCCAGTTTAAGCACAGAGACCAAGCATCTCTTTGTATTGCTTCATTTACACAATGAATGCATAATTTCTTCTGCATCTCCCTCCCCCTCCCCCATTAAATGCTTTAATTTGCAGAGAGGGACCGGGGCTTGATAATGGAATTTTTTTTTTTTTTTTTTTTTTTTTTTTTTTTTTAAGGGGATTGTAACAAGAGCCTTAACCGGTGCCTCTTAATCACTTCTAGGTATTAAGTCATGATGCAGGAGTCGGCCAGTGAGACAATAAGCAACAGTTCAATGAGTCAAAATGGAATGAGCACCCTAAGCAGCCAATTAGATGCTGGCAGTAGAGATGGAAGATCAAGCGGTGACACAAGCAGCGAAGTAAGCACAGTCGAGCTGCTGCATCTGCAACAACAGCAGGTAAGTTGTGTTTCTCGCTCTCAGGGCTTCGATTCTCACTCACACGCAGGCACAGTGGCTCTTGACACCATCTCTGTGAAAATTCCAACATGGACTGGACAGGATTTTGGACCTTGACATTGTATTGTGTTTTGTGTAATTTTGTTTATTATTGATTTGCTGTTTGTGTGCTTGTGTGAATTTGTTCGGTTAGCATTTTTGTGGTATTTTTGTGGCAGTGTTGCCCATGCTGAATGGAGCCACTTGAGTGAGGGTTGCGCAGATTTTTCTGCATTTTTAAGATGTTTATTGATTTTATTTGTATTTACTCACCCGGGTGAATGGCACGCTGCATCCGAGGCCGTGCGCGTGTGTGTCAGGGAGAAGGAGGGGGAGTGAGGCGCGGAATGAGTGAGCGTGTATGCATGCCGGGATTTCGGCTTTTCCAGCAGAGGGCATCCTAACTCGACAGAGCCAGCAGAGACTTTTTAAACGAGGCCTCTTTTTTGTGGCGTCTTGCACTTACACTGCTGCTGCTGTTGCTTATTTGCAAACACCTCCGTTTTACATGCAAAAAACTTTACACAGAAATGCTTAGAGTTGTATTTTTAATTTTGGAAATAAGGAGTGTGTAATGAGGAATAGGTATTAGGTGAGGTGTGTGTGTGTGTGTGTGTGTGTGTGTGTGTGTGTGTGTGTGTGTGTGTGAGACCACAGTGGGTTGGTTTGTATGTCAGCAGATCAGGCGAGTGCTGCCGAGGCTCCATTCACTGACTGATGGCTTTGACAGCTCACCAAAAGCTCAGTGCTGGGGGTCAGGCTGAACTGCCAGAGAGGTTTAGGGCGCTGTGTGTGTGTGTGTGTGTGTGTGTGTGTGTGTGTGTGTGTGTGTGTGTGTGTGTGTGTGTGTGTGTGTGTGTGTGATTTCCTCAGTATAATTTTGATCTCATTTTCAGTTACTTGGTTGTGGTTCAGTTTTCATCTTTTGTGTTCATGCATACACACAAACAGTTTTTCATCTTTTGGAATGTTTTACATAAAGATATTTTATGTTGTAAAATAGTTGATAGTTTATCCATTTTTGTGTGTGTGTTTATGAGTAATTTATGTGAGCGTGTGAAGCATTGTTGCAGAATGAAGTCCTATAGGGATGTGTGGGGGCCCCCCCAGTAACCTCCTACACACACAGACACACACACACAACGCACACACACTCCAGCTGGTGATTACAACAGCACCCTGACACCATGGCCTCTCCTCCCATTCATCATCACAGCTCCCGTCTCTCTCTCTCTCTGTCTCCATCTCTGTCTCTCCCTCCACACACATCTGATTGGGGTCAACCCCCTCTCTCTCATTACTGTCCTCTGTTTTAACCTGCGCACACACACACACACACACTGCAGCGTGTGTGTTTAGTTTCAAACATTTAGAGTCTAACAAAGGACAATATGACTATTGGATTTCTGACTGAAATCTAACTATAATAATAATAATAATAATAATAATAATAATAATAATAATAATAATAGGGCTGTTTCAGGCAGCTGGAGTGAACAAACACAAAAGTTGACGAAGTGGATGAGTTTCGCTGTGCATTCAAATGAGCGCTCCAGCTAACAGGCCTCCAGAGGCTTTTTAAAGAGAGGCCAGGTGCTGTTAACTTCACACACTTCCTGCGTCCTGCTCAGCCTTTCTCCTTACTTCTTTCACACACATCCGAGTGAGGCAGACAATACCTACACATTTAATAACATTACCAAGCTCTCTATTAGTGTCCTTTGACTGTGTGTGTGTGTGTGTGTGTGTGTGTGTGTGTGTGTGTGTGTGTGTGTGTGTGTGTGTGTGTAATCCAGTTCAGAGTGCTGAATATGAAGTAGTGTGTGCATTTAGTTTTTAAAAAATTTAAAACTTTAGATAACAAGAACATATTGGATTTTTTTTAAATTAAATAATATTAATAATAATATTATTATTGTTATTATTATTATTGTTGTTGTCGTTGTTGTTATTGGCAGTGAGCGAATTACAATGATATTATAACCATAAACTTTCAGTTCATGCCTACACTGTCCTCCATCATCATCCCAAACTTTGCTCTCTTGAGCATTACAACCAGCTTTGGTACCTTTTACGTTGTTCAAAATCTGATCACTTTTCCAATCTTAGATTTTCTCTGAATATTTTTTTTGTGTTTGCTGTTGTGTTTGTCTTTATTAAAAAAAAAAAAAAAAAAAAAAAAAAAGGTCCATATATTAATTTCACCAGGATTCTGCCTTGATGTGTTGTTGAGAATATTTTAGTTCTTATTAACACTGTTAATAGTTAATCAGTAATTAGGCTTCTGATATTTTCTGAATTGAATTAAAAAAAAAAAACACTATGTTGCAAGGGGAATCATAAAAATGCCTGCTGCAGTTAATAATTATTGATTCTAAGCCAGCGTTGAATAGTTGCTTTAATGTATGGTAATGATAATGTGGATACATGAAGGCTTTACATTGATCTGAAGATCCATACAGTAATGTACTGTAATGGAGCTGTTAGGCGATTACTTTGATCTACAATGCATGCATTTTATTGCACAGATTGATGGCTTAGGGAGAATTATGCGTTAACTTAATCGGTGGGTTTGCTTGTTGGAGAGCCACGGCTCTGCTCTGGGCGCCATCAGAGTCAGAGACCTCCTGGTCTCGTTTACGACGTACAGGAGCAGCAGCCAAACTCAGCCGTCCAGTTAGTCTTGCTCATTTCAGAGCAAACCCTGGTTCCTCTCACTTTCTGCCCGCTGTAGTCCCACTTGTGCTTAGAATGACGATTAAACCCCAGTCTCTGTTCTTTGTCCAGCTCTGGAGCAGATTGAGACTGTTTGCTAAAGTTGTGTTGCTCTTTATGAAGGCCATATCCAGATGCAGAGGACACGGTGGCTTTTTTTTTTTTCCATGCCCACAGAGATTGTTATAGCATGGCGCCTGTAAGTCTCTGGCCCAATGTAAAAGTGACAGCAATTAACCCGACATTTTAGCTTGAGGAGAATTTAAGATGAGATATATGACAGCTGATGTCAGCCATTTTTTTTTTATACTTCTCCAGGTTTAAGAGCAAATGAAATTGGAGGTAGCATCACGGCTAAGGAAAGTCACTTGGGAGGCGGTGTTGGTGGGCTACTGGGTTGAGGAGGGGTGCGCGAGTGAAAATGAAGGCGCCAACTATTAATAGAAGTGTTTCATATTTGCAGCACTGATTTTTAACCTTTTCTTTAGTTTTGTCTTCACTTTAATTGTCTTCTTTGTCTCATCACCATGTCCACAAATTTGCTTTGACTTTACACTAAACTGGACCACTCTTATTTAAAAAAGGCTGCCATCATTGTCACATAACAGACTCGGCCAGGCTTTATTGAGTACGTTGTGTTGTAGTGGGGAGAGATGGGGGTCTCTGGGGCTCGGGTGTCTGTTATTCAGGAGCAAAGTAAGGTGAAGGCGGCACATGGGCGTTCTCCACGCCTCTCTCTCCATCACCCTCCTCATTCTCAGAGCTGTCCACAGGGAGCAGAGAGCACAACATCTTCAGGCTGGATGATGACGGCCTCCACCGCTCATCAACCAAATAAAAGCCCCTGTGATGCAAATAGCGCTTTGCCCTTGAGCATAATTTAAAGAGATAATCACCCCTGGAGTCTCGGCCGTGCCGATAGGCTGGGCGAGGTGACTCTCTCATTTACACTCCAACACTGAAGCTCATTAGCTTTATCACACCGGCCCAAGCCTGCACCACTTCAGAGTGTAAATAACACACACACACACACACACATCGGGACATACACCGACATATTCACCTTCTCAAAAAAGCAAGAGTAAATCTCAGATCAAAGGAAAATAAAATGACGAGCAAGGCCTTTTCCATAGAGTGTATTTCATTTTTCTTTTGCTATGCTCGCGCTCCGTACAAGTGCCCATGGCTCACATGACGTATTTATTGTGCTCTCCATTTCATTGTTAACATTTCAGTATCTTCAGATGGTCCCTTCTGTATAGTACATTGAAGCTTGACATATAGAGTCGTCATCCTCCAGGCGATGACACGGTAAGATATAGGACAGTGAAGGACAGTGTTGCATGCGTTTGCTCCTCTCCCCAGACAATGCTGCGCGTTATTTTATTATCACACAGACATCATATACACCCATGCTCATGCACATTCACTTTTTCCAGTGCTCAGGCCACAAACCTGGAGTGGTCATCTGTGTTTAAGGTATATTACATGTGGCTGCATGGAATTTACAGTGCAGCCTCTATAGTAACTCCATTTCACATCAGGCTCTCCTGAGACCCTGGGAAATGTCAAGCTGCAGTTCTGAAAGAGACATGGAAGGAGGGACGGGATGAGAGAGAGAGAGAGAGAGAGAGAGAGAGAGAGAGAGAGAGAGAAAGTGGGAGGAAAAAGACAGAGCGTGAGATAGAGTCAGAGTGAAATCTGCTGGAAACAAACACTTACTACCATTTTATGCTTGAGCAGCTCTGTGCCATTGTGACGGAGAACGGTGCAGGTCAAAGACAATCACAGGTGCAGCACACACACATACACAATAAACCTTGTGCCTAGTGACTGTGTAAAAGATAAGATAGCTTCAGCTAGTCTTTTCTTTTCAGGACTTTTTATATATTTTGGGGTTTAGCATGCAGCTCCTATGCACTATCACTGTTTATGTGACCCTGTGGGTTATATTTAGTGATTAGGGTTAATCTCGGTGGGTAAATAAAACTCAAACAGGCAGCCCGGGTCAAGATCAATGACCACTTCTCAACTCATTTCCTTTTATGCCTCCTAACTGCCCTGCCTGGGGAAATTAATGACACAGGATCTATAGAGCCTTAACGGCCAAGGCTGCTGTCTGCCCTCAGTAGCCGAGCAGTTATACACTGACCCATCCCATTAAAGAAACCTCTTAAAGGAGCAGCGCTTCATTCGCACACTCACACGGTGGAGCTCGCGCCTGAAACACGTCGTTTGGAGCTTTGGATTTATTTATTTTTTCTTTTCCAGGTAGAAGGCCTCCCACACTTGTGCATGCGTTAGAGTACTGCGAAAAATAGCGCACTGGGTCCCTGCAGGCTGAGGGGCTATTCTGAACGAGTTTTTTCTTCAAGTATTTGACAGCCTGCGACACTGCTATCCATTTAACAGAGCTTAAAAAACACATCTATGCATATGCCGAGCGTCTTAAGCTGACAACCAAGAGGCAGGATTTGCTAGATTTGCTAGAAGGCAGCTTTGGAGCCTTGTGAATTTAACAAGCATGTCTAGTATTACAGTTTCTCTGTGCTTCAGCCATGAATAGTAACAAATCAGCCTGTGAAACGCCTGCCCAGGGATGTTTGTGTGTGCGTTTTCCCACTCTGACAAATATTAAAATGATGTAAATCTGGTTAAGGAGGTGGGAGGGCAGGGATGCTGGAAGTTTATTCCTCATTCTTCCTTTCCTCTTCCTTCTCTCTCCCTTCCTTCTCTCTCTCTCTCTCTCTCTCTCTCTCTCTCTCTCTCTCTCTCTCTCTCTCTCTCTCAGTCGTCCTCTCTTTCCTCTTTTCACTGTTTACTATGCACCACATTGCCAGTTGTTGCTGCTTCACACTTGAATATTTCAATTACATATTGTGGAAAGAGAGAACGAAAATGTGTGTGTGTGTGTGTGTGTGTGTGTGTGTGTGTGTGTGTGTGTGTGTGTGTGTGTGTGTACGTGTACACATGTGCGTGTTCAGCTCGGCTCACAGCCCACTGATCCCAGACTGTGAATACATATGTAAGAGAGCCTCTCAGCTTGCACCTCTTTGGGGCTTTTGAACAAATGTGGTAAATAAGCCTGGCTTCACCTCACAAATACACAAGAGGCTTTTCAAACACACGCATGTGTCACTTAGCCTGCGATTTCCCTCTTTCTCTGTGGGTGTTTTGTGGTAAGGGCTCGTAGGGCTGTTTTTGAAGTGGGGTTGGTTCTCATTTGCGTCTTCTTTAGTGCTGTCACTATGGACAGGACATCTTTATCCTCATCCTCAGTAAAGTAGTGTCAACACACACACACATACACATACACACACACACACACACACACACACACACACACACACGCACACAGAGTGAAGTCTACTGTACACATTCAGACACTAGCCTTCTTGCCTCCCACTGTGTCACCGTACCAGCACACTGAAGGGGCGTGCGTGCGCGCGCGTGTGTGTGTGTGTGTGTGTGTGTGTGTGTGTGTGTGTGTGTGTGTGTGTGTGTGTGTGTGTATTATGCGATAAGGAAACATTGTCATCATATGCACTGCATGTATTAATGTTGTATGTGATGCTTCATGCTTGACTTGAAGCTAAGCTGATATTGGTTTCACGCTTGAGTCTTCCAATGCCCGCGCCGTTTCAATTGAAATGTGATTGTTATTGCCGAGTATTTACCAGAAGTTATTTGATGTATGTTTCTGCGGAATGAATTTGCCTGCTAGGCCATATTGAACTCGTGCATAAATTTTGGCCTCTTTTTCCTCAGAAATGATTCCAAATGTAACCGTAATGCATGTGAATCAGTATATGTTCTTATTGTAAGATGATAAAATATAAAATAACCCCAAACACATAATTTTAGACCGTGGCCAATACAAGCATACTTACACTTTTATCCTCATTTAAATTTGCAAAAGTATTAGTTATCTAGCCAGATAACTAACTGCTAGGAATCTAGCTTGCAAGTAAGATCTCTAAATCAGAGTCTTGATTTACTGTTATATACTAAACAGTTTATTTAACAATAGCCAAATCTGTTAAAATATACCATAACAGACAATATTATCTAAATTAGCTAGATAGATACTTTACCACAAGGGCTTGGTGGCTAAAGTAGATTCAATGGATTATAATATATCCAAAGCCTTGGACTCTTGATGCAGACATACCCCAGTCTCTCTTTTAGATAAAAATGAGAAAAATGTGTTATCATTGCGCAAAATGATTATTGGACATCGAAAACATGATAAACTACATCACAATACTGTACCACTTTCTGAGATATTTTGGGTATCACCTTACCTTTGTATGCCATTTTGTGGGGTTTTCAATAACAATTAAAAAGCGACTGGAAGCAGCTTATTTGATGTTAAAATTTTGTACTGAATCTAAAATTATAACTAAACCCTAAAATTATCAAGTGTTCATTTCTTCAGAATATTTTTTCTTCTTTTATTTTTGTAGATGTTAAGTATTTTCAAACTCAGTTTTTCTAAATGCCATATTACTGTTTTGCTGGCAGTTGGTTAGCAGACCTGTACATCATGATATGTACAGTATTGTTATCATTGAAATATCTTTAAGTATTGTGATGCCACACAGTAGAAGTCAACTATTATACTATAAGTAACTAAAAATCATGTTTTGAGTGCAGAGGTACTCAATTCACACTACCTTCACACTTTGAATTACACATTGTAGGATCTACAAAAATGAATCAACACCACAACCAAACATTTGTGGTCACCTTATAATAATCACTCATCTGTCCTCTGACCATCACTGATGAAGGTGAAATGCTTCACTCAGCGGCTTTTATACTCTCCCATACCTGCACTCAGTGGCCGCACTATGAATAATGTGTCATTTCTTTTTGATGGAGATTGTAGTCAAAGGGGTTTTTTTATTAAGCAGTATAATTGTGCTGTTCTCGTCTGGAGTGCTTTGGAAGGAGTGATCATGCTTTTGGCACATTTATCAAAGCACAGAAAAAGAAAATGTGGAGAGAAAAAAAGAAAGCGGGTTGCTTCTCATATGGGCAGACTAAGTGAACGACACAGTGATAAATTTTCTTGTTAGGAGAAATTACATCCACTAACTTGAGCTACTTCAGCATGAAATTGAAAAAGAAGCATTTCTTCTGAATTTCCATTCTTGATTCAATGAAAGATGTAGATTAGCTCTTGGGGTGGGGTTGGGGGATGAGTGGGCAGCTCGGAGGAATGAAAGTGAAAGAGTATGACTTTATTCACACTACGTTCCTCATGAGACTGGCATGGGCCGGCCATTGTTTATGGAGGCAGTTGAGGGCTGATTACAGCCATTATACACGCCTTTGAGAACAGAGTGAACATGTATGTTTGTCTGTAAGTGCATGTATGCATGTGGATTAATCAGTGTGTACACCATCACCTGCCTCGCAGTTCTCCATCTCTATCTCTCTGTGTGAAGCAGCGCTGATTGATAGATGGTGCATGTCAGTTTGGGAGATAACTATTTCATTCAGCTCTCTGGAAAGGTCAGGCATGTGCTGTAATCAGAATATTCACAAGACAAGCACACAGATCACAAGTGTGCACGTGGTGTGTGCTACACTGTACTCCACAGCCTAAGCCAGCACTGACGGAGATGCATTGGCCCTCCACCGCTTAGATGCAGTGCTATTAACTCCGCTGATCTTTGGTGGAGCCGTGCACTCATTCAGATGGACTAGAGAGATCCATCACTCTGGCTGGATGATCCAGCGGCCCGCTGCGGTCTAATGATAGCCCGACGCTCAGGTAAATGGACTGAAAACAATAGTTTGTCTTCACCTGGAGTGCAGACAAGATCAGCTCGTTCTTGTACTGTATTTGTTGAACTCTATCTCATTTCATGCTGGTCATTTTTTCCCCCCAGCGCACCAAGAGTGATAAAGTTGAAGCGTGTTTTGCTCTCCTGTGCAGGGCTGAGCACATATATCTTCAGTAAGGAGACGCGCGCAATAACTTTGACGCATTTGGGGAGATCACCTACCGCACTGCTCTCTGAGGTCAGAGCCACGGTAATTAAGGTTAAGGTATTTACATCAGAGAGCAGGAAGCCACTTGATCGACCCCTTTGGGTAATAGTGTACGAGCAGTGGCTCAGTCGTACCGACACAGACACACACTATTGACCCACAGATTGAGTGTCTCCATGTGTGTGGCTTGGTCATGATCACATACGCACAGGCACACACACACACACATGGCTTCCCCTGCACACAAATGTTTCATTTAATAGAGATAGCGAGAGACCTTGTGTTGATAAGTGAAGCATATGAATCACTGTTAACTGACATCAGAGGAGACGGACAACATGCATGTGTCTCAAGTCTTAAAACCTTTATTTTCAAGTTCATAAATGAATGAAGCATGAATACACCTCAACATAGCGTTTGTGTGTAAGAGAAACAGTATGTATTTATCACAGCAGTCATGGTAATGGTATAGACACAAAGAACAAACTCTTCTTTAGTCGATGCTGCTTTAAGATTGGCGGCTTCTCCCAACGCCACAGCGTGTCTGCTCTTTGCCTCTGGCCGTATACTTTGGTGTGTGTGAACCGCTTGTCAATAAAGACAAGACAAAAATGGAGAACCTCAGAAAACAGCTTCATCCAACCCACGGAACCCACTGGCCTCTCTTTAAATGAAGTGCAGAGTGCTCTCTCTCTCCCTTTAATGCAACATTTATTAAGAGGTATTCCTCCAACTGTGTGGCGCTCATCGGCATGGAACTGTGAAAAGAGATGGATCATAATCACTTGAAGGGCAAACAGAGCAGATCAAGTGCACACTAGAACGAAGGGGAAGTGGGTGTCGCCAGCTCACTTTTCTTCCTCCATCCATTGCCTCCTCTTTTTTCTTTCTGCCTTTCTCTTATTCTTGCACACGTGTTGATGGTGTAAGTGAAAAGCTCTGCTCTCTCGTTTTTTTTTTTTTTTTTTTTTTTTTTTTTTCCTCCAGCAGATATAGCAGATAGTCAGGCTCTCAGTTGTGGCTGTGTAAAGGACTTCTCTTAGAGGAGGCAGATAAAAGAGCTGTGAATGGCCCTGCGCGTCACCTTATCTAAACCCCAGTGCTATACAACTGTTGAAAGTGAGAGCTTTACTAAAGCCAGTCAAAGTGCATGGGGGATAAATTGAATTTCATAAGCGAGAGACACACACTGAGACAATGTTCCCAGAGAGAGAGAGAGAATGAGACAGACTCTAGCATGCTAACTTATACAGGGAGTAAAAATGGTCAAGCCTACAGTATATAACAGTCTGACTGTAGTGCTAGTAATTATCAGCAGTAATGGTGACTGGGAGGCCAGGGGTCTCTTTCCACCATCCTGCACTATTTGTTGCTGTATTTCTATGGGTTACAGATGTTGTTTTGAGTGCAGGGCCCCTACAGCCTAATTCTCTCCACAGGTTGCTGGCAATACTGTAAACTATTATGTGTGCTCCATCACATACGTGTGGTGCGGATTTGCTAGAGCCATCCATAACAGTGTCTGCATGAAGCGGGAAGTGTATGAATGTTTGTGGTTGCAGCGAACGATGGAAGCTCATTCTGTTTGGCCTGTTATTGCTGGCAGGGCTTCCGAAACGAGAGCCTGCTAGAATCACACGTGTATACACACACACACACACACACAAAACTGTTGGCACAGAGACACATGCACACACACATGCACCCTGATGGGTTGAACAGACCCATGTTTTGTCTTCTCACACTTGGAAAAATAAGTGTGAGGTTACACAATGAGGCAGTCTTTTTTTTTTTCTCCCCACTTTGTCCATCCCTCCCTTCCTCCTCTAAATGCACTGCTTCCTGGGGTAGAAATGACTGAATTCATCTCCAATTCACCAGGGAGGACTGTGCTATGCTTCTCTGTTTACAGTGGCAGAAAGTTAATATAAATTTTCATCAGAAGGGGAAGTTTACACATATGATTCTATTTGTCCTTCATTATTAGCACCTGAGTCTGGGCTGAGGAAGCATAATTGTCTACCGACACAGGCCAAATAGATGCAAGGGAAAGGCAAATAAGCACACCCCAAAATAATTTTATGGTTGTGTGTTACAATCCCTCTCCCTGGGATCGTTAATCTAGAAAATAAATAAACAAGTAGAGAGTAAGACAGTCGGAGAGAAAGAAAGTAAGAAAGAAGGAAAGAATGAGAGATCTGAGAGAATAGAGTGAAGGGGAATACATAAATAAGAAATGGAGGCATTGAAGGAGAAAGTGAAAGATTGGGTGGGAGGGGGGGGTAAAAAAGAAAGGAATAGAATGAGAGACAGAAAGAGGGAGGAAAAGTAGTAGCAGCAGCCAGAGAAACACACAGAAGCCCATTGTTCTGCTGGTTAGCTCCCGCTCCGGCCCGCAGTCAAGGCAGATTCTCCATGGACCGGCCCGTGCACCGCACACTCTGTTGATTTATTGAGTCATACATAAAAATGCTCATTATCCCCACATCCTTTTCTCTTGTCTGGGAAGCGTGACATTCAGCTGGAGAAAAACATGCTGAAAAACAGCCTGATTTCCACAAGCACTCTGATATCTATTCTCTCTCTCTCTCTCTCTCTCTCTCTCTCTCTCTCTCTCTCTCTCTCTCTCTCTCTCTCTCATATTTCTCACTTGTATTTTTTTGTTTCCCTGCCTCTCCAGTGGCAATAGCTCAGTTAGCACACCGTTATTGGTCAGGCGGTAGTCTTCATGATGCACTGGAGAGCACTGGAGAGCTCCTAATCAGGCAATAAAACACTAAATGCCTTTTTCACTGCACAAAAGTACCAGAAGTTTTGCCAACAAAAACTAAAACTGAGCCATTTCCATTAGCAACTGGACCAACAGCATTAATTTTTAAGATCTGCACCAACAAACTAATAGTACTCTGAAGCGGTGTTAGCAGCATGGTGTACTGCTGATTAGTTAAACGTTCATCACATCACAAAACTTGTGACGAGTACTGAATCAAAAAAGACGACCACAAAAATGAAATAATCTGGTTAGTTGGTGCTGTTTGTGCGATGAAAAATAACATTGTGCCGTTTAATCTCTGAACCTACACAAACATTTAATTTGATTTTTTTTTTTTTTTTTTCCCCAGAAAATAAGCAGTACAGTGTTATTACACCACAAACACAGCAGGAACAAACAACTTTTTGTTTTCTGATTATGTCATTAGCTCTAATGAAATTTAAAAAGCATTCAGCAATGAGCCTTTTCTTCAGTAATTTTATTGCAGCAAATATAACCTGGTTAACGAAAAGTATCAATCAGACAAAGGGACAATGTAATTCCAACCATGTCTTCCATATTGGACTAAATTAATTAACTCGGTGGAAAATGAGCTAGAACTAAGTTTTTTTGTTTCTGGTTGCAGACCGTTTTTGTTTTACTCTGTGAAGTAAAAGATAATTCCACCTACAATAATTCCACTCTCTTGAAGCAAAGCCAGATCGGCGTCAGTTTCCAGTCTTTTAAATCTCTCAGGTATCTCCTGTTGTGAAAAGCTACATCCATATTCAGTCTTCTCTCTTACTCTGTCCATTGCTTTTCTTGAACTTTTGGTTGAACATTGAGCTTCTCTGCCATTGTTTCCACAAGATATATGGATAGTTATGCTGTAATCCTAGACTTATCTCCTACTCCATCATGTTAGTTCTTTGTCACTCCTAACTATCTTATTTTAGTGATGGCCATCAGGATCTAAAATCAGTTCAGCTAAAGCATTCTATAAAAAATTGATTAGAGAAACTTTAACGACCCACTAAACAGTGTATTTTGCACATCACCGCTTCAGTGGGCCTAGCATTCCCAAGACCCGACATCACTTTGTATATATTTCCTTTCTCAAACAAATCAACTAGCTCTGACCCTCGGGAGGTAATTCATCTTGCATGCTATCTCATCCTTGTTTGTATTTTCTTTTAATACCTTTAGTCACAGCAATGGTGTCTGGATCATGCTATTAAAGCACGGTTCAAGTGGTGGTCTGGAGGAACGGCGACGTGTTTGTAATGATGTGCCAAACTGCGTCTGGCTGCTAATGTATTTCATGCTTGTTTTAGATCATGGAATGGTTCTCACAAAGGTGCTTTGTGATGTGTTTTTTATTACTGATGTATTAAGTCTAAACATAGACCATACGAGGAGGGGGGCGATAGATGACATATGTTTCTTTCGCCTGTCTCCTGCTCCCTCTCCGGTGAGCTCTGCTCAGCTATTAATGTAGCTGGGGAGTGCCTGTGTAAACATTCACGTTTCTCCCTCTGTTTCGCATAATAGTTACCCGTATCGGCTTTCTCCTGACCTCGCTATCTGAAACCAATTATATCATATCCATTTGGCCGAAACTTATTTTCATAAGGATTCTGAGCTGGGTGCTTGTGTCCTAGTGTTTGTGTGTGTGTGTGTGTTGGTGCACAGAATATGTTTCTTTTTCTCTTGGTCCTCAGAGATGGTTATCAACATCAAATATGTTCCTGAGTGCCTTGTTATTTATGTTCGAGCTGGGGATCTTGAGCTCCTAGCTCTGAGGAATGCAGCACATTGTGCTGTTTATATAATGTGTGCATTAATGGATAGGAGCTGGCATTTCTCACACACAGCAACACATTCTGGGGGTTTGGGCTTTCAGCAAAGTTCTGATGGCTGGCATACTTTATGCATCATTGTTAAAGTTCAATAGCAGCTGATCTGGCTTTGCGCAGGGTTCTGTATGAACCCTAGCAATGGTTTTTGCATCAAGGTCACCTGGATTGGACTTCAGAGCAACGAATGTTTTCTGTGAAATTCTAAGAACCGAGAATATAATAACTGGAAGATGCAATGAACAAAAGGCGCGTTTAAGTCTTGACTTAAACAAAATAGCTTAACCATAAACAATAAAAGCCACAAAAGTGAATGATCCAATACCAACCAATACCATCGAATCCAGAGTACGTCAATGAGTTAAAAGAAAATACTTTGATATCTAACAGGGTACCTGTATGGAAACTGCACTGATATAACAACATCACCAAAATTCACTAACCGCTGCAATAATACATCAGATTAGATGGACTAAAGTATCACTGGTGATAACAGAACACATACAGTATTCTGCACCAACCATTTCTCACTATAAATTATACAGTTACAAATTTTACTTTTTTTTTTTTTTTTTTGGCCATACTGGCTGTTATTGGAGCTGTTGCAACGGATTATGAGATAATCCTGAGATTATGAGCACAGAAGGCAGCATTATATGAGTAGGCCGCATTATTTACAATTCAACATACCCATGTTGTCATGCTGGAAATTATTTTCTCTGTTTAGCATCTTTTGCACAGCAATAAAATGGTGTATTGATCTTCAGGCAGCCAGAGCAAATGTGCTATTGATCAATTATTTGCATGTTCATGTTCTCCAAAATTGAACTTGACACAGGACATGATAGGAATTCCATTAAAATAAACACAGTTGTAAAGTAAACACATGATTGGCTGCAGAAAGCTGATTGCATTCTCCTGCACTCAGTACTTTCTCTAAATAAAGTGTGGCACAATACTGTACCTGTACCTTATTGAATAACTTCTTTGACTTTGTCCGTCTTCACCCAAGGGCAGAGAGTCTGTATTGATCCTGTCTCAGATAAACATTTTCCTTCTGCTAATTGTTGTGCTAAGCCCATTAGGCAGCAGATAAAGCTCCACAATCACAATCAACGCTTGGATGGGCGTGAAATCTTGCACAATTTACAATCTCAACGTCGAATCTAAACCAGTAATGACCTGAGACCTGGAGCAAGTTTGGCTGTGGCTTCTAAGTCACTCATGCATCCAGAAGCATCACGAGCACCATAACTAATCAATCAATTCAACATTAAAATGGAGAGACCAGTAAGGCATTATGAATCCATGGGGCAGTGATATTTCCAGGCTTGAGCAAAAGCTAGAAATTGCCTATTTGTTAGGCACAAAGACATTCCTTGTTTGTTATTTGTTTGGAGCTTGTAGACAGTGGGTCCACATGCTTCAGGCTGAAGTAGTGGGGATGTAAAGTACACCAGCAGTCCCTGCCACACCAGTGTCCCCTGAAGCATAAGGCCACATCAGCACGCTGCATCATGTGCATGTGTCTGAGGAGACAGATCGATGCTGTTAGGACCTAGCGCCACTCTGTTGTGTTTGTTTACCGGGGGGCTCCGAGAGCCTGGCTCCTCAGAGCCACAGCCAGACAGACAGTGGCATCTCCTCGCTCTCTCTTTTCATAATTGATCAGGGGGATGGCTGCCTTCCCAGAGGGTTAAGATGTGGCAACTTTTTTCTCCCCTCCTCTCCCTCTCGTTCTCTCCCCCCATGCTCCTTGTCTTTCTCTTTCTCCCTCTCCCTGTTTGCTCAGCATCTCAATGCACTAGTTCAAACATTGTTCTCACCAGCTGGCAGAGCAGTGCCATATGCACATCCTGTCAAGGCAGCTGTTGTCATGGATACAGGCAAGCACCAGAAAATAAAACAACCCCTTGAATGTGCAAGAAGTAGTGTCACTCTTTATCTGAAGATGTTTTTTTTTTTTCCCCCTCACTCACTCCTCACCTCGACTCTGTCTCCACTTGAAGAAACACCTGTGAATGTATTGTTTTGTTTGTTTATTTATTTATTTATTATCTATTTTTGTTGGGATTCTGGGAGGTGTAGTTTTGAAAAGAGTCGCCTCTCTAGATGTGGCTGTAGATACAGTTTTAGATACTCATGGACAACACATTGCATCATTTTCTTGCTTTCTTGCTATTGTCATCATTTTACTCGCTGAATAAAACAAGATTTTTTTCTCCCCCTCGTTTTTCTGCCTTTGCTATGTGTGCAACATTGGGTAGCAGTCTTCCCCTCTGAGATGGCACAGTAGGCAGCCAGTATGATTAGGCCTAGAAAGCCTATTTTCCCCTTCTGTGCTCATAAGCACGGCTAATGCACAGTGTAAAACCCCAGCTCCTTGTTAATTCACTCCTAAGGTAATCTGATGTTGATTTTGTCAACTTTAATTACAGCTTGTAGGAACACTTCACATTGCCTGCCTCTACTTCAAATTGATATTATGAATATGCAAATGGCCTGGTAATTTGCAGAGAAGTGGGTATTTCAGTTGAGCACACACTAGACAGGTCAATTCTACTGACGCGCTCTGTGGTTTTTTCACCCACACTTCACGGGTGCTTTAGACAAACTGTATTTATTCTTCATCACGGCTTCGTGGCTCATCATGAAAAATGTATAATATTTGCCCGATGTTTCAGGCTCCGTTTTAAAGCCAAAAGCAGGTAGGACTTGTGGGATTGATATTGGATTATGCGCTTTTTGTTCCGTATAAGTGTGTATCGAGAGGAAGGAAGACATAAAAATCTCATTTTGCCACTCTCTTCCTACTCTCTTCGCAGGCCCTTCAAGCAGCAAGGCAATTACTCCTACAGCAACCAGGCAGTGGCCTGAAGTCTCCAAAGAACAACGACAAACAGCGTCCACTGCAGGTGAGCAGCTCCTTGTTAATCTCTTAAGTCCATCCATAATACATGGTGCTCTGGAAAAGATTTCCTCTGTTCCACTAGTCTGTTTGATTTGGCAATGTAATTCTGGACTTGTCACTGAAATTCTAAACCTGTCAGGGCTGCTGTTCTGTGAGGAAATGCTCACTCACACACACATGCACACACAAAGAGACAAACAGACACAGGAGCACACACACTCACACACATGTACACACAACCTTCGTTTCTATACTGAACTTTCTGCTTCTGTCAGGCTTTGTGAGGTGGAGGATTTCACCTCAGACATGTCCTACTATGTAAGTATAGCAATGAGTGGAGAAAGTAGTCAACAAATTTACTTGCTAAAAAAAGAATGAATAGTAATGTTCATTCCGGCATTATGCATGTCACAAACACAGTGTGTTATTTGCAGTTAGGCATGATTACATTAATATGCATGCATTCCGGGATAACCCGTCCCTTACATAAACCAACAGACCATTTACTTGCAAAAAAAAAAAAAAAAGAATGACAGCCAGCTGCAGACTTTCCTATAATGTAGTGTATTCTAACTAGCTGCCATTTGAACTCCTCCAAGATAATTTGCCATATTGATTCCAGTTGCGCTCTATTTCTGTTGTCAGTGATTTGGTAAAGGTCATGCAAGCGTTGTGCGCAGTGCATTCCCTCCCACCAGAGCTGTTTATTTCATCTCTGTCAGAGCACATATTAGACCATTTCTCTCACATCACCACGATACAAATGCAGCCTTCATTTCCTGCTTAACATTATGTAAGCGCTTGACATCTGCTAGGCACTGTATTTTTAGGTTCAAACGGAAGTGTGAGAACATGTGCCCTCTTCGCTGCTAATAAGTGCTATCAGGGATTAGTGGTTTACCTCATTAGTACTCTGTACATTTAATTAAATAAAGGAGAAAAAATTGCAGTTAACTCTCATTGTTAATATTTTCGCCTAGTGTAACAATGGTGACACCTTCAATTGGGGCCACACCCCAGTCTGCCAGTCTAATTATGTGGTGGAAAAAGATTTGCAATGGGGTGCCATCATGTCTCTCACTGGAATCAGTCAAATCAGTTGTATTCTGAATGTTAATACACTCAGACTTATCAGTACAAATATGCATTTTGCATTAGAGAATTCATAACTTGGTGTATTTCCCCCCCCAGAGCACAGACATTAGTTGTAAAACAAAAGTCTAGCAGGTATTGAATATGCTCAGCCTATTGAATTTCCCCAGCTCTGTGTATACTTAGAGAATGGATTCCAGGCACACTGTGTGACTGCAAATTACCACTCGTACAGCACAGTACTTAGATGAGGCAGAGTGATATTGGCTGAGGAAAGTCTGTGACAACTGTTGGGCCAGGACAGAGGCTCTGACTCTAATAACACCAGAGGATAGTAAATATTGAATATTTACATTTGCTTATTCCTTCCTTGCCTCATGTTAGCCATATGAATCAATATGAATCGGGGGCTTGTCGACAGGCTGTATTTAATCAGTGCTGTTGGGCCACTCTTTATTAACACCTTCTAATGACCAAAACATTATGAAAGGTAAACTTTGAACTTAGGATCTGGTCTCCATATCAGTTTTTACGTTCCTTTCTTTTTTCAGCTCACTGAGCATTTCCTGTTTTCGACAGTAATGTTGTAAATACTCACATAAGAGCCACCACTTGCTCAGCAGCATGCCAGTAAATGGCTTGAACAGCCCCTCATTAAGTAAGCGAAAGCCTGTGTACACGCGACACTGACAAATCCCACCGCTTTCTTCTCAGGAGGAAGGGAAACCATCCATACATCACGTCATATAAATTATTTACCACGTTAGCATCTAAGTGCTGCAGCGTGCAGTTTTAATTACTCGTATTAGTGTCTAAAGGCTCTTTGACTAATTCTATCCGCTCCTGCATCTGAGGTTGTTGACGTGCACACAAGCTGCTTTTCCACATTTGCGTAATGTGACAGGTCTATTATTACCCAGTAAGCCCACGGGAGCACTCAATAAACACCTATTTCTCTCCCGTAAATCCCTGTGCCGTTGCCATACTGCTTACAAGGATTTCCCAAGGCACACAACAGTCCTCTCGCATCTCCGCAGCTCTCACACCGCATGGCAATATCTCCTCCGCATTTTATACACTGACATTTAAAACACAAATAAAGGAGTGGCGAGGATGAAAGGGAAGACGGATTACAGGGAGCCCGCGTGCCTGAGAATTGTCCCCTTTCCTTCCCTCCAGATCAGCTCAGTCAGTCTGCATATGTCTAATCTGCATGTAGGTTTGTTTGTTTGCCGCTTCCCCATGGATGCACGTAGGCCATTTAATCGTGTCATCCTGGTGGGCGGAATGGGCATTTAACAGAGCGGGAGCATCTGCCAGAACCCGAAGCTGACACATGTAAGGTGCGCTGAATACGAATGGCAAGGAGTCACAGACTGAGCAAACACTCGCATAGCACTCCATGCCAACATGTGTATGTGTTGGGGGATGTGTGATGGAGCATATCCTCCTGGATGTCAGAATGGTGAATGAAGAGGGAGAGCTAGCCCTTGGCCTGTGGTCACAGCAGGGCTTTTGAGTGCTGCCCAGGCTGCTATGCAGTCATTAACACGGTGGAGGCATACAATGAGAGAGAGAACAAAAGCACTTTGAGCCTCTGTGCTCATAGACATGCCTCTAACAGCCACAAACCAGCAATGGTTCACGTTTCCATAGATGAAAGGAACCGCCTCTGGACATGCTGACCTTTGGTTAACTCTGGGTCCAAAGTCTATAACCAAATGCAACTTTTCAAAATCTACTCTCTGTTCTTGCTCTCAACTTTCTGCCTGGCTTCCTTCCTCTGCATTGGCCTAGATGGGGGCTGAGAGAGCTGGCACAGTTTTCTGGATGAGAGGAGAGCCCAGGATTTCGAGATATCCCACCCAATCATGCTGTGAGCACTGGGCCATCTTCAGGGTGTCGCCATTTTAAAGGTCATCGCCGCACACATCTCATCAAAGCACCGCATTCCTGTGCCATGTTCATCTACTTAGCCCTCCATCTGGAACCATGCGAAAAGCCAGCTGAATTTATACAGAGACATATGCTCCCACATTAACATTTATTATTAACTCCACTTCCCCTGGTAGGCCCACAAGGAGAACTGTAGCTATGTAGAAACAGTTATTCTTATGGAAAGAAAAGACATGCATGAGGAGCTTTGGAGGGTTACAAGTATGTGTGTGCATATTTCACTTGGACACCAGCAGTTATTGCTTTTATAACTAGAAAACAAGTTTTTTTTTTTTTTTTTTGCCGGGATAAATTGCAGAGGATAGCGTGCAGAGTTTGTCATTGTGATGCAAAAGGAGTTGGAGTATAACCCTACGGCTAGATGTAGGGAAAGGTAGAAAAAAAAGCGTGCCACAGTGCGCACGCTTTGATGTAGTAGCAACAAATTTACCTTCTGACAGAAGATTCATGGGAGCAATAAACGAGTTCTAGCAGCCTTTACACATGCAATCTGATTACTCTGGCCAGGGTGTTAATTGGATCCTAACTGGCAGATCTGATATGTGTAGCCTGGTGAAGAGAAGTCTTTCCAAATGATGAACAGAAATTCGCCTAGCTGCTTGAAGCTCATGTAATTTACTTCATGTCATTTGATGAGGTGTTGGATTCGATGGACTCCCTATTACCTGTGACATCAGAGAGAGCGAGAGAGAGAGAGTGCGAGAGAGAAAACATTTCCATACGATCTAAGAGAGCGGAGAGACAGATTTCTTCACGAAATGCTACACAGTACACCTCTTTAATTGTGGTTGTGTAGACATGAATTTTCAAAAATCAAAATGTAAAGTCCATAAAAAAAATCTTATAAGACCTCACAAGCATGCTCAGACATTGCTTCATCTTCCGTGGCTCAAGATCAAGAGCACTTGTTCAGCTGGCTGGGGTTCATTCATATTTGAAAGGTCTTCCTTCAGTTCTTTATCTCTGCCTTCTTCCAAGGTTTTTAAGACTCATTACAGTTTCCTGGAAAGCACCGACAGGCTCAGCACAGAAGCTTCCATCTGTAGTCCACATCTGTACTGATACTTCCCTGTATTGATGGAAATGAACGCATGATTATCTACATGGAGATAAATCTGCGTGGAGGGTCTATTGTATCACCATTACCCCTCTGGCGCTTCTAACAGAGCACTACATCCACGTTTTCATCGCTTTAAATGCATTATTTCCCATCTGTGTTGCTGAACTGCAAAATAAATTGATTTGGGAAATCATTCCTGTAATCTACTTAACTCTGGTACTTAGGATCACTCGCATTGATCCCCTAATCCAAACGACCTTTCTCTCTCTCTCTCTCTCTCTCTCTCTCTCTCTCTCTCTCTGTGTGTGTGTGTGTGTGTGTGTGTGTGTGTGTGTGTGTGTGTGTGTGTGTGTGTGTGTGTGTGTGAGAGATTGTGAAACTAACTGAGAATCTTCATAAAGGTATGTGAATGGGTGGCTATTCATGTTGGCCACTGCCCCCAGCTTATTTAACAGCAATGACTAATAATTGGAGCGAAGTAGCAGTATCAGGTCTGCAGAAGTTATTTAGGGGAGGTCAGGACTTTAAGACCTCACTCCCCAGGAGTCTGCGAATGAGATGAACTGTAGTGGGACCGAGACTGTGGAATCACGCTCTCCCTCTTCCACTGTATCTCCTCCCTCATGCTCTGATCAAACTGAGCTTTACACCTTAATTAACACACCACCTCTCACTGCCAAGCAGCTGAAGTAATTACCACCACCTGCCCCTCCATTTCTCATTTTGTTTATCTTAACAGTATCTGTAGCGAGCGCCGCCATCATTCCAACCTTTGAAGTGGCCACATTATTCACCCTATTCAGAAGCCAGCCTGCCTTTTTCCACACATCTAATATGGGCCTTCCTTTACTTAACCTATCAGCGGTGCAGAAATGGTGTATTGAATTGGCTCCTGCTAACTGTTTCTGCTCTAACCCTGCCTGTGTATCTGGGCTGGTGATAATCGAAACACGGCACTCCAGGCTGTTGTAATGGGGATAAACAAGCAGTGCTAATAGCACTTTGTCAGACTAGCGGGAGGGAAGTGAACAGTGCTTTGGAATGTGTAAAGTATTTCCCAGCTCTTAATAAGAGGCTCTAGGATTGTGCCTTATTCTCATCTGTATAGAGAATTAACACATTACACACAGGCCGTAGAGATTTTCAGAGTCTTAGAGAAATCATTTCTCTCACTTTTTATATTATTTATTGTTTCATCAGGTAATATAATATAGGCCATCTTAATTTTTTTTAATCACATTTATGTCAGTAGCAGTTCAGGAAGGCTGCAAATCCAAATAGAAAGTAAAGCAAACCTGCATCTGGATCTGGGCCTTTTATTACTTTCCCAATGAAAACACACTCTAATCAGTGTTCCCAGTTAATGTCTCAAGTGGGACTGATTTTAGATGATTCTTTAAGAATCCCATTTGGTCACGAGTGTGTGTGGTAATAGATTTTTGGCCATGCCACTGGGGGTTTGTTCTTCGCCATGGCTATGTTTTTGGTGTGGCATCCGTGCAATAGAGCTGCCTATTGTGTGCGCATGTTTACCGCTCGACCCCTCCTGTAAATGCTCATTAATTTTGTCCCTTCTCTGCAAAATCATTTCCAGGAGAGGCAATTCAGCCTCTGTTCCTTTCAATTCACCCGACTTGTCAATCATCCCCCGGTGCAGTATCCAGCAGAATGGAGGTGTTATATTCCACCAATTATCATGTCATATACTCGAAAATGTAAATGAACGTGTGTGTAAAATTAAATTTATGGGTTGTCAGTGAAGAATAAGAACCAGGAGAGCAATTACTTATCTGCTTTCATCTTTCAAGCTCTGATACGTCAGGCAGAAAAGCACGCCGTTAAATGCAGGAATTAGCATTGTGCAGGGCTCCCAGTGAATGGGTCGGGGCCTTCCACTTTGCCTTTTTCCTCTCGCCTCTTTTTGTTTGGAAGAGCGATGAAATGAAGATGATTATCATCCATCTCTCCACTAAAAAGCTAATGAAAGGCTGAAAGGCGCTTCCTGACTTCATTTGTTTGCTGTTTTCTCTCTCCCTTTGTGAGGGTGGGCTTCTTGCTCAGTGCCTCTGAAATGATTACGAATCACGTTTTCCACTCACTGCCTGTTTTACTGCACGTAATCGGACTGGATAGATAAATAAACTAATACCTCATTGTTGTGAAATTTACATGTTTATTGCATTCAGTGGACTGTAGAAGCACCGAGGGTTCTTTTGTTGTTAACCAAAAGCTAATTTAAATAGACAAATAATGAGTGTAATGAGAACATCTCTTGCGCGTCTATGCTTTGGTCCTTGTATTGTCGTTTAGTCCAACGCAGAACCCCAGTTGAACCTGGGGGTAATTACACATCACAAATGTGTCTTAAGGTTTAATAACATTGAAGGTGTAAGCATACATTTGCATAATTACATGCAGCTGTTTAATTTGTGACGTTGTTGCTTTATTCATTGTTTTTTTTCCCTTCTTTTATTTTTTCCTTTCTCTCCTATCACTTTCACATCCCCCCAAGAGTGTTAGAGCGAGTGATATTGTGTGATGTATGTGTGTGTGGGTATGCATGCATGTGTGTGTGGTGTGTGTGTGTGTGTGTGTGTGTTTCAACTCCTCCATGGCAGAGCTTGTTGAGTTTTGGGGCCAGTCTAATGAAGAATGGTGCTTGGATTTGTTTGAATATGAATATGAATGTGCAGTGAGGATAGAGTGTGACCTTCATCTCTGCGACTCAGTTCATCAGGATTAGTCAAGCTGGGCGATCAGGAGCACTAATGCATAATGACTTCTAAAATGAAAAATGTGTAGTGACCATGCAAATGTCTCTGCTAATCAAAGAGGGGAACCTGAGCCAGGGCGAGCGAGGAGAGCAAAACAAGGACATGTCAAGGCCCTGAGAGCTCGGATGTATGGAAAGCAATCAAGCAGCTTGATTAGACATCGTGAGGAGCACCCGTGTCTCTACAGCCCTCGACACACCACGCACCATGCTCACACCCCGTCGTCCACCATTCACTCCTCTTACTGACCAACTCTGACACACACCATGTTTTAAACTGAAATAAGCCAACCTTGAACATTGTACTATAAATATACACTGCCAATAATAAAGCAAGCGTTAGGTTAAACTTTACATTGTAGAGTAAGCTCTTCTGCAGTAAGTATTGGTGTTGTTGCTTTTGTTCAATATTTGTTTTTTTATCTACGAAAAACGAACTGACGAATTAACTCGCACAGTTGTTTGTATTCCCCTGTTAATATTTGTGCAGAATTATACATAAAAAAAGTAGACTTAGCTTGCTCGATTCATCTGAAAGCACTGCTGTCTAATAACAACCAGGATACTTTTTTTATTATTATTATTATGTTTTCCACACAGCTAGTTTTTAAATAATTCAAATACATGATTTAAAAAAAATCAGTGTCTGAAAGAAGAATTATCCATCTGGATGCTTGAAACTTTGAAACTGATTTTCAAAGTAATTGGTAATTCAACTCATTTTCTTGTAAATAGAAAAAAACAAGAGATTTGGTCACAGCAAGGAATAAGGAAAGAACACCTGCACTCAGACACACAGAGCCCGTTTAAACAGATTTAACTACGTGCATCTACACATGTAGTCAGATGCATGTCTGATTGATATCTGATTGCTGCATTATGCATTATATGCATATCATAATAGTCGACCACCAACATCCTGTGTTGTTTCTCATTTGCAGGTGTTTTGTCACATCTGTTTTGCCTTCATTTTTAATTTAGTTAATGGTGCCAACCCTGTACATTTATGGACCATGTGACTGTAATGGCAGGTTATATATTAGAAGGAGTTCTGGTTTGGCTTAGACAGTGTGATGCATTTACACTTACATTAAAGCACCAAAATTCATCTCAGATCTCAGATCAGTGGATTGACCCATTAAATCTAAACCTGTGTCTTGGGTGCATTTATGCTTTTATTTTCATGTGATTAATCCCTATTCATATATAATCCAAAATGCATGAAAGAAATGCTAGAAATGCTTGTGCTTTTCTCACTGAGGGAACTCAAGCTAAAAGAGATAGCAGTGCTCCAAACTCACATATACATCAGTGATCAGAAAAAGAGATAACACTGATCTCTCACTTTTTCTGCCATTGTGAAGGTGCCAGTGTCAGTGGCCATGATGAGTCCACAGGTCATCACTCCCCAGCAGATGCAGCAGATCCTTCAGCAGCAGGTCCTCTCGCCTCAGCAGCTCCAGGCGCTTCTACAGCAACAGCAGGCAGTCATGCTGCAGCAGGTACACAGCTGCACTCACACACACAGAACAACTAAGAACTACTTAGATCTTAGGACACTAGTTAAGTTATCAAACTAGTAACCACCTAATCAATTAGTAAAATACTACTTGAAAGGGATTTTATTTGGCCAAAACAGCTCCATAGTTTATTTACCATAAAAATGTGAATGCATGGTTTGCCTCTTTTGCTTGTCAACCTCACAGGGCTCATACTGAGCACAGGACAGTGAGTAATCAGTTATGTCAAATCATGTTTTACTGGGTGTACAGTGTGCTAAATGACTTCTAAAAGGCGATTGTGTTATATGCTATGTAGTGAGCATATATAGTGAATAAGAAGCCATTCTGCCTAACTGCTTAAATGTTACTGATAATTCAGGTAGTGTGTAATTTGTGAGTAAAGTTTCAGATGCATTTTTTTTTTTTTTTTTTTTTTTTTTTTTTTTTTTGCAACTCAGTTTTTGACTGCCCGTTTATGCAATATGAACAGGCACACTAGCACTCCTACTAATGTTCACTCTGTGAGCCAGTGTAAAATTATAGGCTCTTTAATATTCAAATGCATTCGAATAGTAAATGAATTAAATTGGCTGTCAAGGTTTTGCCACTTTGTCTAAAATGGGAAATGTTGGTTTTCTGTTATTAAATTGGAGCTGTTCAGCAACGCTAAGTAATTCTTTGCACGTGTCAAGACTATTTATTTTAAATATCGAGTAATCAATTTATTGTGCTCAGCTACAAAATTACCCAAAAAAGCATCACTAATATTTATGCACATGAATATGTTCATTATAGGTTTTTTTTTTTTTTTTTTTTATATATATATATATATATATATATGTAGGACTGGACAATATTTTATAAAAGATCATATTGAAATAACTCAGTATATTTTCATGATATGTTGTACGTTTTTAAAAATTTTCTGAGGAAGTAGCGAAAAAAAAAGATTCAATATTTAATCAAAAAAAAAAAAGTATTCAGGAAAGGAAGGAAAATTAAGTAATTGCTAAGGAAAACCCTTAACTTCTCTCAGTCGCCTGTTACTATAAATAGCACTGAGTTGCTCAGAGTTATCTAAGTGTCAACACTTGAATTCCAGCAATACTCTCAGACAATCATGCTGTGACATTATGATATTGTCAAATTTCCCAAACCGATATCAGCCGTCCGTAGGTATAGATATATGTAAGTATACGCACCCTTCCTCCAATGCTCCTATTCTTGACATTAGATGAGGGAAACCATAATGGACAGGCGTATAATTAGGTGTTTTCAGTAGGGACATCTTTCAAGGACTGATGCAGTAAAGACATAAGTGAGGCTGACAGGAGAGACTCCAGCACGCCCTGGCTTCACTCACCAGGCTATGTAGAACTCGACACTCAAATTTAGACCTCCTTTAAAGTTCTCCTCATAGTGCTGGAAAGACCTAGCTTCTTTAGCTTTGCTCTTAAGAAAATCTTCATTAACAGCCCTGAGTGACTTGGTGCCGTTTCATCTGAAAGAGATGTGGTCCACACTGAACACAGTTGCTCTTTATGGTGCTGAGTAGAAGTGTGTTAAAGGCATTAATTCACAGTGATGAATCTGCTCCTCAGAGTGCTCCTCAGCATTTCACTGCCTGTCAGGGCATCAGAGCAAAAATATATAGTGCAAGTGATTAATCGTTCCCGCTGGAATATCATGCAGGAGCATTTAAGGCCCAGATGGAGAAGGGCTGGAGTATCAGGGTATTTATGTGGGGCGTGCTGTGGATTTGTTTATTCACATGTATTTCAGGTGTCTGGTAAAAAGTTTTATGTTTGTGGTAATAAAAGCTAAAGCCCCCAAAAGATTATTTCAAACTGCACTGTCAATTCAGTTGGATGTGCGCTGATTAGACTGCTATCCTAGCCTCTGTTATTAGAGCTGGCTTTTTATAGCTCAGAGGAGCCACAGGAGTGTTTTCACTCAGTATGTGACTGTTTATTCACAGCAACACTTGCAGGAGTTCTACAAGAAGCAGCAGGAGCAACTTCATCTCCAGCTTTTGCAGCAACAGCACCCCAGCAAACAGGCAAAAGAGGTACAGCATAGTGACATACACTCACACACACACACACACACACACACATTTTAGTGACTTCGATGACAGCAGAAAGTTACACTGCAGTCAGTCTCAGCATTAAAGCTGGTTCTGCTGACTCTGTGCAAAACATTGGGAGGAGTCTTGCTTTTACATTAAAGGAAACTTCTAATGGCTGCTAGGAGAGCTCAGTGCTGACAGTGTAGTATGGCAGGCAGACAGACGCAGGCTTTGGCAGGTGTCAGGCTACTAGAGGATGCAAAGCGAGAGCGCTGTTAAAGGCCCAGTGTAGCACGCAGGATGGGACAGACGTACACAGGGTCTGCTGATTAATGAAGCAACGCTGCCGGTCTGGGCCGACGAGCTGAAAAGTTCGTCCAGAACACGCTCATAAATCACGCTGACAGTCAGTTTACAGACAGAGAGGTAGAAAGGGGGAGAGAGAGACACACAGGGTGACAGGCATCAAAAACAAAACACAGCATGTGGGGGGCCCAAATCCAAACAGAATGTGTAGAAGCGGTTAAATTGATCAGGTATATGGCAGATCCCACACAGACGCGCACACACACACACACACTGTCTCTTCATCTCTTTCTTCCCATGTCCCATTATGCAGAGCCGAGAGGAAGCAGGCATGACCTCCCGAAGGCTTTGTTTCTGTTTGGATTTGTGAATAGAATTTCTTCAGGCCTCCACCATCAAATATGGAATAGAAATTGCTCCCTTATTTCTCTCGAGACACAGAGGCCAATCCACACGGCTCGCTCCATTATGCAGCCTGTTTTCCAGTGAGCGCATCACAAGTTGTGCCTTCTCTATAACCCCCCCCTGTAACCCACCCCCCACCCTAAACTAAAACAGAAAGGTCTTCCACAGCAGAGAACGTGTCTGAGGCTGAAGTGTGATGTGTTGAAGAGCTCCTCCGGGGCCTGCTCTACTATGCTCGCTCTTGTAATTCCAGGCAAAAATGGGAAGTTTTCTTCCTCTGACTTGAGTACCAGGTTGTAATGTATTCTGACAAGAGAAGAAAGTAAGTGCTGAAGCCTTCAGAGTGTCTGTGGAAGCCCTTTGCTAGAGATCCTAGTTTACTAATAGACCTCTGGAGACCATGCGCAGAGTCGTCCACCGAGAACCAAAGCTCAGACATTTTTAAAACTGCCGCCTAAAACCTGGTAATGAATTCAGTTCATAGGGCATATAAATACTACAGAATGGTAGACTTTGACAGATAAAAGACTTTAGTACAGACACAATACAGAAATGTCAGTCACACGATATGCAGTATAAAAATATTACTCTCAGTTATGTGCTCCTTCAATCTCTGTCTAAAACGGACAAGAATTGCTACATTTCCCCGTACTAATACATGAAAACCTCGTTTAATTGAATCTCCTTTATAATGGAAGCCTAAGGGCAGTTGTTGGATTACATCAAAAAATGTTTATGCGACACATGTATAACACTTTCTTCAGTCAAACATACATAAATTAATTCATGCATCTTGCACCACCTTGCCGCCCTGTCAAACATAGTCCAAGGTGGGACAACTTTTTCAGAGCGAAGAATTTGTGATTATGCGTTACTGTCGTAAAAATGTAAACACAGAAGGGCCTCAGGTTTTGTCTGAACATGTGTCATTACCATTAGACCTGAACGACTACTGTGTATGGCCAGCGTTTGAAAGTGGGGAAAACAGCATAGCAACAGTGTTGATAATACTTTCTCTCATATCTTTGTCATTCTAAGACAGTAATAGCTTTGAATTTGCATTTATTGACATAATTCAGCAACCACCCTTAGGCTTCCATTATAACTGTGTATCGAACGAACATGTTTACTGCGCTTTTCTCAGTACAGGGAAACATCAAAATTCTTGTAATCGCCCCTACACAATTGATTGAAATGAAAAATTTTGGCGTATTCCTTTAATCATGAATTTCTGATTTTGGGCAATGGAACAATCGTGTTTTGCTCAGACTAAGCTGCCCTGTTTTTCTGATGTTGCTTGTTGTTGTTGTGGATGTTGTTGTTGTTTTGCTCTGCCTTATGTAAGAAGCAGACTAAGCTGGCAGTAAACAAGGCAGAGGGAGGGGGAGCTGGGGGCTGGCTGTTCTCTCTCTCTCTTTTGCTCTCTCCCTGTGTTTCTCTCACTCTGTTTGTCTGTCTGTCTCTCTTTCTGTCTCTCTTTCTGTCTCTCTCTCTCTCTCTCTCTCTCTCTCTCTCTATCTCTCTCTCTCTCTCTCTCCCGCTCTTTCTCTCACTCCCTGCAGCCTCATAAGCACTAATAGACTATTTGAAATGCAAGATAATTATCAGCAAAGGAGGGGGGGAGGAGATTTAGCCCTTGCCCCGCCCTCACTCATACCATACACTCCTCAATCCTCCTAGCACCCTGGAGAGAGGTAGTGAAAGAGAGAGAGCATGAGGAGGAGGGAGATAGAGGGATGAAAAGAAGCGAAAGAGCAGTAGAGTCATATGTATGTTGAGCTCCCACTTGCTTGTTAATGTGTGTGATTTGTGTGTGTGTGTGTGTGTGTGTGTGTGTGCTCTGTGTATCACACGCTCACTATAGCAACAGCAGCAGCAGCAGCATCAGCAGCAGTTAGCGGCACAGCAGCTGGTCTTTCAGCAGCAGCTCCTGCAGATGCAGCAGCTCCAGCAGCAGCAACACTTGCTCAGCATGCAGCGGCAGGGCCTGCTTTCTCTGCCCCCAGGCCCAGGACAGAGCGCCCTCCCTGCGCAGACTCTCCCGCCAGGTAAACCCGCCACCATCACGTGACTCGCACTCACATGCTCTGTCTGTGCACGGCTCTCTCTTCCGCTCTCGCTCCCTGTTTGTCTCTCCTCATGCTTCCTCTTCCTTGTTGATCTCTTGCTATCTGTCTGTCGCCCTTCTCTCACCTCTTTTCTTCTGTCTGTATTTCTCGCCGTCTCCGTCTTCTTTTTCAGGGCTGGTGCCTGTGTTTGTATGCTTGTTGTTTTCGCTCTGTCTCTCTCTCTCTCTCTCTCTCTCTCTCTCTCTCTCTCTCCCCCCTCCTCCCTCGCTGCTTGGTGGTGTTGTTATTGTTGTTGTTGTTTACTGCCTCGCACTGCGAGCCCAGAAAATGAAGAGCTGCCATTTGCTTTGGCTGGAACAAGCACCCGGTGCCGCATTATCAGATAACAACAGTGGTAAACGGGTCTTAAGTGCAGACTGGTTGGAACGTTGTGGCGTAGGACTGTTGTTGTGTCAGCTGAGGGATTACATGATGATATGACTTTGCAGACAGAAGCTTGTTTGTGAGGTTATAATCATTTCTAGATGAGTTCCACACTGCTGACAGTCGAGCACTTTTGGATTCTGCATTCAGAGCAAAGAGATGAAGGTGCAAGTGGATCTATTTCCTGTCTATCTGCAAATGCTTAAAAGACACAGTGGAGATTTGGAAAGTATGGATGAAGAGCGTGAGACTCAGAAGGACAGTACAGGTGCACCTTTTCTTATATTCTGCTTATATCAGTCATGCTTATGCCTGTTTTAACCATGGGCTTGGATTTTGTAAGGACGTACATGGCTGGAAAGTGATAGAGGGGATTAAATGAAGATTACAAGGTTGAACAACACCATCAAACCAAAGAACAATCTATCTAACCGATATAATAATGTAAATGAAAGATGAACAGGATGTTCATGTGTATGCCAGTTGGGTAGGTCAGTAATTAGCATGTTTTGTGATCTAACCTTAACAGTTAAATAGCTGTTAGACATAACAAAGATAGCAGAAAGGCTAGCATAGACGTAATGTAGACAGCAGAAAAGCTAATACAGAGACATCATGTCCACAGTAAATATCATAACAGACATTAAAAAATTGTATGTTTTTTAGCATTTTGTTTTTTAACCCGTCAGCGAGAAGACAAATAAAATGCAAACACAGGATTTTATCTTGGCTTATAACCAAGATGTGTGGCTTATATCTGTCTTGTCTCTTGTCTACAATGAGAAGGTGGTTGTTGAACATGTTTAAGTGCAGTAAGGCCAGACTGCTTTTAATCCTCAATTACAGGCTTAAATATCGGTCTGGACACTTTGCATACTTTATAGCTTTCCATTTCCTTATCATCCCAACCTCAGTCTACACATGCGGTATTACCTAGCATATCTCTGCCAATCTGTTTGTTGTTAGGAAGTAGTAGTATGTGGTCAAATACACTTGACAGACCTTGACTGTGTGTGTGTTACAGCAGGCCTGAGCCCCGCCGAGCTCCAGCAGTTGTGGAAGGACGTGACCAGCAGCCACACCATGGAGGATAACGGTCTGAAACACAGCGGCCTGGACCTCAGCACCACCAACTCTTCCTCCACTACCTCCTCCACCATCTCCAAATCTTCTCCGCCAATCACCCATCACCCCATTTCCAACGGCCAGTCTCCAGCCGTCAACACCCGCAGAGAGAGGTACCTCCACACATACACACACAAGATCACACACACATGTACAGATGAATACACGCCGGGATGGATGATGTGGTGATAAGCCTTTTAGAAAGAAAGTGAGTGAAAGAGAGTGTTGTGGGTATCATCACTTCCAAACACTGTAATGTAATGTAATGTACCGACTGTTTCAGAGTTGAACTGACTTTTATCCGTTGAATAATACTTTTCCCCTTATTCCTTTTAAAATAGTTGATTTTTGTGATTATAGTAGTGCTTGTTGTGTCATTCCTATTTTGCTGGTGTATTCTGTGAGTACCAATATGATATTTGGTCATATTGCCTAGTACACACATACATGCTTTCAAGCCTGTACACAGTTATATTTTCTTACATCTTCCTTCTGGGCATACATGCATAAATAGAGCATCTAATGCATATAAAAACCCGACACATACACCCAAACACAAGCCACAGGCGACTATTTAAACTCCTTTTCATGTAAGACAGCATTTGAAAAAAAAAAAAAAGAAAAAAGTGCTGTCAAATTTGTCCCCATTTAGAGCAAGAGAAAGAAATATTTATTCTTAAAGTAAGAGCATGCTATTATCTTGTTTATTTGCTCATCAATACTTTATTAAAGCATGCGCAATAATAGTCAAAACCAGCCAAAAGCTCCCTGGAGACATAGGGACTGTATGTTATTGTACAGACTGTTATCAAATTCTGTCAAAAGCAAGGAGGTGTATCTCGCAGGAGCACGCAACAAACAAACCTCACTGTACATGAAGCATTTAGTGCCTGCTTTCTCTTTTGGAATTACCTCGGCAGCTCAGGCTGTCATGTAAACAGAATACTAGATGCAAGTGTGACATTTCCTTGCTGTTTATCCATGTGATGGTCCTTTTGTTTGCTGCTCTGCTGGTGTGAAACAGCATTTTGCATTTCTGTCTACCTGCTCCATACATTATTCAGGCTCCTGCTGCCACACGAGACATGCAGAGCCCCAGCCGTCGACTTCACTGTTAGCGCAGGTGTTGTGTAATTAGGTTAAGGTAGATAGCATCTGAGCAGCTACTTAAGCCCTGCTCAGAAAAAATATATATCTTTAGAAGCCTTCTCTCAGAATACAGAAAAATAAGATAAAACACAAAGGAGGGAAACAATGCTTAACAAAAACGAATTAATTAATAAATTTAAAAAAAAACAGAAAACAGAATGTCTTAGAGCCCAAGGCCTCTCATAATGATTGAGCGTGGAGATTTGTCAAAACCGGATGCTTACTAACATGAGCTGATCGATGTAGGCAGAGCTGTGTGTAAAACAGCCAGTGAGGTCTTTCTAACATGCTTACACACGCGCACACACGCGCACACACACACACACACACACACACACACACACACACACACACACACACATGCATGGACCTGTTGAGCCTCTTAGCCCCCTGTGTGCCATGTTTATTCCTCAGCCCTAACACATCTGAGGTGAATTTGTAACTGACTGCTGCCTTTTTACAGCAGTCCTTGCCCTTAAATGTACGACTTATGCTATTAATTAATCTCCTGATGTGATTATAGCATGGTGTCTGTTTTTTTCATCCCAACAAATTGTTAATAGGCTCATAAAATGCTGTAACCAAAATGCACTTATCAATACCAAGAATACAAAGGAAAATATTTTTGGTCTCCCTTCTGAATCTTAATCCACATTTATTTGTAATTATACCACAGCGTTGTCGTATTCTCGAATCTGATTGGTCAGAAGGTATTAATTTACTATAACTGCAGCTTAGACAGTAGTCAAATTCAAATCACAGGTTTGGACAAGAGCTGTGAGGAAATACAAAAGGAAATATCTGAGAATAAAGGTTGTATCGTGTCACATGGTGTCGTTGTCGTTTTCCGCTGTCTGACAATCCTTGGGAAAAGGATGGTTGGTTTTTCCCACCTATATTTCACACCTTGTTTAGTCCTCAGCTGTAAATTACAGTATAATAATCAGTAAATAGACAGTAGCACCATGAAGAGGTTGTGTGCCTGATTTCGTAGCTTAGCAGGCAGCAGCATTTGTGCCTTTTCTCCAATTAGTTCTCCTCCCTCTGCTGCCAGTCAGACCTTTCTGGAGAACAGAGCTGAATCTGAATTGACCTGTTTTGACCTGATAGTCAATGATTGTAACCTGACAGGTGCAAGTGGCCTCCAGCTATTGTGCCTCGTGTAAAGCATCTAACGCTCTCTCTCTCTCCCTCTCTCTCTCTCTCTCTCTCTCTCTCTCTCTCTCTCTCTCTGACTCTGTCTCTCACCCTCTTAGCTCGTTACATGAAGAGACTGGAGCATTACACTCACATTCCCTCTATGGCCATGGAGTGTGCAAATGGCCGGGCTGTGAGAGCATCTGCGAGGACTTTGGACAGTTTTTGAAGTAGGTATCCTTGATTATTTGTTGATTATTTGAACAGTTTGGCTCTGTGGAAAAAAAAAAAAAAACTATACATTGGAATTTGTTTTTTATCATGGATAAATGCTAGGATCCTAATATAAGCTAGGATTCTTATATTCCCAACTCATGTAGAAATGTTAGCTACAAAGCCATAATTCATCACAAATCATATTGACAAAAATTTAAACCCACAGGCATTTCCTTTGGTTAGTTACTCCAATGATTGTTCATTAAAATAGCGATTAACTAAAAAAAAAAATTTTAAAAAACCTGCAAAATGCACACAGAATGTGTTTTTATCACCAGCACTGAACGTGCTGAAGGATTTCACAGTCAGTTGAAAAGTGTAAAACTTCTGTAGCGATGCTTCTGACTGGAGTTCAGTGTTATCAGTCAGGCTGTCGGAGCTTTGGAATGACCGTCAGTTTCCTGCAGCAGCCGTGAGGATAGCTTGATAGGATGGTGAGAAGTGCCACAAGCTAATGGCAGCTTGTGTAGCCATGTTATCCCCTCACAACGGGATACATTTAGTGTTGTCATGGTGCAACCAATGGAGTGAAATGAATTCTTCATGCTCCATCAACAATTTAGTTAATTAGCTCATTTGTAATTGGTCTGCTTTGTTGCTGGGATGTTAGTGAGGGCCATCAAAGGAGAAGGTGTTTGCCATGCCGGAGATTATAGGTTATCATATTGCCACTCGGAGACGAGTGCCTCAACGTCAAAAGAAAGAAGAACTGTTCATTTGAATATTCTAATCAGGTTTGTTAATTAACTGTGAAATAATGATCTTGCACGCGTTATGGCGGGCGCAAATGTCCACGTCAGTTCGTATAAACAGCATGCGAAAAGTAGGGACATTGTTCAACTATCCTTTTTTGTAGATTTTTTGTAGGTAATTCAGAGAGATTAGACATTTGAGAGTTAACTTCAAACAGCGTGAAGATATGGATGAAACTATATTAAAAATCTGGCAGTTTTTTTGTCAGACAGGGCCCTCAGCTCAAATAGGCTATTACATGCTTAATAAATTCAGTGACTAGAATTTATGAAAACATTTTTGCTGTCTTGAGATGAACAATATATGAATAAATATGTGGATAGCAGAATTTACTCTAATCCTTACATGTATACATATTCCATATGTTCTCACTGACATTACCTACATTATAAATTATGATCATCAACTTACTAAACTCCATTTACTATTAAATGAAGCAGAGAGACATACTTTTAAAAAAAAAAACAAAAAAAAAAAAAAAAGCTCTGTGACATGTTGCATAGTAGTGTATTGCCACAACAGTCAGTGTGTAAAGCAGCATATGTTTCAAGAGTGTAGCGCTGAAATAAGAACGACGCTCCCCTGATCATTCCCTGACTCAGAATCTCCAGTACAGTAAGCCTCACCTGAAACCCCCTCCACAAAGCTAGTGTGATCTGAGCCATCGAGATGGCGGGTGTCACTGTGCTTTGGAGGAGCTATTGTCTGTGTCAGGAAGAGGCTTTTAATGTTTTAGGCGATGACAGTCACTGCCACGCATCATCCCGGTACACACGCCTAAAATGGTTTACATAAAACAGGTGTCAGAATCAAATGGTACCTTTGAAGGAGTGGCGGGCGGCTTGGGGTTGTAGCTGCTGGTGAAGAATTTGCACTGTGCATTTAAGAAACTTGTCAAGATCAGCATTTAATAGCTGTTCAGTGTTCTTTTAAGTGTTTCTCACCTGGAGAGGTAGCCTAGAGGTGCCTAGAACCTTACATTAGCTCCAAAATTCAAATGGAATATTACTCTGTGTGTGTGTGTGTGTGTGTGTGTGTGTGTGTGTGTGTGTGTGTGGGTGTGTGTGTGTGTGTGTGTGTGTGTGTGTGTGTGTGTGTGTGTTTCCTCAAGATATGTATATTTATGCAACAGAGAATGCATTATTCTGAGAGCTTCTTGCTTGTGGTGTGATTCAGGGCAACTTATTTGGGGAGTATGTCAAATTAAAAGAAATGCATAATGAATTCATGCCACCCAAGTTCTGCTCTTCGAGTGCTGGCAAGTTTATTATTATATAAGCTGCAGATTGTTGCCCTACTTCTCATATTGGGTTTCTTTCATGTGTGTATGGATGAAGAAAGGGAAAAAGGATGATGCAGTTCAATGTGTTTTTACTGGATATTTACAGGAAATGTCCAACAGATGGCTATTACATCTTCGGTAATCTCAGTCACCATTTTTCCAGCTTAGTGTTCAACTCCCAACCTTACCTAATACTGCATAATATACTTAATTACTTAATATGCACATAATATAATACAGAAAAATTGGCTTTCCTGCCCCTGTGCTAACCAGGATGTAGGCTTGTTATGGTGTCACAGTTTTATGGTTAGTCATGATGTATGATTGGTTAGTTACCTCACTGTTGACTTTAATACTGTATAAAATGCATTTCCATCAATTACTCTGTTCTGCAGTGGCTCTCATGCCTTTTATGTCTGGCTGTGACTTCCCAAAAAAATTTTCAACTCCTTCCCTTTGGATTCCCCCTAAATCATACTACAGTAATCTCTCGCAGGGGATGCAGACTGCACTGAAAGCCCTTGGGCTGCATAATCCACTATTGTTGTAAACATGCTACCTGTTCTACCACTCCTAGCATGTTAGTAACTTAATCATACATGACATCTATCAGACCAACAGAAGATCATGGCATTGCCATGTTCCATTAAACCATTAAAAATGTTATTTTTGGCGGAGCAGCGCAACACATTGCTATGCTAGTTAGACATATATTTTTTGGCTCATCACACCATCTGTCCGCACAGCCTCTCCCTCTTTCAGCTTATAACAATAATGTGATGAATACTGACAGTGTAAGTGCTATCATTCACTCATTCAAAAAGTCATTCTCAATGTCAAAAATATATTTATATGGTAGAATAATTAGGGGATTCGATCGTTTTGTTTCCTTTTGGTTTTTGTTATACATACTGTACAAAGAGATTTGTGTACAAAGAATTCATAATAAAATTTGCCTTTAATTTTTACAACCTGTTTGTGTGTTTTTAAATGGTTGGTTTATACCGTGATACCATGAAACCATGATATTTTTAGACTATATTATTATCATATCACTCCCACTGGGTTGCCACAACTTTCATAAGTGTGCTAGGCTTTTTTGGGGGATGGCTTCCTGAGTGGTTTAGCCAGAGCAGGCAACCATGTATATTGTACATTACTTGTTGTACATTACTTATCTGTAGACTATTTTAAGATTTTTAAGATTCGATTGTCATTACCTCCATCTGAGGTATTGTTAAAAGTATTGCAGTATCTCTGTAGCACAGAATGTTAAATGCAGTCAGTGTCAGTGTGGATTGCTCCTGTCAGTCTTTTTCACAGAGCCCAGTGCCATCAGAGCTCTTATTCCCTCTCTCAAAACAAAAATCAATATGCCTATAAAGTGACCCATAAATTACAGGCAGCTCCAGAGATGTTTGTTCAGAGATGTCTTTGTGCAGACTGCCTCTCTCATCCTCTCCTCACCTTTCTGTTTGAACTGAGCCCACCGCCCTTGCCTCATTAAGAGGTATTGGTGACTCCGTCTAACCCCAATCTCTCTCTCTCTCTCTCTCTCTCTCTCTCTCTCTCTCTCTCTCTCTCTCTCTCTCTCTCTCTCTCTCTCTCTCTCTCTCTCTCTCTCTCTCTCTCTCTCTCTCTCGTCATTCTCAGATGCTTTTCCTCCAAGTATTTCTTAGTTTGTTTTTTAATTTTTTTTTTTTATTATTATTACCCATCACTCTTATATGCATGTATTAATCTGTACAGTCGGTAACATTGCTAACTATTGACCTTGTGCCAAAGCCTTTCTTTGGCACAAAAAAAAGAAATAAATCCAGAATGCTGATGGTAAGGAGAAAGGAGTAAGTGTCTTTGGGGAAAGCAGGCAAGGCGCTTGGCCCTTTTGAAGCAGCTGTAATTTATGACATCCGCCATACATCAAGTGCGTAAGATAGTATTATGAGCATTGAAATGAAAAGGGTATTTGCAACATTAGTTCCCCTCTTCCCTGCGAGGGACATGATTAAATGATTAATGAAATGCCCCTTTGCATGCGCATTCTGAAACAGCAATTAGGCATGGGCTGGAGGGAGCCACCAGCTTTCCCAGCCCCTCTCTGTTTTAAAGCCATCTCATTTTTGATTTATAATGGAGAATATCTGTGCATTCGACCTGAAATAGTTACAAAAGCAGAAATGACCATGATGAAATGAAATGATTTAGAATAGGGCATGGCTGTAATTGAAAGGTAGTGGAGCTATTGTGCTCTCAGATGCCCTCCACTTTGATTGGCGTGTTTTGGGAGGGTTATGAATACATTGTTATTTTGCATATTGCACATAAACAATGGCCTGCTTGAAATGAATAGAGGAAATGCATTGCAGTTTTTTTTTGTGTGTGTGTGTGTGCGTGTGTCGGTGTGATTTAAGCTCACTCTAATGCACTGGAGGCTGTACTGTAAATGATCATTGAAGGGTCTGCAAGCTAACCTATAATTACAGGAAAGAAAGTGGCAGCTTTGGCATTTCATAACCATGTCTCCTCAAAGAGCGCTTTGTGGGTTTGTCACCAATGATAATTTAGATAGAGGCTCATTACCGAACATCACAACACTTTTAAAAACCTTTTCGCCTCTGTGCGTTCGCCGGGAATAAAGGTCTATTTTAATGGTGAGCTTCTTTTGTGTCCTGCAGACAAAATCCAATCAAGGAAAACTGTCATTGACTGCTTTTGCAGTCCAGCGTTTTTTTTTTTTTTTCCTCCCTTTATTCTAATGAAGGGATGAGTAGATACATTTAATATGTCGGCTGAATAATGCACCCTTCGTATGAGGCGCTTTTTAAATGTTACTCAAGTTAAATTGCATTTATTGTTTTCCATAAATGAAGAGGACAAAACCACTCTGTAATGCCTTTTGTACGCCAGCATCCCTTATAAGCAGTGCTGCTCTGCATTTAGATGACAGTGCCCCTATTGTAATTTGTAAATTGTAGTTTTCACTTTTTCGTGGTGAACACTAAAAAAATAATAATAATAATAATAAGAGAGCAAAAAAGATTCATGTAGGGGAAAAAACAACATTTATAATAAAATAAAAAAAACGCAATTTCGATTGCATTATTTTGCTAGAGTGTAATAGTGAATACATGTGATGGGTTGTGTTGCATAATTGACCTGTTTCCTTTTGATTTTAGGCACCTTAACAGTGAGCACGCTCTAGATGACAGGAGCACAGCACAGTGCCGGGTCCAAATGCAAGTGGTACAGCAACTAGAGATACAGGTACCTCCACCAACATTCGCCATCACCTACACATACACTAGTACCTTAGTGGATTTAGCAAAATACAAGAAAGCTATTCATTTTTCATCAGCAATGATACCATCTTCCAGAGCTTTTCTGCTATTACTTTATTTATTATTTTTCAAAAAAAAATTTAAAAAATAATGCACAGTTGATCAGAGGAGATTGTGAGTGAATCTTGAGAGAAACCTGTCGCTGGCATTTTTTTAATTGAATTAGGATTTGTGCTTATTTTCTATGCTGTCCAATTAATATGCACGCATCTTGGGCTGGTCGGTGTTAATTAAATGCACTTTGCACCTGACGGAAACTCTAAAGAGGGCCACTATTTTCAGGAGGTGGAGCGTGACCTTATTAAGAAGTCATGCTGGCAAGATAATGAGTGCAGTGATTGAAGGACGTTATTACTCAGAGCTCCGGCCAGCTCTCCTGCCAGCAAAACACCATCTCTGTCTTCACACCCCTGTCGGCCATGATGAACTATGGGAGTGGACGCATGGGTCACCCCCATGACACTGAATCAGGAGAGATGTAAAACAATAGGTTTTCTCTTGATAGTAATTACTAATGTCTAAGTTAAAAGTTATGATGGATTGATTAAAGATTGAAAGCAGAGTTTTGTTTAAGTGCAAGAGACATGCAGAAGTGCAAGAGAAGAAAAACCTGATAAGTATTCGCGAGTCTGTGACTAGAGGCCTAAGCTGAAGTGCCTGCCAAGTGTTGCTCTTAACCTTTAAAGGTTTTTATGCTCTGTGAATTCCTCCCTATTTATATGAATCTGGAACAATGAATAATTCTTGTTTATATTTAAAATGACAAAAGTCCACCACCTTCATTTTTCCCCTCTGAAAGCAGCCCAAGACCAAAGAGGCACGACCTCCCATGCTTACACTGTGACCAATTACAGCAGTGTTGCTGTTTTCCATCGTGCTTTTTTGTCCTCCCCTTTCCCTGTTTCTTTTTTTTTTCATCCCTCCGTCAGTGGTAATGAGGTGCGGATCAGAGTGAGGATACAGGCTCCGTGGCAGAGTTCAGCACGCTGTGCATGGTCGCGGGCTGGTCTCTGTCACTTGCCGTGAGCTAGATTGATGATAGCGGATGGCCAGGGCATTAACTGGAGCTCAGAGGGAGTGGGCCAAAGCAGCTAGGCAAGGAGGCGGGGTTCGCCTGGCACTCTGTTTGTGGGACCCCTTCACCTCTTGGCAGCTGCTGGCTTCAGTCCAGCCTTAACTGAGTCCACAGGACTTTGCCTAGACGCTCAGGACCCTCTAATTTATGGCCCAAGTAGCTTGTTACTGTCAGACTATTGCTGACCTAAATTCTGCTATTGACAAAAAGATGAAGTGCTATTTGTTTTCCTTCGACCTCTCTGCACCACACATCTTCCCAACACCAGGAGTGGTTCTCTTCTTTTCTTTTTTATATATATATATATATATATATATATATATATATATATATATATATATATATATATATATATATATATATATATATATATATATATATATACACACACACACACACACACACACACACGTGTGTGTGTGTGTGTTGGTGTTTCCTCTTTCCCTTCTCCTTTTTCATTTTAATTCTCTGTTTGTTTAAAGCTTGTGTCTGTGAGGTTTAAAAATCCAAACTGGGCATATGCAGGATTCATTACACTCAGACAAGCTCAATAACAAGATGTATGAGTATGGTAGTCTGGAGAAAATCATTCATTTCTAAAACCGCTCTATTTTCTTTTTTACCCCTTTCCTCTCTACCTCTCTTTTTGTTAACAGCTTTCTAAAGAACGTGAGCGTCTTCAGGCAATGATGGCCCACTTGCACATGCGGCCCTCAGAGCCCAAACCATCTCCTAAACCGGTGAGTGCATATTGCTCTACATTCAGTAAACAGGGCGGCAGGCCAGCATACGAGCTCTCTAAACACCACCGTTTAACGGCACTGAGAGACAAAGAGGGAGAGGATGAGGAGAGAATGGGATTTGTAATGCCAGGTTTCACTGCTCCCCATCAGACACAAGCAGGGGGAGAGACTGTGACAACGGGGAGTGCATTAAATCATAGCCCCAATCTGAGCCAAAAAGGCCCAGCCATTATGGCCTGATGGCTTTAATACTGCAAACAACTTGTTGGCCGGCAGAAGCTGTTAAGCTCTGTGACTGGAAGAGCACTCGAAGGAGCCACAGGCCAGAGAAGACGTTTCATTCTGAAAACAAACAGCTCTAATGATAGATGGAACCTGGCGAACAAGATGTGAAATGGAATACCCAGCAATCTGTAAACAATCTGAAAGATATCTGGAAATTTTGTCTCTAAAATATGGATTTTAAAAAAATATATTATTTTTCCATTGTGGAAAAAATTAGTTATATGTCAAACAAAAACATCAAATTCAGGTGTAATCATGGTTTAGAGAAAGTATTTACATATAGACATCAGAGCAAAAATAAATATTTTTATCCAACTTATTTATTCAGTGCTCAATATTTTGTACAGGAATACATAGTGTGTTTCTACCCTTTAGTACGTGCCTAATTTGAATGGCATAATTTTCCTCATCACCTCCCACCATATAAAATAGATAATCACAAGATAGAATAATTATCCTGTAGATCCGCCAGGAATCGTCTGCTCCCCTCTGCCAATTTATTATTCACTCTCCCTTTTTTAATCTTCAGAATTCCAGCAGCTTGGTTACATCTACACTAATAAAGAATTTCAGCCTGTAATCCAAGACTGCATATGAATGAATGCTATTAATGAAGTATTACATTACATAAACCACACATGAAAAGGCTGCTAATTGCATTTGATGGTGAGCAATTAATGGCTGATTTTTAAACGAGCAGTCTCAGTTTTTCCCAGTTTTTTTCTTTGTGTGTGTGTTTCTGTGTCTGTCTGTGTGTGTGTATGTCTGTGTGTATTTATTTCCGTGCATCTGTGTGTGCATTTGTACTTATATGTATGTCCTGTACTTGTATCTGTATATTCAGTTGTAAACCGGATATTTCTAGTTTTACAGATGTAAAGCGAACATGTGTATCCAACATTTAAATATGTATGTAAAGTATAAAAGAGCAAGGTAATGGATGATATGGCACAGATTTCTGCCCTCGCATGCATAGGACTGAGAAAGAGACCACATGTCGGATAAATATTAATAGCATGGGTTTATTAGCAGGGCAAAATGAGCCCTGTTGGTTCATCACTGCACCCTTAACAGCTATCAGTAGCCCAACAAAAGGTGCAGGCGTGCTGCCTATTATATGACCCCATTTATGCCGTGAATGGCACTTCATTAAATGTTACCTTTTGGCCATGCCATGGATGGCTGAAAATCAAAGTTACCAAGGTTGCAAGTCCTGAATAATGAGGGTTTTTCCCCTCTCTCTCTCTCTCTCTCTCTCTCTCTCTCTCTCTCTCTCTCTCAACCAACCTTGAATATATATTCAGATGAGTGGAGGTGGTGAAGTGCTCATCCCTGCCTCTCATTCACTCCTGCTCAGTTAGGCTTTAATAAATTCCATTTGGCAAATACGGGATTGTGTGCCTGCAAACATGTTACGCTTGTTGCTGTAACCAGGTGAAGAGAGAGGGGAAGAAAAATCTTGTCTTAACACTATAAATATACATGCCCCGCACACACTCACTCTTAATAGGATTTATTATGAAGTGCTCTTTTTTTTGCTCAGTTTGATGGTGTATCAGACACCTTTGTTGGTCCCGGTGTAGAACAAGTAGCGCATAATTACTGGTTGATATTGTGGTTTTTGCGGCATGCAGTGTACAGCAGTGAATAGGGGGATTAAGAGGGAGGCTCTTTAGTGCGCCAGCCCATTGTCGTGACCTGACCTCGGCTGAATTATATGGAGATTCCTGCATTATACACAGAAGAGTGTTCTAGTGAGAAAATGACGCCAGTAGAGTAAACCATCATCAGAGTGTCATGCTAGTTACAGTAAGACAAAAAAAAAATTTCCATGAGCAGTGGGATGTTATGGAAAGCATCTAGGATGAGTCACAGCAGAATTCCTATATACCACACAGAGGCTTGGCATATCTTGGAGGGGGGAAAATCCATCTCTCAGCAATAATGCATGTTTATCATTAAAGTTGTATTGATGTTGTAGATGCAGCCACTTTGCTGAGGTGCAATGTTTCTCTAGTGGAGTGACTGATTTCTTCTCTATGACTATATAGTGCTCTTTCTGTTGTCATCATCTCATTATCATTAAGTGGTGTTGTAATGATCAACTATGTAAACACCTAGCTGTAAAGGGAACAGGCAACTTAACATTTCCTACTATTTATCAAAACCTGCTATAAATGATTGTTGATGCCCAACTCATTCTCCCGCTGTCATTTCCAGTTTCTCGCCATCAAAGCCAGTCCAGAATTCACTCACTAATTTACACTTAGGGGAGATTTTGAATGTGTAACGGCATCATTCAGACAAATTAAACATAAAAATTATGGTCAGGGTGAATTTATTGAAACTGTTGGACTCTGAAAAAAGTGGGGTGGTTTTCAGTGTGGGTTTGTAATCCAGGTGCTTTCGATAGAGCTAGGTTATGCCAAAATAACAGGTGGCAACTCACTATCAGAAAACATTCACTCTCACACACAGGCAGGAAGCTCTTGTGGGATAGAGATTGGCTGAGATAACACAAAGGATCATCATTAGATAATCTTTAACAGCATGCTCTAATTAGAATTCTTATGATACAGTTTCATCCTGTAATTAGTGGAGATTGGCTGTTTTCTCTGCTGCTTATTAATGTGAACACAGCTGTACAGCGGAATCTGTTCTTATTTGTCTGAGTCCTTCAAAACTGAAAAGCTCTCATCCTCTCTCTCTCTTTCTTCCCTCTCTCTCTCTCTCTCTCTCTCTCTCTCTCTCTCTCTCTCTCTCTCCCCCCATCAGTTGAATCTAGTGTCAAGCATGACCATGTCGAAGAACCTGCCATCGGTGTCACCCCCAAACTTGCCCCAGACCCCCACCACCCCCACCACCCCTATCACACCACTGAGCCAGATGCCCCAGGTGCCCTCGGTCCTGAGCCCTGCCAGCGTGCCAAGCATGGGCGCCATGCGCAGACGCCACTCTGACAAGTACTCTATGCCACTATCCTCAGGTAAATAAGCAATAAGGCAATAAGCATCAGCAGCGTTACTGTACGTTCATCTTCTGTTTGGATACACACTCATTCCTCCTGATGTGCTGTTTGCTCTAATAAGAGCCAGCATCCTGACGAAGCTCTTTATTTCATTCCTTCCCTCTGTGAAAATGAGACAAATATCATGCTGTACAGTTCCTCAATATTTTATGAATGTTAATTACAGTCAAATAGAGAAATGATACAAAATTCATCACATTTTAGATGAGTTGTATATTAAGCTGTGTGTGCGTGCGTGTGTGTGCGTATGTGTATAAAAAAAAAAAATCCACTCTTTTTGATGTTTATATTTACTGGCCTCGCATGGAGGGGGCATGAAATATTCAGATACATACAAAATATCTACACGAGCTCTAATTTCACGCGTGTTAATGTTTAAGATTTCTCCTGAGAGGGATTAATTAAAAATGCATTTTGTTGGACATGTAAACCCCCTTCTTTCTCTTCCCCACTTTTTAATTTAAATGAATCCTAGGTGAATTCGCTCCCTTGAGGAGTCAGTTAGCAATTTTTCTTAATGTTGTTAGTATATTTATTTATCCTTGAATTTTATTTATTTATTTTTATTGCAGAAATAGCCCCAAACTATGAGTTTTATAAGAATGCTGATGTCAGACCACCGTTCACGTATGCAACGCTCATCAGGCAGGTGAGTGGAGAAATAAATTAGCTTTTGCCTGATTAGATTAGAATTAATTGCTGCCTGAATTAACACTAGGCCGGGGTGAGAGTGGCTAAACAAGCTAACGCTCCTTGATGGCGTCTTGTTGCAGGCTATCATGGATTCGAAAGACATGCAGTTAACACTTAATGAAATCTACAGCTGGTTCACGCGCACCTTTGCCTACTTTAGACGCAACGCTGCCACTTGGAAGGTAACGCTTTACTCCTTTTCTTTTCTTTTTTCCTCACCTTTTTTCCTTTTACCTCTCCTTAGCCTGTCCACTGGATAGAGATGAGGTCCAGAACAGGCATTTATTTACTTGACATGGATACATTAGTATCACCCTCCCTTCTTTTTAACCTGGCTATTGAAAATAGCAAATTTCCTCTCTCTCTTTCTCTTTGCTCTAGAAAAATGACAAGTGAAAGAATAATTCGGCCTCTGATATCGTTTTCTAATTTGGTGCAATTAATAGCTGAGACTTGGCGGGGAGGTGTGCATTCTGACACGCTAATTACTACCCAGACACTCAATCATCAGCACCTTTTGTTAGATGCAGTGTATTACTCCTTCCTCTCTTTCTTCCTCTTTCTCTCTCTTGCACGCTCCTTCTCACCCCCCCCACCACTCACCCCCCTTCCCTGGCATATTATTGGTTAATTAGTTTGAAAGATGGCTGTTTGCCTTTCAGATGCAGTCTGGGTTTTTTTCTTTTTTGCACCGTTGTTGGGTGGTTCTTTGTACACACCATATCTCATGTATATACAGCGAGAAAGAGAGGTTAGGGCCTGTCCGACACTAAGTAAATGCTGCTGTCACTAAGGGAGTATTCTTTATTTACCAGGACAAAGGCTCTCATTTGTATCCCTGTCCCAACAACTACAATGTCTGCCTTTTCTGTCTCGGGGAAGACAAGAAAAGGAGACAAGAGGTTTAAAAATCTTCTTGGGCTTGCTGGGGTTTTTTGTTGTTTTTTTTTGGACAGGGTAGGTGTTTGTGACGATAAGATAGCTGGCAGTGTGCACGTTTATTTTATTTTATAGAATTTGCCTGGCTGAGTTAAAAAAGCCCTTTCTCAGAGCAAGTCTGCGAGCTCTCTCATCAGCATGCTAAGCATCTCCCAGCTCTAGATTTAGCAAAGTGAATTAATTTGGATTTGGGTTGCTAATGATGCTGGCATATGATTACAGCTCCACAAGGGTGTGCAATAGCTCCCTGTACATCAGCGCACGTTGCCGCGACTCCTTTACTGTATGTGGTCTTGCACAGAAACTATCAAAGACAGCTGCTTACTGCTTGACTCTCTGATCCTAAACACCAGCTAGTAGTTACAAGCTGCTATAGATAACATAAAGCATAGTGTCTCCATGTGCAAATATCCTTTACTCACACCGATAAACAGGCTCACAGGTTCTCCCTCCTTATCACAAAATATTTAAATCTGGCCATGGGTGGAACAAAAAAGCCATGGGTTGGCATTAGGAGTATTTGGGCCCCTCCTTTTACAATAGCGGCACTGAGATATTTACATTTTGAGCCTGGCTGTTCCTTTGTGCTGCCTCTACAAGGCTAGGCTGTGATGGGCTTGTCATTTGATTAACTGAGAGAATTTTTTAAAAGGAATGAAAGGTGATTTAATATCTCCGCTTGGTCTCATCAGCTCAGCTTGGGGATCCAGCTCTCAGCCCGGCAGCTTATTAGTTATAACTATATAGCATGCATAATAAAACTGCTCATTTGCTCATTAATATTAAAATTATCATATTCAGAGCCATGGGCATTAAGATCAATCAAATCCTGGGATTTTCAGGTCAGATGCGAGATCTGCTTATGAGTTTTTTTTTCCTCTCTCCTGTCTTATAGAATCCCTTTCTTAGAGCAAAATCACTATAACCCATCCCTGAAATAAAACATGAAAAAAAAAAAGAAAAAAAACTGTAATATTAAAGCAAGGTTATTATTTGGCCGCCATTGCCGCATGTTTTAATTAGATATGATTCTTTTATGATATGAGACCCCTCTTTTCAAACACCCATCTTAATTATGCAGTTAGATGTGTTTTGGGGTCATTTTCATAATCCTGGATATTTAAATATAGGTATGTTCTCACAAATAGATGTCAGAAGTGCCATGTGAGGTTCATGGCTAATTCAAAGACCTTCGGGATATTAATAGTGACCATCTCAGCATATGCACATACTGATGCCTTAGTCAATATGATATATATACACTGATAGACATAATTAAAGGCTGTTTTAATGATAGATATTTGAGATAAATATTTAAATTGAAATAGATTTAAAATTTTTAAATTGATTTAATTCTAAATATATATTTCACAGTATTTGTTTATTTATTTATTTACACATTTAGTCATTTTTAAAATTTCTTTATGTGTGTTGTAGAATGCGGTGCGCCACAACCTCAGTCTGCATAAGTGTTTTGTGCGGGTGGAGAATGTGAAGGGAGCAGTGTGGACAGTGGATGAGATGGAGTACCAGAAACGCAGATCTCAGAAGATAACCGGGTATAGCATTATCTCTGTCTCTCTTTTTTTCTTCTATGTCTCTTACACACAAACTGCAAAATCAGTGGATGTGGGTCAAGTTATGCTTAGCTACAAATTGAAATCCCTTGTGTTGAATTAACACTTACAGTCTAACTGGACTCTGTACTGTAGTGGTAATTAAACTGTAATACACATTAAAGCTTTTCCTTGTGCATCTTTCATCATTGTCTTGATTTTTTTTTTTCTGAATTTAAAAACGATTGGAAATCCTTTCTGACATTTGTAATACAACTTAGAAAGACTGCATGGTGTTTGTTGTAGAAGCAACATTTTAATTGGATGTGTGTTTTGTCTTGGTCAGGAGCCCGACACTGGTGAAGAACCTGCCGCCCAGTCTGGGTTATGGAGCAGCGCTTAATGCGAGCCTGCAGGTGAGCAGCCAGTTCAGCAGCTCTCAGCAGTGTTACACACTCACACACTCAGAGCATGAAGTGGCAGCCTGTGACTGCTCAGAGAGTCAGAGTGAGCGTTCGGTGTCTGCCTCAGTACACAGTTTGTATATGCTTCTCTGTATTCTTATAATTACAGCCTGAACAGCAGGAGTATTAATTCTTCAGAGTTTGTATATATGTGTGTGTGTGTGTGTGTGTGTGTGTGTGTGTGTGTGTGTGTGTGTGTGAGTGTGAGTGTGTGTGTGTGAGAGAGCCAGGCTGGCATAAGGAAAGCAGTGAGAGTCTAGAAGGACACCATGTGGCAAAGGCAGGTAGCTTCTCTGCCAGTCTGGTTTTCTGCACCTGTGCTTCAGATTGATAGCAGCCTGTGCAAATGCAAGGGCATAAGCATTAATATTTATCCCAGCTGTCATAAATGATTTGGCTTCGTAATGTTGGCGCAGTGATGCGCTCATGGCAAAAATTTTAAATTTTAATTACTATATATAACTTTAATGTGCAGCAGGCAAAAATGTCAGGAGTTTTTTTTTTTTTTTTTTTTTTTTACTAGTTTCAGGTAAAGTTTCGGGCAGTTGAATAGTAATGTGGATGCTTGATGGTTTCTTCCTCGCTGCATGTTTGAGGCCTGTCTGCCTCATTAAAGAAGTTGTTTATGGAACTCAAACACACCCTAAAAGAATCTTTTTGGCAGAGGTTTTCTGCCTTTATATGATGCTCAAAAATTAAATGTGGAGCAATAAACTGCACAAGTGATGTGACATCAATGTCTAACTCAGGCGTATTTGAATGTTCTGTTCTGTCAGGCGGCTTTGGCAGAGACCTCTTTGCCCTTGCTGGGTAACACAGGTTTGATGAACAGCAGCGCGTCAGGTCTGATGGGTGCCAGTCCTCCAGGTTTGCTGAGTGGAAGCCCACCTACCCTTTTACAGAGCAGCACCCATGACGAGCTAAACGGCTCCCTCGAGCACCTCGACACCAACGGTCACAGCAGCCCCGCCTACTCCCCACATGCCCACATGTGAGTTACTACACTTACATGTATTGCATTTTGCAGATGCTCCTGTCAAAAGTGCCTTATAGAAGTGCTTAGCCATGTATTTGGAAAACAAACAGCAGTGGACAGGCTGAACATGAATAAAATTTGTATGGTGAACATGGGGGGGGGGGGGGGGGGGGGAACAACGGAAAAAAGCAATTTGCTTCCAGTAGCACTTATTTACACATTGGCACAGTTAATCTAGGGCTAGCTAAATCAACTGTTGCTACTGTTTTATTCTACAGGGTGTCCCAAAAGTCTCCATACATAGGGGACTATGTATGCCAGCAGCAAGTCGGTTGTGCCTTCGTCAGTGGATGTTCGTGGACGTCCACTTCTCGGTTGGTTCACAACACTTCCAGTCTTTTTGAATTTGTTTAATAAGTTTGGTAACAGTGTCGTGATATGATTGGCATGTTTCCTGTTAAAGTTCATTGCAACAGCTTCCTGATCCAGCCATGAGAAAGATTTCAATACATTCTTCTTTTGGCCTTCTTAAAGGCTATATATAATATAAACTAAGTATGAAACATTTTAGAAGACATCTTGCTAAATATTGTTAATTTCACATATGTATGGAGACTTATGGGACACCCTGTATAAGTAAAAGATACTAACAATCACAAACAGGAGTTAACACATTTACACACATTAAGTAAATACACCCTGCATATCTTAAACTTAAGCATAAGTAATAAATAAGTAAAGTATATTTTTGGTAGCTCTTTTAGTCTGCATTTGGAAACACCAAAGAATTGTTGATTGATTGACACCAGTCAATCAGTACAGAGAAGAATCTTGACACTTGTCTTCCTAAAATAAAGTATAAAATTAATGTGTAAAAATTTCAAAACATGTGATATTTGTACTAGTATTCAAAATCCACTATGGATTTCTGATTCATTGCTTTGACATACACAATTTTGATAGGCCACAACACAGATCACACAGCAACACATGAAATTCACATATGGAAGGATATTCTCATGTTCTTTTAATATTCTCAGCTCAAATATAGAGTTACTACTGTAAATTCACGTCGGTCAAGCCTATTAGTGTTAAAACTAGTGTTCCCTCTGCCTTGAGTACATTAGACTGTGCTGAGGATTAAAGCCTGGCCCTGTGAAATGCATAAGTGGATATATAATTTGGTGTTTTGTCGATATCATACCCCAAGTTAAGTTTACATTAAATTCTCCAGTTTCATCCCACACCTATAAATAGGGACCATCCTTATTACAGATTCAGTTTTAATTACTCGAAGGTCTGCATCGTAGAGGTTTAGATGTTATATTTTATGCACGACTGTTCCTATTAATATTTAGCAGCTAACTGTATCATTAATTACTTTAAAATCTTTGCCTTTCCATCTTTTTTAATGGTGCAGAGAGAAAGAGAGAGAGAGAGAGGGTTGATTAAACATTCATGTGGTGTGAGTTTGAGGAATGTGGATGTAGAGAATGTGCTCCCCACTAATCAGTGATGTCATGCATGTCACTGCACTATGTTTACCGAGCCAAAGATAGGACACTTAGCACTGTCACATATGCATGCACGCACACACACACACACACACACACACATATATATATATACATATAAAGTGCTGTGCAAAAGTTTTAGGCACCCTGTTTTTTTAGTACAAACTTTGATAGATTTTTTTTATTTTATGACGTCTACATTATCAAGTCAGTACAAAAACATTTTAGATTCCCAAACATTAGTTTTCTAGCACAAAATTAAATGTTACAGAAAAATGTTTGTATGTCATTAAAGAAAGCAGCATATTACATAAGAGACACTTTTCAGATAAAAAAAACACAATGAAGGCTGCTGGGTTTTGCTGCAAAAATAAGAAGCAAGTGCGAAAGTCAAAGTCTCCAGAAAAACTATGGCTGGTTCTGCAAGATGCTCAATAAAACATATATCTATCTATCTATATCTATATACAGTATCTCACAAAAGTGAGTACACCCCTCACATTTTTGTAAATATTTTATTATATCTTTTCATGGGACAACACTGAAGAAATGACACTTTGCTACAATGTAAAGTAGTGAGTGTACAGCTTGTATAACAGTGTAAATTTGCTGTCCCCTCAAAATAACTCAACACACAGCCATTAATGTCTAAACCGCTGGTAACAAAAGTGAGTACACCCTTAAGTGAAAATGTCCAAATTGGGCCCAATTAGCCATTTTCCCTCCCTGGTGTCATGTGACTCGTTAGTGTTACAAGGTCTCAGGTGTGAATGGGGAGCAGGTGTGTTAAGTTTGGTGTCATCGCTCTCACACTCTCTCATACTGGTCACTGGAAGTTCAACATGGCACCTCATGGGAAAGAACTCTCTGAGGATCTGAAAAAAAGAATTGTTGCTCTACATAAAGATGGCCTAGGCTATAAGAAGATTGCCAACACCCTGAAACTGAGCTGCAGCACGGTGGCCAAGACCATACAGCGGTTTAACAGGACAGGTTCCACTCAGAACAGGCCTCACCATGGTCGACCAAAGAAGTTGAGTGCACGTGCTCAGCATCATATCCAGAGGTTGGCTTTGCAGAATAGACGTATGAGTGCTGCCAGCATTGCTGCAGAGGATGAAGGGGTGGGGGGTCAGCCTGTCAGTGCTCAGACCATACGCCGCACACTGCATCAAATTGGTCTGCATGGCTGTCGTCCCAGAAGGAAGCCTCTTCTAAAGATGATGCCCAAGAAAGCGCGCAAACAGTTTGCTGAAGACAAGCAGACTAAGCACATGGATTACTGGAACCATGTCCTGTGGTCTGATGAGACCAAGATAAACTTATTTGGTTCAAATGGTGTCAAGCGTGTGTGGTGGCAACCAGGTGAGGAGTACAAAGACAAGTGTGTCTTACCTACAGTTAAGCATGGTGGTGCTTAACTGTCATGGTCTGGGGCTGCATTAGTGCTGCCGGCACTGGGGAGCTACAGTTCATTGAGGGAACCATGAATGCCAACATGTACTGTGACATACTGAAGCAGTTCCCTTCGGAAACTGGGACGCAGGGCAGTATTCCAACATGATAACGACCCCAAACACACCTCCAAGACGTCCACTGCCTTGCTAAAGAAGCTGAGGGTAAAGGTGATGGACTGGCCAAGCATGTCTCCAGACCTAAACCCTATTGAGCATCTGTGGGCCATCCTCAAACGGAAGGTGGAGGAGCGCAAGGTCTCTAACATCCACCAGCTCTGTGATGTCGTCATGGGGGAGTGGAAGAGGACTCCAGTGGCAACCTGTGAAGCTCTGGTGAACTCCATGCCCAACAGGGTTAAGGCAGTGCTGGAAAATAATGGTGGCCACACAAAATATTGACACTTTGGGCCCAATTTGGACATTTTCACTTAGGGGCGTACTCACTTTTGTTGCCAGCGGTTTAGACATTAATGGCTGTGTGTTGAGTTATTTTGAGGGGACAGCAAATTTACACTGTTATACAAGCTGTACACTCATTACTTTACATTGTAGCAAAGTGTCATTTCTTCAGTGTTGTCCCATGAAAAGATATAATAAAATATTTACAAAAATGTGAGGGGTGTACTCACTTTTGTGAGATACTGTGTGTGTGTGTGTGTGTGTGTGTGTGTGTGTGTGTGTGTGTGTGTGTGTGTGTGTGTGTGTGTGTGTGTGTGTGTGTGTGTGTGTGTGTGTGTGTGTGTGTGTGTGTGTGTACATTCTATACTGGATAACTGTTTGTTCCACTGTCTCCTTTCCTCATCATTGTAATGCAGGATTCCAGCACAGGCGTGTTAATGTTACTAAGCCTAGTGTATTAGCAAACTGCTCAGTATTTCCAATGCTTTTTTTCTTTAAAATGTATCTGAATGGGGCTTAAATGTAGGTGTGTGTGTATGTGTGTTAGGTTAAGAAGTGGGGCAGGAGCATTAAGTGGGGCAAATCTGAAAGCTAGACGGAATCCCAGTATATTCAGTCCCTCAGGTTATTTAATCTTTAATAATGGACAGTTGAGTCTGTTTCTCTCTCTCTCTCTCTCTCTCTCTCTCTCTCTGTCTCTCTCTCTCTCTCTCTCTCTGTCTCTCTGTCTCTCTCTCTCTCTCTCTCTGGTCTGGACATTAAAGGTGGCAGATGCTGTATCTCCTTTACATGGCCACTACAAAATGGAAGAATTGTGTTTTGTAAGTGGCTTTTTTTTGGATGTATTTAATAATGAAGAAGCCTTTCCCCAGAGAATAAAGTTACAAACACACTGACAATGTTACATCAGGTGTGTGATGTGAATGTGTACTGTCTTAAAATATGCTTAAGAGAGAGTGAATAGAATTTTTTTTTTTTTAATGGAAAGAGGTCAATTTCAGATTTAACTGTTTGCAACATTATATTATTTCATTCAAATCCATTACATCAAAGAAATCTGGGCATTTTTTAAATTTAAGAAACCCAGAGGTAGAAGTCATGTCCTGATAAACAAACAGGCACATACAGGCAGGATCTGGTGCCAGATCATGGCTTGCTAATGTGAGCCTCTCATTAACCACTAAATGACTCGTCCTGATGTCTTAATACAGTGGAGAAGGGACTAATCGTTTTCTTCCCTCCTCCAAGAACACAAGTGTGCTACTGATTTCTAATAAATGCAAATGAAAGCTGTAAGCCATGCTTCTTCACATGCAGGCTAAAGGCCTGTGTCGGGCTTAATGGCCAGTGCAGAGCAGAGGATCATTTGTCTCCAGGTAATATCTTTAGCCCCATATCTGCAGCCCTGTTTGTTATGGCATGATAAATGTGAGCTCGGTGGCTTTAAAGAGCCAAGCGATGAGCTGAGGTGCAGGTCAATGGGAGTTTTTATGGCCCCATTCCACATTATATTGCTATAATGCATGTTTACAGACACACTAACAGCACACATGTTGCTGTGTGGGTAGAAATAGTCATAGGTGTAATTAGAAATGGGCCACAAATGCACTATAAAAATGAGATGCAGCGTAATGTAAGAGACAGAAGGAAGTGGTATCCTTGTTTGGCACTGAGTAATCCACTTCATTATTTAATATGATAATCAGCCATGATGGGACCTGTACTTAACCTAGCAGTAACACTAAAGTGAATGTCCTGTTATGTTCAGACCAGCACCAGACACTCACTACCATATCAGTGAAAAAAATCCAGTGCAGTATGTAAAATCATATTTGTTCAGTGGTCATATGATGATCTCTTTGCATTGATGGACTTTTAACCTCCTACAGCTTCAGAAGCTATTTGCCTCTGTCCAAAATGTCCAAAACATTGCTGAATTTTTACTACATCCAATATATATATACAGTTGCAATCAAAATTATTCAACCCCCATTGCAAATCAGGTTTATTGTCAAAATTTACAGACTTTCAGCTGTTTGCAATGAACAAATCAAACAAAAGCAATTGAAATAGTTCAACACAACGAATGCTTCAAGTGGTTTCCCCAAATTCAACTGAAAATGCAACTTATAATGACTTCTCCAGTCTCAAAATTATTCAACCCCCCTGAATTGAAGCCCTCACAACAGCACAAATATGCAAAACAGGTGTTGTCTCAAGCTCACTTGATGCAACTAATCAAGCACCAGGTGTGCTTGAGCAAGAACACATGAAATACTTGAATTGGCTAGGGTTAGAAAATACATGAAATACCTGGACGGGCAGAAAAAGGAAACTATCAACTAGATAGCAACTAGATTTCTGAGAAGGCAGGTTGTGAAAAACCCTTGAGTGACTGCAAAAGACCTGCAGCAAGACTTGGTGGCAGCAGGCGCTGAGGTTTCAGTGAGCACGGTATGGCACGTACTAAACGCAGGTTTCCATGCCAGAACTCCAAGACGTACACCACTACGGACCCAAAAGCACAAGAAAAGTTGGCTCAAAATCATACAAATAAGCCACAGAAGTTTTGGGATTCTGTTCTGTGAAGCGATGAAACATTATGAACATGAACTTTTCGGCATGATGGATCAGCGGTATGTCTGGAGAAAGAAGAATGAAGAAAGAAAACACTGTCCACAGTCAAGCATGGTGGTGGCTTGGTGATGCTCTGGGGCTGCTTTGCATCCTCTGGCACTGCAAACCTGCAGTGTGTGGAAGGCGAGATGGAACTCAAATTCCACCAAGGCTTGGTTGCAGAAGTAGTCCTGGAAGATTCTACAAGGCCATCACAGTCACCTGACTTGCGTGCGGTTGCAGCACATAAACCCAAGAATATTACTGAACTGGAGGTCATTGCTCATGAGGAATGGACTAAGATTCCTCAGGAATGCCTCCAGAAGCTGGTGTCTGGCTATGCATGTCGTTTGCTAAAGATGCTTGCCGTGAAAGGGTTGAATAATTTTGAGACGTCATTATAAGTTGCATTTTCAGTTGAATTTGGGGAAACCACTTGAAGCATTTGTTGTCTTGAACTATTTCAGTTGCTTTTGTTTGATTTGTTCATTGCAAACAGCTGAAAGTCTGTAAATTTTGACAATAAACCTGATTTGCATTGGGGCTTGAATAATTTTGATTGCAATTGTATAGAATATATTATATTCAGTTTATATAAATGAGTTGAGTGACTAGTGGGTCCTTCAGTAGAGCAGGTTTTAACCTAGTTCCCTCTCTAACCCACTGGTTTCAGCAGACACCATCTCTCCTATAAAAGTAACCATCCTCTGAATATTAATTTATTTTGCTGTTAATATTAAAGCAATCTGTACCTTTTCAAATTCTTTTCAAATTCAAAGTTCCCCCAGTCATTGATGAGTGCTGCCCAAGAGATGTCTGCCAGACATGTTCCAATACAGAGACTAGTTGATAAGGTTTCCCTTCTTTTGCTCTCTCTCTCTCTCTCTCTCTCTCTCTCTCTCATAGTCTGGTGGGATTTCCCGATGCATCGAACGTGTCAGAAATAATTAGGTTTTGTCAGATTTATCATGGTAGCACAAACCCCTTTCCCTGCCAAGGGCCCAGGATCATGTTAAGCCTTGTTTATGTGTGACAGTGTTATTATTCTTGTTAGTAGCCCCACTTCCACCCTCTCCTCTCCACTGTTCTGCAGGGGGAAGAAGGTGCTTGCTAACAGCATCACTGTGGGTTTTTTTTCCCTCCCACACCAATTATTGACAGTCAGTAAAGATATTCATCCATTTGGAGTTAAAAACATGGATCATAGTGTCCGAGCGAACTGACGGACTGGAGTTGATTAATGGAAGCGCCTAGCTGCAGGTTCTCTCTCCTCTCAAGAAGTGCCACTGCAGCCTCTGCATATTAACGAAGGCCTGCGCTTTCTATTAACAAGATAAAAAAGCTTCACTCCCCCTTTGCTCCAGGGGCTGAGGGGATGAGAAATTCTCCATTATTTATAATGGGGTTGCTGCTTCTCTTTTTTTTTCCAGCCAGGTACCATCAGTAAACTTGAGGTATCAAACACTTTATGACACTTTTTTATGACAGTTGCTATTTACATTTATACCAAATATTTGGGGGAGGAGAGAAACATACCTGGTCTGGAAATTTCCTTAAGGTGTGAAGAATTTGCAGTCAGTTTTTGGAGCATGTCTGTGAGTGTGTTAGGAAGAGATTTGTTACTTACATTTACGACATTTTGGCAAACGCCCTTATCCAGGGCAACTTGCATCTTTATTTCATTTTATACATCTGAGCAGTTGAGGGTTAAGGGCCTTGCTCAAGGGCCCAACAATGGCAGCTTGGCAGTGCTGGGGTTTGAACTCATGACTTTCCGATCAGTAGCCCAATGTCTTAACCACTGAGCTGCCACTCACCACTTACCAGTTCACCATGTCATGAAGTGTAGCAGTAGTTTTTATTTATTAAAGAACGACACGTCATACTTTTCATTTGTTTATAGTTACAAATAGTCGATCCTTCATCACCCTCTCTTTTTCTTTCTCTTTAAGTTAATAAGATGAAAACACAGGTTGTCATGTTACCGAGAAACCATGAATCCCTCCGTCCTAAAGACTTTCCCATGTCGGGAAAGTTAAAGCTTTACCTCTGTACAGCTTAACCTCTGACTGTTAAAAAAGCTCTTACACTGGAGCCTCCTTCCAAAAATGCAAAACAAATGTTTCCTCACAGAAAACTTCACAATGTGATGATATTTTTTAAATCTGTTAATGTGAAGCGTCTGCCTTACAAGTAAGTTATTACTATAGAAAGGATAACCATGTAGAACATATTAGACCGCATTAATATAAACCTGTAATTTGCTTTGTGGCCTGCACTACTTTCAGAGCTGCTGTTATACAAAATGAATCATCCTTGTGAACAGTCAGACTTGGGATTTCTGTGGTATAACTCAGGACATTAAATGTTTACTGTTTGTCACTTTTTTCAGGCCTCCAGTTCATGTCAAGGAGGAGCCACTCAACATGGACGATGATGACTGCCCAATGTCACTGGTGACGACAGCCGATCACAGTCCAGAGCTGGATGAGGAACGAGAGCTTGAGGAGGGAAACCTCTCAGAGGACTTGGAGTGATGATTCTCTCCGCCCTCGTTTGCTGGGACTCCACCCACCGTGAGCAGCCAGCACCTCTAACCACTCCACAACCACAGAAAGGCAGCAGTCGGAAGCGGGGAATATTTATTAAGAAAGTGTCCAGGAGACTGTCCCAAAGAAACACTCACAGCCCTTTGAGGACCGCATAAGAACAGGCATCAGATGTCTGCCTTTTAAATGATAATGATGAAAATAGGACAAGATTTCATTCAGATTGCTTGGCCACTTCATACCATGCACAGCAGACTCATGGACAAAAACAAAATGAAAAAACTTGAGTCTTTTCTGTAGAAACATTGATGGCCACATATACTGCCAAAAAGTTTAAATTTGTGAATATCCGACCCACAGTAGTCTCTGATGTTAGATACAATTGCTGGTTCAATTCAAGTTGTTGCTATGTTATTATTTGCACAGGAGTAGTACCAGAAATTAGTGTCACTGCCTGTATGTTGCTAAACGCTTTAAACAACAGTATTTCTTTTTTTTTTTTTTTTTTTTTTCCCTTTTACAAAGCTTATTTTCCATTATGTTTACAACACCACCGACTGTAAATGCCATTCACACCAATAACAGACCTGCGGTATCAAGACTGTTGCAGCTGTCCAAAAATGTCTCCAGTGTCTCTCTATCTCTGTTTGTGCTGAAAAGTGAAATGTGATAACTGAGTTGAAATGTAAATGTTTGTGTAAGCATCATGCTGAGGAAAAAAAATGTGCATTTCTGCATATTATCTTCTCTAGTTCTCTAGTCTCCTTACCTCCTTGTTCTAAAGCTTTGTCTACCTGCAAAGAGTCACAGGCAACAGCTAGAAACCAAAGCCAACACTATCAATGGCCAATAGCTTAGACAGAAGCCACCAGACTCTTTGGTCATCCTTCTGTGACTTTAACCAGTACAAAGAGAAGCTTTTGTTTTGTTTGTTTGTTTGTTTGTTTGTTTGTTTTTTAGTTCTGCTAACTACCTTCGAATAACCTCGGGGATCGCATCATTTAGCCCTATACAAAGATTTGACAAAAGACAGTGATTTTGAAGTTTAATTTAATTCTAGTTGGAGAGTTACTTGGTCCAGAAAGAGGAGGTGGCCTGGCTAGTGGTAGAAAGCAGCTAGACATGGATCATGACCAAAACAACCATTTGTGTGTCCGCAAAAGTGCAGAAAAATTGTGTTTGTTCCACATATATATATATATATATATATATATATATATATATATATATATATATATATATATATATATATATGATGGTTTTATTTTCTTCATTGTTTGTCTCCGATTTTCTCATTGTTTTTTTTTTTTTCTTAAATAGTGAAATGTATTGTACAGTGGGAGTGTCTGATCTGTCATGTCTTCTATCTGTATGGTTTTCTTCTCAGATCCGTGTCAATGCCGAAACTAAAAACATAGGAACCAAACTTTAAGATATCTAGTAAAGCCAAAAAACGTCATGATTTCAAGTTGAAATGATGTGGCTTGGTTATCTTTTAAAAGCAAATAATATAGCCATTATAAAAGAGGAGATCGATGTCAAGAACCTTTTCTAGGTGATATTTGTTTTGCTTAATAGAACTCATTGTATAATCCATGTCTATCCAGATACAGTTGGTTCTGAAGAGAGACTACAGTATGTTCTCTGTAGAGATAACCAACATTTTTTTGCATCAGATTTGAGTTTAATGTTCCGTCCGATCACAGCTAATGTCATCTAGAAAAGGAGTTGTTGCTTTAACAGTCATTTCTGTTTTCAGTCAAACCAAAGGTACACAAAATTCTGCCTCCTCTTTTATGAGATCGAAATGCTAGCACACAAAGCTGTTGTAAGGTTCACTGAAGTCCAGCATTTTTCACTCTGCTGACTTTTCCGGTCCTCGTTCAAATCTGAAATCTAAAACACGACAAATATTGTACCTGAAAAGTCAAAGGATATTTTGTGCATAAGAGAACGTGTGCAGTTATTGCTCTCCGGTGTTGTTTTAGCTTAGCACAGATACACATATTTACATCAGTTCCACTCAAAGAAGAAGCGGGCTCCAGGAACAAAGCTTATCCCTCATCCTTTGCTGGGAATTGACTTGAAGATGACGTTCGTATTAATTTTATCACACCAAATATAAGGATGCAGCTTGTTTGAAAAAAAAAAAAGGGTTTTCCCACTTATCCAAAAAGGCTTTCTAAAAGGTTCTACCTCTTCACTACAATTTCAGAACAAATAAGGCAGATTGCATGAGTTAATAGAAAGCTACAGGAGCCGTCATGTTCTCCTCCACTTGTTCCATAAGACATTGCCAATACAGTTTACATTCCTAATGCCAGAGATGGAAGGTTTGCATTGTCACAGGTTGTCCTGGAACATTTGTAGAATGATTATGTAAACATATACCTGTAAGGGGATATTGTGGGTTTTTTTTTTTTTTTTTTTAATGCATGTCTAAACTCATGTGGTGGACTGGAAATATGATTTAATAAAAGCATATAATTAAAAAAAAAAAAAAAAAAAAAAAAGATCAGGATGATGGCCTATGTGTACAATGCATAAAATATGCATACCTCAGCCCTACTGTTTTTGGGAAGGATGGGAAAAAAATGAACTTTCAACCACAGAATGCGTATTACCTGTAGATTTTGCATGGGTTTTGTAAAAAATAAAAAATAAATAAATAAAAATGTCTAAAATTGTTGCTTGCACATAATACCAGAAAGACCTCCAGATCTACAATCTGCTCCTCCACTAGATTTAGGATTGTCTGGATTTTTTCTGGGATGATTTTGTCTGTATTTTGATAATTGTGCATATTATGTAAAAAGATTAAAAAAAAAATGTTGGTGGATTCATGAATTTACCAGACATTTTTTTTTCTAAGCTAAAAGATCAGTGTTTCTTTTTTCGGGATTTTCATGACTTTTTACTGTTGTCATCTTGCTTGCTGAGAATAGCAAACCTGCTTTTTTCCTGCATCTGCGTTGCGTAGCTGTAAGGCTTTACCTAATGTGTGTATTTATTGCTTGTACCTCTGTGCATACGTTATGGAACATTATGTCTGGCCGTTGAGTCATGTATCCTTTCTATTATTATCATTCTTTGATGATGGGGAATATGATCCTCTGTGTATACGGTAAATTGGGACAGTAGCAAAAAAAAATGTTTATGTAATTGGTGAATACTTTTTTTTTTATGTTTGTTTTTCTTTATTTCTTTGAAGGTTAAATCATTTTTAAATACTTTTCATTACCGTGTACTGTGTCCATACTTTCAGAGAGTAGAGATCATGATGGAGAATTGTAACAGGCATTATTATTATTATTATTATTATTATTATTATTATTATTATTATTATTATTATTATTATTATTTTCTGTATTCATGGCTTTCCACTGCTGAATAAAATAAAGGACCAAAACTAGGATTTGAAACGCTGTCTACCGCCAACATCAGGGAGTTCCTGCTTTTTTTTGTAGACATACTGTATATCCTTTTTTTTTTTTTTTTTTTTCTTCAACAACACCGCATGGAAATCAGGCCAGCATTATGCTTTTATGCAATGTTGAAAAATTAGTTGTAAAAGTCGTAGCGCGAGTAAGAAAGGCAACAGGGAGAGAGAGGGAGGAAAAAACAATTAATGTTTAATAGCTGTGTTACACATCTTTGTTCGAGTTTCCAGCACCTAGAGTATTGTTTAGAAGCGCAGAACTGAGGAAGAGACCGTGGCCAGCGCTGGCTTTTCTCAGTCTAATGGGCTCAGCCCGTGTTCTCCAGTCCACCACTTTGATCTGTGGAGAACATGGCCTAACGCTCCTTACTTAAGAGCTAGAGTGTGGCCTCCCTGGGAAAGCAGCACATCTTCCATTCATTTCTTCTTGTCTCTGACCCCATGGTATGTGTTTAACAGTGCATTTCAGATATGGCCGAAGAGACCAGGGGAGTTTGGCCAGTTGATATACTGCATCGTGTTTTTCTATACGACTACCAGCTGATATAAAAGCAGCAGGATGCATCAATGTAGGACATTTGCGATCGAATCTGGTGAGCTCATGCATTTTTGGTGTATTATTACAATAAGCCATAGCACCATGCACACTGTGTTGCCAGTTTAGTTAAATCTTCTATATAGGTACAGCTTCTGACTGTAGGCCAACTATTGCGAGACTAATTTTGTCATAGACATAACCAAAGAACCACCACTGCCAGATTTGAACACAGACATGGTAGAAGGAAGGTGGTGTGTGTGTGTGATATTGGTGATATGGTGGTGTATTAAGTGTACCTCTATGTCACTGCATTAGTTAATGAGCAAAAAAAAACTATCCAGCTGACAGTGGTACTGTGGGTGGAAAATGACACTGATGAAGGAAGAGCTAAAGGATGATTAACACGCACTGTTCATGGGAAAAAAAAAAAACTGTACACCTACACGGTGCATCAACAAGGTAGGTGTGTCTAATAAAGTGGTCTGATGCCGCACTCACAACAGCCACTAGCATGTAAGTGCTGCGCTGTGCTGAGAGAGGTCTACCACCTACACATGGCAACAGATTAGCTATCAGTGATAATATATCTACAACATGACCTGATTAAATGGCCAGTGATTGTAGGCACAAGGTAGATGTGTATACCTTATAAACTGACAACTCAGTTTGTATTAAAATCCACTTACCATAAACTGAAGGAAAGATCTTTGCCAAGCATATTTTCAGAGCAGACACGACTGAGCCTAAAGCTAGCTTTACAATGTGTGGCTAATATTACAGAACGTGCTTTGAGAATAAACAGAATAAACAGCACATCAACAAAGTCGATAAAAATAGACTCTGATCCTTGTGTACGTTGCCCTGAGCTGCTGATCCCAGTTAAAATGGCAGAAAACTTAGCAAACTTGTGCTGTCATGGTATATGTGTATTTATCTCATACACATCCCATCTCCCTATACTGGAGAGTGACTCAAAGCCTTTAAGAGCACATCTGTTTGGGTAAAGGATCCCAGAGTGTTTCAACAGGAGGAGAAAAACCCGTCATCATAGAAAGTGTAAGTCAATATCAGCTAACTAATAAACTTTTGCTAGCATAAAAAAAAAACTAGCTGTTGTGATAAACGTCCCAATTGTCCTATAGCTGGGTAAACTCGTGTGTTTGTGGAGGTTGAAATATTTGAATGAAAAATGCAAACATTAATGATAAGACTACACGCAAGATGGTTGAGAGATTAACATCTTGTTTTAGACAGATAAGTGCAGCTCCCCACTCTAGCTCTGAGAAAGCAGTAACGTTCGCTAATGCAGGACTGTGTTAGCCTAGCTAGCAGCTTGACCTCTACTGAAGTGCTCATTACACAGTCAGTAGTGTTCTGTTGGGGTCCAGTGGTCCCTCTTTATGGTGACAATGCAATTATTATGCACGTAAAATTAAACATTAATCCCTCACTTCCTTTACGGTTATTGCAACCAACAGCACAGCAAATTAAGTGCTGCTCGTTAGTCAGTCCACGGTTCTGTGCTCAAAATGGCAGCGGTTATATGCTCCCTTTAAGTCCTTCCTGCTGGAAAAAAAAAAACCAAAACAATAGAAAGCCTCATAGAATTTGTAATGGTTTTAATGGTTATGATGGGAAGTGTATTGGTTTTTATGGAAACTGTAATGGTCCCTGTGGGTCTCTACTGGTAATTTGTTGCCTTCTATTGTGTCTAGTGGGCACCATTAAGGACCAATAGAACATCTTTGACATTTGGTAATGGTTATTTGTAGTGGAAACCATTAGAATGTCTGTGATGGGTTCTGTTGTTTTTTGGGGGGGTTTTCAGCAGGGCTGTCGGAAATCTCATATTTAATGTCCATAATGTCCACTATAATGTCATAATTACAACTTGGGAACTTGTTTGTTTGTTTGTTTGTTTGTTTGTTTGTTTTAAATGAGCCCAGACGGTAAGATTTAAGTGGTAATGATTTATGACATGAGCAGAACTGTATTTATACTCACAGGTCTATCGTTAGAGGATCTTCATCATATAATCTGACACCGAGAACACGTTATTACACCGTCTGTTATAGAATTCAGCTGAAAGTGTAGTCTAAAACCAGATTTAGACTTGGGGGTAAGACTCAGAGTCTCATTACCATTCACACCAGTCCCTCCATAACTGATGGCCCGCTCTCTCACTGGCCCTTCCTTTAGTCTAAAGGGGTTTGACTTTTCCTCAAAGGCTGCTCTAACAGGTCCCAAAGAACCCGTCTATACATCGCTAACTGCTGTGCTTAGTTTCTCTCCTGCCGAAAATCGGAAGCAGTGTCATCCACCACCTCCTCCCACCCCTGTCCCCTCGTACCCCTCACCCCTCACTGCAGTGGCAACAGCTGGTAGTCTTACTGAGGCTGTTATACAGAGTTCCAGTACACTAGCTCTCGGGGCACTCGTCTTCTTCTTTTGCTTTTTCTTCTTCTGTGCTATTTATGCACTTGGAAGTGTTTGTGAATTCAAGTGAAGGATGGCATACGGCACGCAACAAGGGGCGCTGTGTACTACACAACATCAGAGAGAGTGCAGACATTAAAGTGTGAGCAACACTACAGACCCCTCTTTCAAAGGCCATGAAATAATAATGTGTTGTGGTTAGCGGTAGCCGTGAGTCACACTGGCTGCTTTTCATAAAGTGGAGTTATTTACAGTGCAATGAATAAAAGAAAGGGGTAGTGGTGCAAGGCTTCTGTACCACACACTGAAGTGGAAGAGGAAGGCACTTTAAACAGTACGGGAAGAAGTCAGACACAGAGAGAGAGATAGAGAGAGACACAGAGAGAGAATTCTGAAATGGGTCAATGTGCATGTCAGTCTTGAAGAAATAGACTTTGGTTCATTAAATCAAATTGCGCCTGATGGCATGACTAGTTTTCGACAACAATTAGGTACTTAAGAATGCAAAAAGTCACATACATTTCACATAAACGAATACATGTGAAAAAACACGTGAAGGTGCATAAATTGCATGTGTGAACTCAACATGTGACGTTATGTGAACAGTATGGGCTCACCTGTGAAACAAGATTTTCATTATTCGTGTGAGAAAAACATCTTAAAAGTGAAGCCACGTGCTCTGGATGTGAAAATACTGTAATGGAATAATATTTTGAAAATCACGTGAAAATGAAACGTGTGAAAATCATGTGAAAATAAACGAATTGACAAAATTACTTGAAAACAAATGAACTGTATGGAGGAAAAAAATGAATCGTGCATGAATCAGTGAATCATGTGTAAAAGCTACATGTGAAAATAAATGAATTATATGAAGAAGATCAAATGAAAACGAATTGTGTGAAAATCAACAAATCATGATCACGTTAATTTATTACACGTGAATAATGTATAAATAATAATCGCAAGTGAAAATAAAATAAAAAAAAAAACATTACATGTAAAAAATATATATATATATATTAATTAATTAATTAAATGTTAAAAGCGAAGGGTCAGCTAAGGCAAATTCAAATTAATTTTGGGCCATGAGTGGCTCAGCTATAAATAATAACATTGAACATTTAACATTTATTGCATTTTTGCAGTGTTTGGAGTCTGGGCTAAAAATGGCCCAAATGCAACAAACCATGTCTAATGATTGTGTGGCATTTCAATTTCACACCAAAAGTGGCTTAACTGTAAGTTCTGCTCCATATCATTCCTGAGATATGGTCTAGTCAGGGTTAAGAGGTGAGTGTGTTCTGGCAGCCGTATTCAGATAAGTTCATTGCTGTATTTGGGCCATATTAAAGGCAGAGTTTTGAGGCCTGGGTCAATAAAACCGGTCCAAACACTAAAGTATTCAACTTTAATCTTACAAAGCAACATTATTGTGACTAATTTAATGCATGTAATAAATATTTTAAAAAAATATCAACCACGTTTGAGAAAATATTACATTATTACATTCCATTAGAAAACCTCACACCTGGCAACCCTGGAGATAAGTCTAGGCTAATATTGGGCCATCACTCATTTACTGAGACATTCATTCATCTTCAGTAAGCACTTTATCCTAATCAGGGTCTATCCTAATAGCCCAGAGCCTATCCTGGGAACACTGGGCATGAAGCAGGAATACACACTGGGCATGAAGCAGGAATACACACTGGATGGGACGCCATGCACATAAGCACACACAGTCACACTCTCATTCACACCCAGGGGCCATTTAGAGTCGCCAATCCACCTACATGTGGCAGGAAACTGAAGAACCCTAAGGAAACACAAGCGACCTGGGGACAACGCACAATACTCTGCACATACAGTAATCCCAAGCTCAGGATTGAACAAGGGATCCTGGAACTGTCCAGCAGTAACACCCAATGTGCCACTGTCATTCACCGCCATCCACCTGCCTCACCTGTGGACCCAAAAAAAATCAACTCATGACAAGTTATATAAAGAAAATCGCAGATCTGGCAACCCTGGTGATAAGCGAAGGTCAATAATACGCCATCAGTCATTTGCCCAGATATTGTTTCCCTCATATAAGGAAGGAATTCCATTTTTATAGGCAAATACTGTAAATACAGTATTCAAAGATTCTAAACCACATAACTTTACACGTTGCCCAGAATGGCCCTTTTGATTGGCCCTCCTGATACTGTATGATTGCAGATAAGAATCATGGTATATTGAGGTTCTGGGTTCATTGCCCGCAACAGTCCCTCTCCTCTCGACTCTGACAGCATGTCTGCAGCAGAACGCACCCTCAGGCAGCGCAATCGGCCACTAAATAGTCCAAGGTGATGGCAACGCTAATTGAGATCATCATTATTATAATTGCAGTTCCAGAAAAAAAAAAAGTATGTCTTAAATAATTTGCATTGCTCCCGAGCTGATATTGGAATGTAGTGCAAAAAATAATTGCATGGCTGCAAGGCACGTTTGGGTTGGATAGCTTCCCCTCTCTCTCTCTCTCTCTCTCTCTCTCTCTCTCTCTCTCTCGCGCTCTGTCTCCCCCCTCAGGGACACTAATGCACACTATCTCTCCACCTGTATTGCTGGTCATGTTACTGATGTGCTCCTCAGCACAGCCACTGAGACCCAGGCTTTCATGTGGGATCACTGCACCCGCTCACAGACTGGAAAACTATATATATATATATATATATAAAGCAGCACACATGCATATTATACAAGACATGCAACTACATTATTTCTATTATTGCCACAATGTATTAGAAAATATTTTAGGGTGTGTAAAATCTGTGAAACTGTCAGTTGTTGGGAAAAAAATGGGAACGATGAACCTGAAGAAAAACATGCGGACGATGGTGAGGTTTTTCTTTTCTGTGGCAGGTCTGTACCTCATACACACACATGCATTCTTCTATCTTTGTGTGTCATACTTGTGTCATCCTTTCCTTTGCAGTTTTTGTTAAAAATTCCTTACTTGTATACCAGCCAAATGTCCCCACAATTTCAAAACTGGCACATATCCCTAATTGTAGGGGGAGATTTGTTCTATACCAAGATATAAAAAACCGTGCACATACATACACACTCACTTTTCTATCTTTGTGATTATTAATGCTATGCTGCACCTAGTAATCAAAACGAAACCTTTTGGCTGTTAGTTTTTTCGAATGCGCGCTATAAAAAAACCCATTTTTTTTTGAGGACTGGCTGATTTTGAGGACATTTAATACTAATCTATCTATATGAGGACATCTGGTCTTTTTGGTCCTCAAAAAGTCACACACACACCCACACACACACACACATGCAGTGATGCACTACTTCAGATACACACATCCATTCTTTCTGTCTCACAAACACACAGTGTTCACAGATCAATAAGATACATTGTACAAATGTGTTATGTTATTATTAGAATAATAATCTTACTGAATATTAATATATTCATCCTAAATATAGCTGCAGATACTGCAGAGAAATCTCATAAATGAATATCTATTAAATACATATTTTAAAATCTCTGGAGTGATATGGCTCTCAGTTCAATCCAGTGGTTAGGTCTCAGATCGGGATCTAATTGGCAATTCATCTGAAATTATTAAAGAACAGTTTCAATTACATCGAGCCACCACTGAGTTCTGATGCGCCAAATTAAGTTAGGACACTTGATTGTGTCTGTCTGGGAAAATCCTGGAGTATCTGAAGGGCTACAATTTTCCGTTGGAACTTCTGAAGAGGAACTTTTCTGTCCTAGAGAGAGAGAGAGAGAGAGAGAGAGAGAGAGAGAGATGGCATTACAGAGGAATAGTGGGTTAAATCACTTACTGAAGATTTTTAATGACATTTCAGTGTTCCTCGTATAATTACTCTTCATCTAAGATATCCCATAATGATGTTGGACAGTCTCGGTTCAGGCTCACTGGCTCGCTTCATTAGCGTGTCATTCCCATTTCACATCACAAGATTTAATTGTAATGCTGGATATGCGCGGCTCTCTGCGCAGGCCTAATCAAAGTGGATCCACTTGTATTATTAATATCAGAGTATCGTCCAGCTTGCTATTTTTTTTTTTTATAAATAAAAGAATACAGATGCATAAATCTGCTGTCATTTATTAGGCCGATGCTGGCATATCTGCCAGACAGGCGAGCCCAACCTTTCCTCCTCTCCTCACTACACTCATCAAGATGAAGAAGAAAAGAAAGGGAAAACCCTGCATTAAATATACATACTAATTCCTGCATGAAGTAATCAGAATACAGAGCAGGTGACATTGGGCACTCAGCATTCAAATGATTGGCAATAATGAGGCGTGGAAAGGTGGACGGATAGATAGATAGAGAGAGAGAGAGACAGAGAGAGAGAGAGAGAGATCTGAGACAGGCAGGCAGAGATCTAGAATAAAAGAAGAAGAGGATTAAGGGTTTATGTCTCTCTCAGCCTGAAGGTGTGGATGAGAGGATGAGTGAATGAGTACAGATGGAGCTGCTTTGCTCTGTCCTCCTGCTGTCCAGCGACTCCATTGCTCTCCGCTCTCATGACTGCTCAGTTTCAAATGGCACAACTCCTCAGTGATTTAAAGCAAATGACATTTGGAGGAATGGACTCGCTTTTTGTGTCAGAACACAAGTTGCTGTGCCTTCCAATGTCACTTCAAATAGATTTCAAATAGAGAATATTTCTTATTAAATTATCACCGTATAAATCTTTCAATTAACAAAAAATAAATAAATAAATCCTTGTAGCACACAACTGATTAAGCAATGTTAAACACAGATTAGGTAATGAAAGCCCTTTCTCTTTAGCACACTTTATTCCACACAAGTAAGTTTGATGTTTGTAGAAATGTGACCAGATTGGTTTAGCTCTGTAAAATGTGATGACAGCAGTGCAGTCCTTGAATTGACTGGAATTGAATTTTTTTTTTTAACTTGCTTATTTGTGTTTGGAGACATGATTTAGGCTTAAGCTTATGGGATTTGAAAAATATAACTGAGTTTTGTGTGCTCTGTCAAATAGGCTATATTAGTAATTGTTTATTCAAATCTTATTTTCCAAATCCAAATGATATACTGCTGCAGTCCAGTACTATTCAGTAAGGTAGCTAGAGTGCCCCGATTAAATTAAATCATCATTGGAGACGCTTTCTCATTCAGGACCTGCTTGTTCTTGACTCAAGCAGTGGCATAAAGACTTTGGACTTGACTTGAGTACCAGATCAAATACTTTGCAGTCCCCCCAGGTTTTCGTGATTTTGCGATCGCAGAAATGAATGCATGAGAGCTTGCAGTTTTTCAAAATTACCACAGATTTTATACAGATTTGGGCCAAGATGCATCATGTGATGTCATCATAAAGCGCATTCAGCCAAAGCCCTCTTTGACTCACGTGCACCAAACATGAGTACAGCTAAAAGGTCTCATTCACCAACAAACATCACTGCGAATGACCGTGCAAAACAATTTCGTGCAATTGCAGTTTTGCCAATTCAAGCAGTTTTCTGCAAAACAGCACAAAAAACCGCAGTAAAATCAAACATTTTTGGCTGAAACAATGACAAAAAAAATAAAACTCCACAAAATCCTGACTTGATATACCAGGATGAAATTTGACAATGTACTATGCACACTGACTTCATTCCAACACATGTTCTCATATATATATATGTGTATGAAACCAAAAGCATGCTATTTTCACCCATACATGTGCATCAGAGGTGTTAACTAAGCTGTTATGTTTCATTTACATTCTGTCCACTTGGTCTGATTTCTCTGTCTCACACACACACTCTCTCTATCTCTCCTCACTGAATACTCAGTGGTGAACAGCATCCTGCCCTTTTTTCCATCTGTGTAGTCCACCAGCCACTCCACAAACCTAATGATATTCACACCAATCTCACTTTTACCACCCAATATGTGTTTGATCTCCTATTTGCATGTAACTGCCCACAAGGCAAGAAAATTATTTAGATGAGATTTTTTTTTCTCTCTCTCCCTCTGTGGCATCTTCTCAATATACCTGAGGGGTGATGGAGTCATGTTTCCCCTAACGTGTGGGCACACACACACACACACACACGCACACACACACACACACACACACACACACACACACACACACACACACACACACACACACACACACACACACACACACACCACTTGCAGTGTCAAAATTATCATGTACTACATGCTCTCCACGGTCTCCACAAAGAGCTAAACTCTGAATATATGCCCAGGTGTGCACACAAACTAACAATAACAACAACAATAATAATAACAATAATTATTATTATTGTTATTAGTAGTAGTAGGATGTTGTTTTATTTTAATATTTTTAGGTACCCAAAATATACTTTATGTTACAGTACTTGTTACAGTACTATTTGGAAAAAAGTTCCTTCCTAAAGCGTTTTTTGGTTTTCGGAGTGTAAGGGTAAGAATGATACAAAGGATACATATTTTATCTTTTTCCTAAGAGATTTTTAAATCATTTAAAAGTTAATCTGTTGTTTTATGGGAAACTATTGAACATACTGAAGTTTTATGCTATCCGTGTGCTACTTCTATTAGTATTACATGAGCCTTATACTTATTAATGACTGTAGACTACTATACTAGGACTTAACTTGAAAGTACACTTTTAAATAAAATAAAATCTAAAATACACAAGTACTACTAAAATACACTTCCCAGTCACACAAACGCTACCACTGTGGAAGGGTGAGAAAGTGTCCTTGCTCTGCTTTTTCTGGGAGTGGAATTACTGAAGCAGTCACTTAGTTACATTTGACTAAAAAACATAATATGTTTTGAGGTGAAATAAAATATGCCAAATATCCTGACATTATGTGAAGACCATACTGCCCACAATTAATCTAAAAAATAAAAATAAAAAATGAAAAAGTTTGTGTGTGGTTTAGAATATTTAGAGTACGATAGACATGGTCTGAGCTTTGCCCTTCTACACCCAACAGAGCTTTAATACCTGCTCCTTCAACTTAGCCCTCGATTTAAATAAACAGTCCTCTGAACATGACTGGAGCAGAGTTTAATCGGCCCTCTTCTCTGCACTTTAACCTTTGCTGGAGGTGCCTGACACCATCTGAGAGCAAGTGTGTGTGTGAGGGTGTGTGAGAGTAAATGATCAGCATGGTGGGGTCTGAATATAGAGAAACATCTTGTTGCCCTGTGCAGCTGTGTGGTCCGCTCTATATAGGATTACACTGTCACATAACTAATAAACAATCAGACTGTTTCTAATATAAGAGAGCCAATTATCATTAAAAAAGTTTCCATAGTAACAAGTCATCAAGGTCTTGGAGAAAAACATTCAGTAAACATTACAGATCCAGGATCAGTGAATCACATCCAGTAGCATCCAGAGGGCCTGCACTGCTAAGTGAGTTGATCTTGCACTCATACACGATGCCATGGCCAGAGCTTGCTATGCATTTGATGTGTTTCAGCAACATATATTTGTTATCATATCAAAGAGGAGACGTGCCGTTATCAAGAGAGTGCGAGAAACGCACCGCCTGTGGGCCTTTCTCTGGCGCACTATTCCTTATTCCATTTTATCTTTCTCAGTGTTGACTAATGTCAGTAACAGCTACCGGTAATAAACTGCTTGTTAGGGCTTCGCTGTTGCCTTCGAGCGCAGTGCTTTGATACGCTGTCAGCCTATTTGGCTGCATTTCCTGATTACTTCTCGCCCCGACTGCATGTTTATTGATTGAAAGTTAATAAAGCGCGCCACCACATGAATGCCTTCATTTAGAAAAAGACATTCAGTGTTTGAAGTATGTCTCCACGTTTTGTTTTTGTTTGTGTCAGTGTGTGTGTGTGTGTGTGTGTGTGTGTGTGTGTGTGTGTGTGTGTGTGTGTGTGTGTGTGTGTGTGTGTGTGTGTGTGTGTGTGTGTGTGTGTGTGTTAGACAGCCTAATATAGATATATGCTGTTGTTCCTCTATATTCCAGCTACATAAAATTCCTTGTTTCCAAAGCTCCGGCTCATCATGACTGACCCTTACAGAAATTCCCATGTGGTTTTTACACAATTCATATGTTGGGTTTCACACATTTTTTTCACGTGTAGTGGACTTTTGACATGTAGGGCATGTGGTTTTATTTCCATATGATGATTCACATGATGATTCATTTATTTTCACATGCGATTTTTACACATGCCTGATTATTTTCACATGACCACATATTGTTCACATGATGTCACGTGTGTTTACTTGAGTTCACGTGCAATTTTTTAGGTTCAGAACATGATGCCAGATGTTTTTCACGTTACCCACGGAATCACACGTATAAAACTTATGATCACATGAAATGTATGTGTTTTTTCTATAAGGGAGATGAAGACAACAGTTCTTTTTTAATTCTTATACATTAGTGATTAGTTTATTGCTATAAAAATAGGATGGATTAGTTTACAGTGGTTGTGTGGTTTTGTTTTGTTTTTCACTGCAGTTTCATTACCACTTTTGAATTATGCCACAGACTCTAAACAGATAAGATAGCTTATATATTTTATGAGATATAGCCTATGCGCATATATATATATATATATCAAACATTTATTGATCGATTTAGTAATAAGGAAGCTGGAAAATAAGTGACACACAGTCCGGCCTGTCAGCATGGCTGTTCAGACCAAGCTAGATTTTTCAGAAGGAGAGATGATCTGCTGCAGAAGCTGCAAAGGTTTATGTTAAAAAAAAAACAAAACAAAAACAAAACGAGTATTTTTTCACACATTGATCAATTCTGCTATATTTTTCGATTCTTTGCAGGGTCTGAATCAACGCTGTAGTCTGCCAGTCGATGACCCCTGATCTATATAGGGCATTTTTCCTCACCCAGGATGCCATCAGTCTCTTTGTTCCTCTGTTCAAGTCTGTGATTGGGTTCAAAGCGGTATCTCATCATAGGAGAATACTTGAGCCAGCATTGCAGCAGAAGGCTTTTTCTCATGCCTCTGTTGTGTGTATCCACAGAGCTGTGGTCGAGCATCAAATCGGAGTTACAGCTTTAAAAATTCAGTCAACAGAGCCTGGCAAACAGCAGCCTCCTTCTTTGCTATTCATGTATGCAGGCGTACATTGTATCATGGCATACGCTACTGAGGGCCACAGAGGCACGACAAGGCCATTCCATCAAAATTTGATGTATTCATTTATGGTGGTGAGTGAGCCTGTTGTTTACAGATAGCATGCTGAAGTTTAGCGGGCAGGAAGAGGGCAGGTGAAGAGCAACAGGAGAACGCTGCTTATCTGAGAAAGGAGCTGGACACGGTGCCTCTGGCACAACTCAAAATCCTGCCTTAGAAATTTCATGCAATTCATATTCTCCCCATGCTCCTAGTCTAAGTGATGCTTTATTTTGTGTATTAGGGTTATACATCTGAGGGTATGTGTGTGCGCAGTGAGTACTTGCCACGTCCCCGCTGTCATAATCACTCTCCAGCTGTATTTACACCCTTGTTTAGTATCGCCTTCCCAGGGTTAAACTAAAGTGCTTTGGCCTGGGGCTGGCTCTGAGCTTTGTGTACCGGTGTGTTTGCAGAAGACTCCTCAACTCTTGCTTCTCTCACCTCCCCCCTCTCCTTTCCACTCCTCTCACATCTTTTTTTTTTTCTTCTTCAATTTACTTATTATAAAATACCCGGTGGCTTTACCCATTTCACCAAGTCTGAGCTGCAGCTAAATGTAAATACAGAGCACTGAAAGTTCATTTACAGAACTCATGGCTTGAGTTTAAATTAGTTACCACACCTCTGTTACAAACACACACACACATACACATGTTTGTCTTATTATCCTTGTGAGGACCTTCTGCCTTCTGTTAACATAATTATTAATTTAGCTAATTAGCAATATGGCACATCTAAATCTAATCCCAACCTTAGCCTCAGTAACCAAAAGGAAACATTTTGGCTCTTTTATTTGTATTTTTTTAAAGCAAAAAAGCAGTTTTCCTCATAGGGACTAGCTAAATTTCCCACAAGGTCAAAACTGTCAGATATTCCTATCCATTTTGTCTCCACTAAGACATAAAATACACACACAGACACACACACACACACACACACACACACACACACGCACACGCACACACACACATTTTAGGTTGTGGCATTTTTGGATCAAACCCAAAAAAAAAAAAAAAGAAAAGAAAAAAAATTTCTTCTTGTCAAAATGTATTATGAACATCAAAACATTTCTGTTTACAACATCACAGTCGTGTCAATTAAATCTGATAAATTATTCAAACATTTATCTTCCCCCAGCCTGGGGAATTTTAATCATGCACAGTATTTACTTTAATTTAGCACTGTCAAGTGTGCGTTTGTGTAAAATCCCTCGTATCATTAAAGATTTATCAGTTGAAATCTGTTTGGCTTTATTCTGCCGTTAATTGGCTAAGCGGCATGCGGCGGCATTCTGCCAGCAACAAGTGATGCTGTGAGGTGGCGTGGGATTAGTTACAGCGTGGTCATATGGACACTAAGAGGAAGAAGGGTCATGCAGGTGTCAGTAGGCACAGCATCCTCAGAAATCTAATCAATTTACAATCATACTTTTAAAAAGTCAGTTTTGTGCCACTATGGAGAAAGTGAACTTGTGTACAGGTGTGGATTTTTTATTAGAAGTTGTATAGCTATAACAGAGTGATATAGCTATAACTGTATGGCTATAACTGACCTAGAGGAGTGATCTGACAATACTTACACCATTCTTTTAAAATGTATTACAGTATGCAAATGAGGGCAGGGCTAATTAATTATATACTAATTTGCATATTACAAATAAATCCAATTTTCAAGAATTTTACTCTGAATATGGTTTTGTGTTAACACTCCTGCCGTTCATGGAATTATTAAAAAAAAAAAACATTCACTTTCATTTGCATTAGAAGTGCATATTTTAGACAGTTATATGGATAAAATGTTGCTTAGGTATTATATACAGTATAAAACATATTAGGAAAACTCACACAGACAGGTAACAAATTAAAAGCTGGTGCCCCTGTTACACTATAAGGGACATTTTACACACATGGTTTGGGTTCTCTTAGAGGGAAGAGTCACTGTAAATCAATACAAAATTCTTCTGACTAAACACCTTTATCTTATGATGAAACATTTCTATCCTAATGGTAGTGACTTCTTCCACGATGTCAATGTCCTCATACACATGACCTGATGTAAATCGTATGTTATGGACTTCAAGGTCACCAGATCTTAACCAGAGCACCTGTGAGAGATGTTGGAGTGACATGTTCAACAACGCTCTCTTCTACAATCATCAAAACACCAACCGCGAGATATCTTATGGAAGAACGATGTTCATCTCTCCAGTATAGTTCCAGAGACTGGTAAAATCCACAGCTAGGGGTATTGAAGCTGTTGTGGCAGCTCATAGAGGCTCAGTGCTTTACTAATACACTTTATAATTTTCCTTTAATTTGTCACGCGTCTGTCTGTTAAAGTTTGACTTTAAAACATGTGAACCAGTGTGTGAAATTGTGTACATGTACCACCATAGAAATAATGACTTTATTTTTCAATCCAAATCCAATTATTATGCCATCTAAGGAAATGTCAATGCATGGACTACATAACAATAAGCTTTCCAACAATATATAATTCAATACTGAGAAACTTTCAAATGCTTGTTCTGAACTTGTACCTGAAAAAGAAAATTGGTTTAAACATTTATGTAAGAATAGTAATTAAATCAACTGGTTATGTCACTTCAGCTTAGTGGTTATCATGTTTGCCTCTGCCCTGTGTGCGCGGAGTTTGCATGTTCTCCCCGCACTTTGGGGGTTTCCTCCGGGTACTCTGGTTTTCTCCCCCAGTCCATGGACATGTGTTGTAGGCTGATTGGCATCTCTAAATTGTCTGTAGTGTGTGAATGTTTGTGTGAGTGTATGTGCAGTTCTGCCCTGTGATGGGTTGGCACCCCATCCACGGTGTCCCCCGCCTTGTGCCCTGAGTTCCCCCGGGATAGGGCCCAGGCTCCCCACAAAAACGGATGGATGGGTGTCAATTCAGACTCTGGGTAACTGTGTGGTGTTTCACATGTTCTCCCTGTGCCTGTATAGGTTTTCTCTGGATTCTCCGGTTTCCTAAACATGCTCATACCCTAAGTTGCCCCTAGGCTTGTGTGTGTGTGTGTGTGTGTGTGTGTGTGTGTGTGTGTGTGTGTGTGTGTGTGTGTGTGTGTGTGTGTGTGTGTGTTGGTAGTTATTCAGCTCTTTCTCAAATGTTGCCATGATGATTTGTGCAGGTAGAGCTAGTTCCCATTAAGTGTTTTTTTTTTTTAAGATACAGTAACATAATTACAATAGAAATTCCACACACACACAAACAGTAAAACCAAAGTGTGTTTGAGATTGTGTGTGTGCGGCTTCATTTAGCATTCATCTCAGTTGTTCTTAGTTGTAAATTTGGCACATGATAATAATTTTTTTTTAGGCCACACAGCTAGCGGTCACAGTGCTCTGGGCTTAAGAGACTCGCCTGCATGTTCATTGATCTCTCATATTGATCACCAATCCTTAACAAATAATATCCTCCCAATTTCCTCCCAGTGTCCAAAAACATGCCCATACCCTAAGTTGCTCCTAGGCTTGTGCGTGCGTGCGTGTGTGCGTGAGTGTGTGTGTGTGTGTGTGTGTGTGTGTGTGTGTGTGTGTGTGTGTGTTTGTGCATAGATCCTTGTAATGGACTGGTGTCCTATCCAGAGTGTATTCCTGCCTTCGGCCCAGTGTACCTTGGCTAAGCTGTGTATCCACCACAACCCTGATCAGGCTATAGCACTTACTGAAGATGAATGAACATAAACATTAAAAGCAAAATCACAATTTTCCTTTTTGGTGCCTGGACTTAAAAAGATTAAGCACCAGCTCAAGCACTGGTACATTGTTAGTGTAAAAGCAGTGAATGAGCAGGCCAGTGATTAAGGCCTGATCTGAAGGAGACTGCAGGCTGACACTGAAACCTGGGGTGAGGCAGGAGTATATGTTGTATTTTGCAAAAAGCAGATCATTGTTGCTCATGCATTTTTGTCTCTCTCAACGCACACACTCTGACACATGTATGACCTATGCCTCTTGGCCGCTGTTTTAACCACAGCCAGGTGTTTGCCCCAAGCAATTATCATGTCTTCAGGCCTGCAGACGCTCTTCACAGTGAACCGGAGAAAAAATGGAGAACTTACACAGGTTCCTCAGATTTAGGCACCAAATAGAGGGGGAAACATCCACTAAAATATGTGTCTGTATGTATGCGTGTGTGTCTCTGTGTCCCGAGAGAGCTAAATATACAATGACGAAGAGATGGGAATGGGATGCTTTTAGAGTGGATGTGAGGGCAATATCAATTAATGTATTCATGATATTTATATATTTAAATATATTTATAAGGGAATAACCCATAGAGGGTGGTGGCCCCCGTCTTGCTAATGATATGCAAATGGAGTGTAATACCTAATGTTTTGTTCTGTCTTAAGTTTATTCCAGTGTGTTTCATGGTGGGGTGTGTTTGAGGAACACCATGGTCTGCTGGAAAGCAGTATTCTGATCTTTTATTTATGATGCAGCCAGAGATCTCCACAATCAAACACAAAGATGGACAATGAGCAACCACAAAGCACAAACTGATTTGCTTCTTGGCAAACAACTTACATATGAAAAACCCAAATATGAGTCTTGATTTTTTTTACTTATTCAGTGATGATATTGTAGATGGATTGAAATGCCATTAATAATTGTAGACATTGAGCGTTTTTTTTTTTAATCACCACACAAATTTAAGTCCAGTAGTATATTGAACAAATCTAAACTGGTCTTCAGGTGCTTTGCAAAATTTGTGTTTGGTAGGTAAACAGCACTTATTCAAAGGTAATGATTGCAGTGGTGCCCAGGGCATCTGGAAGGTTCATACATTTGCATCTCTCCCAATACCATACCATGGGGAATTTTGCTTTGAGATGAGTTTGACTGCATTATATTAAGTCAGGGAATACCCTGCCCACTGATAAGCACCACATTTCATTACCCTGAAAATGACTCTGTGAATACATCCTTTACGTACACACAACCAGCAGGGGTGCATAAGCCAATGGTATAGATTTTACACGCTGCCCTGTGTCAGTGGTAAACATTCTTTATTGTGTTATTTGACTGGATATTATTTGTTAAGGATTGGTGATCAATATGAGAGATCAATGAACATGCAGGCGAGTCTCTTAAGCCCAGAGCACTGTGACTGCTAGCTGCGTGGCCTAAAAAAATAAAAAAATTTTTAAAAAAAAAGGTCATCATGTGCCAAATTTACAACTAAGAACAGCTGAGATTAATGTAATTGTAATCATATGTAATTAACAAATAAATAAATAAATAAATAAATAAATATATATATATATATATATATATATATATATATATATATATATATATATATATATATATAATTAATAAAAATGTAATTAATTGTAATTATGTTACTGTATCTAAAAAAAATACCTCATGGGAACTAGCACTACCTGCACAAATCATCATCATCATGGCAACATTTGAACCAGGAGCTGTATAACTACCACACACACACACACACACACACACACACACACACACACACACACACAAACACACACACACACTGTTCATTATCATAACACTTTCAGATAATATCAGTAGCTGTTTTGTCATGAATATCTCTTATGAATCTCCTGATAGCTGATATCACTGTTTTGCAGTCTCATATACTTATAGACATTTTATGCAGGCTGTCTGATATCATTATATTAATTTAAATTAATTTTATTATACAATGATTTATATTTATTTAAAATACTCAATTATGTAATTAAGACGTACAGTGCCTTCCACTAATATTGGCACCCTTGGTAAATATGAGCAAAGAAGGTTGTGAAAAATTGTCTTTATTGTTTAACCTTTTGATTTTTGTTCAAAAAAATCACAAAAATATTCTGCTCTTAGGGATATCAAACAATTGCAGACACAACACAGGTTTATCAAAAAAAACATCTTTGTTAAATATAGGTGTGCACCCTTTTAGTCAATACTTTGTTCTACCTCCCTTTGCCAAGATAACAGCTCTGAGTCTTCTCCTATAATGCCTGATGAGGTTGGAGAATACATGGCAAGGGATCTGAGACCATTCCTCCATACAGAATCTCTCCAGATCCTTCAAATTTCAAGGTCCACACTGGTGGGCTCTCCTCTTCAGTTCACCCCACAGGTTTTCTATGGGTTTTAAGTCAGGGGACTGTAAACCATTTTTGTGTTGATTTCGATGTATGTTTTGGATCATTGTCCTGCTGGAAGATCCAACCATGGCCCAGGTTTTCAATTAATATCTGTTGATATTTGAGTCCATGATGCCATGTATCCTACCAAAGTGTCCAGGTCCTCTGGCAGAAAAACAGCCCCAAAAAATTAAAGAGCCGCTACCATATTTAACGGTAGGCATGAGGTACTTTTCCATATGGCTACCTCTCTGTGTGCACCAAAACCATCTCTGGTGTTTATTGCCAAAAAGCTCTACTTTGGTTTCATCTGACCATAGAACCCGGTTCCATTTGAAGTTCCAGTAGTGTCTGGCAAACTGAAGATGCTCGAGTTTGTTTTTGGATGAGAGTAGAGACTTTTTTCTTGAAACCCTTCCAGTGTAGGTGACTTCAGATTGTAGTTTTGGAGACTTTCTGACCCCAAGATGCAACTAACTTCTGCAGTTCTCCAGCTGTGATCTTTGGAGATTTTTTGGCTACTCGAACCATCCTCTTTACAGTGTGTTGAGACAATATAGATACACATTCAATTCCAGGTTGATTCATAACATTTCCAGTTGACTGGAACTTCTTAATTATTACCCTGATGGTAGAAATGGACATTTTCAATGCTTGTGCTATTTTCTTATAGCCACTTCCCATTTTGTGACGCTCAACAACCTTTTGCCTCACATCACAGCTATATTCCTTGGTCTTACCCATTGTTATGAATGACTAAGGCTGCATCCGAAACCGCATACTTACCTACTATATAGTAGGCAAAAAGCAGTATGTCAGAGTGGTAGTATGTTTGAATTCTCAGTAGGCGAGAAACAGTAGGTGAGAAATACCTGGATGACGTACTGCTTCTGGCGAGTCAAAAATTCCCATAATGCAACCGGACTGGTGCGGACAAGCTCAGAAAAAAATTGCGGAAGACAGCGTCTGCTCTTTTTAAGTATTAAACTTTGGTTAAACAGGACTTTTTTAACAATACCTGATTAAATTGTTAACTTGTTTAAGATTTTTGTGTTTATGATGAGGTCGAAGGTCACATGCTAACATGGCAGATGCGGTAAGTCCGGGATCGTAGTCATAATACACACACATTGATAGGGTCTTCCCCTTCGCGCTGCTCGCTGAGGCTAGCGAGTAGCGCACTTCCACATTTCCCCATTCACAAACTTGGTTGGACTTTTCCCTCGCGCTGCTCGCTGAGGACAGCAAGTAGCGCAATTCCCCATTCACAGACTTTCGCTTTGTTTATTTCACCATGTGCTTCTTTGTTTTGGTTTACGTCATGTCTCAGCCCCTGTATGTTGATTGGTTCTTTGTTTTTGCTTCATGTCATGTTCTCTGTTCTCTTTGTTCATTGGTTCTCTGTTTTACATTTCATTATGAGTTTCAGGTGTTTTGTGTTTTCCCTCGTTTCATTTATATTATTTAAACCCTTTTGTTTCTCTGTCTAAACGCGGAGTATTGAATGAATGTACATTTCTTTGTGTTTGCACTCACCTCGCAGTTCCTGGACTGTGGATTATTGCCTCCCTATTCTGTGGATTATTGCCTCCTTATTCTGTGGATTATTGCCTCACTATTTTGTGGAATTATTGCCTTGTTATTTTGTGGATTTCTCCCTTGCTATTTTCGGATTATTGCCTTGCCTTTTTGTGTGGATTACTGCCTTGCTCTTTTTTGGACTATTGTTTGACTGTTTGCTTCCCGTGCTTTTGTGTTCCGTTTCTTTTGAGTTTATCCCTAATAAAGTGACTGTTTCCCCAGCGCTTGCATCCAGCCCTCCTGTGTATTTCGTAACAGAATACTCCGCCTAACATGGATGCAGCGGGGAAATTTAGGGCATGCCGTGCCGCGTTTTTCGTTCCCACCATTGACTCAGTTTTTTTCCTGCAATGGACATTTATTTAACCCCCCCCTGACAACTACGATGGTTTTTCCACTTGGCCCCAGTGTTTTCTCTTACAGGCCCAACTTTACTTTCTTAGTTTGGAGGACCCCAAGCCCGATGAGGAACAGTGGTTGGGGTTCCTCCTATCCCGTTTGGTCGGCTCCGCTCACCAGTGGGCTGAACTTCACCTCACCCGTGGTTCCACAAAGCTCAATACAGTTTCTGGCTTTGTGGATCTACTGATCCAGGTGTTCGGGAGTGGCGAATTCCAGCCCGACCTCAAAACCTTCTTGGGGAGGGACCACCTGTCTGATCGGCCCAGCCAGCCATTTATCGAGCACTATGGGAGGAAGCTGGCCGACGTAGCAGCCTGCACCTCTCAGCCCCTGAGCCAGGAGTATGCGACCGGGGGCTGCATCGGACAGGCCACTCTGCGGCATGCCAGCCCAGAGCTCTAGCAGGAGGTCTCCCCAGCAGAGCTCCCACTGGAGGTTAACGAGGTGACCTCCAGCCCCGAGCTCCAGCCGAAGACCCAGCAGGAGGTCTCCTCAATGGAGCTCCCCCTGGAGGTTAACCTGGCAGCCTCCAGCCCCGAGCTCCAGCCGGAGACCCAGCCGAAGGTCTCCTCAGAGGAACTCCCTCTGGAGGTTAACCTGGCAACCTCCAGCCCAGAGCTCCAGCCGGAGACCCAGCAGGAGGGCTCCTCAGCGGAGCTCAGACCGGGGTTCAATGTGGCGACCTCCACCCCAGTCCTGTTCCTGCCGGGGGTCAACGTGGCGACCCCCGCTCCAGTCCTGTTCCTGCCAGAGGTCCATGAGGAGACCTCCGCTCCAGCCACGTTCCTGCCGGAGGTCCACGAGGGGACCTCCGATCAAGCCAAATTCATGTCGGAGGTCCACGGGATGACCTCCTCCCAAGCCAAGTTCATGTCAGAGGTCCACGGGATGACCTCCTCCCAAGCCAAGTTCATGTCGGAGGTCCACGGGATGACCGCCTCCCAAGCCAAGTTCCTCCCGGAGGTCCACAGGATGTCCTCCTTTCCATGTCCAAGTCCAGGTCCAGGTTCCTGCCCTAGTCCTAGTCCATGTCCTAGTCCAAGTCCTAGTCCAAGTCCAAGTCCATGTCCAGGTTCCTGCCCTAGTCCTAGTCCATGTCCAAGTCCTAGTCCTAGTCCTAGTCCAGGTTCCTGCCCTAGTCCTAGTCCATGTCCAAGTCCATGTCCAGATTCCTGTCCTAGCCCATGTCCAAGTTCCGGTCCAGACCCCAGTCCAGGTTACTGTCCTAGTCCCTGTTTAGATTCCAGTCCATGCCTCAGTCCATGCCTTAGTTCATGCCCGAGTCATATCCAGAGTCATGTTCCAGTCCATGCCTCAGTCCATGCCAAGAGTCATGCCTAGAATCATGCTCCAGTTCATGTCCAGATTCATGTCCCAGTGCATGCCTCAGTCCATGCCTAGATTCATGCCCCAGTTCATGTCCAGATTCATGTCCAGATTCATGTCCCAGTACATGTTCCAGTCCATGCCTCAGTTCATGCCCAAAGTCATGTCTAAATTCATGCCCAGATTCATGTCCCAGTCCATGCCTCACTTCACGCCCAGAGTCATGCCTAGTTTTATGCCCCAGTTCATGTCCAGATTCATGCCCAGATTCATGTCTCAGTCCATGCCTCAGTCTATGCCCAGAGTCAAGTTGCAGTCCACGTTCCAGTCCACGTTCCAAGTCAAGTGCCAAGTCAAGTTCCAGTCCATGTTCCAGTCCATGTTCCAGTCCATGTTCCAGTCCACGTTCCAAGTCAAGTGCCAAGTCAAGTGCCAAGTCAAGTGCCAAGTCAAGTGCCAGTCCAAGTGCCAGTCCAAGTGCCAGTCCAAGTCTCATTTCAAGTTCCACGCCGAGTCTCAGGTCAAGTTCCACGCCGAGTCTCAGGTCAAGTTCCACGCCAAGTCTCAGGTCAAGTTCCACGCCAAGTCTCAAGTCAAGTTCCAAGCCAAGTTCCAAGCCCCGTTCATGCCTGTGGCCGACGGGACGGCCAGCCACGCTTTGCTCACGCCTGTGGCCGACAGGACGGCCAGCCACGCTCCGCTCACGCCTGAGGCCGATGGGACGGCCAGCCAAGCTCTGCTCACGCCTGTGGAAGACGGGACGGCCAGCCATGCTTCGCTCAGGCCCAGGAACTATGGACTATGCCTGCCTTGGGACCAGGGGGGCAGAGATTATGATCCTGCCAAGGGGCCCAGGCCCACCAGAGTGGTCAGAACTTTGGCGCTGGGGGGGGCTCTGTTAGGGTCTTCCCCTTCGCTCTGCTCGCTGAGGCTAGCGAGTAGTGCACTTCCGCATTTCCCCATTCACAAACTCGGTTGGACTTTTCCCTCGCAATTCCCCATTCACAGACTTTCGCTTTGTTTATTTCACCATGTGCTTCTTTGTTTTGGTTTACGTCATGTCTCAGCCCCTGTATGTTGATTGGTTCTTTGTTTTTGGTTCATGTCATGTCTCCGCCCCTGCTTGTTCATTGGTTCTCTGTTTTACGTTTCATTATGAGTTTCAGGTGTTTTGTGTTTTCCCTCGTTTCATTTATATTATTTAAACCCTTTTGTTTTTTTTGTTCTCACCTCGCGTTTCCCGGACTGTGGATTATTGCCTCGCTATTTTGTGGAATTATTCCCTTGCTATTTTCAGATTATTGCCTTGCCTTTTTGTGTGGATTACTGCCTTGCTATTTTTTGGATTATTGTTTGATTGTTTGCTTCCCGCGCTTTTATGTTCCGTTTCTTTTGAGTTTATCCCTAATAAAGTGACTGTTTCCCCAGCGCTTGCATCCAGCCCTCCTGTGTATTTTGTAACACACATACTGATTAGCACGTACTGTTTCAACGACCATGCAGTAGGTACTGTATCAAATTCAGTACGTACTGTCACAGTATGCGATTTCGGATGCAGCCTAAGGGAATTTGGCCTATGTATTACCTCATATTTATACCCCTGTGAAACAGGAAGTCATGGTTTAACAATTTCCTGTTCCTAGTCACCAAGGTATACTAATAAAATGTCAAATATCAATGGGAATATACTTCAAATATATTTTTCTCATATGAATTCATAGCGGTGCCAATAATTGTTGCATACCTATATTTAACAAAAAAAATTTTTGGATAAACCTGTGTTTTGTTTGCATTTGTTTGATATCCATGAGAGCAGAGTATTTTTGTGAATTTTTTTAACAAAGGATCAAAAGGTTAAACAATAAAGACAATTTTTCACAGCCTTCATTGCTCATATTTAGCAAGGGTGCCAATATTAGTGGAGGGCACTGTATTTCATTTTTAATATAAAATACATTCCAATTTTAGGAAAAGTATTGATAGAGATCTGTATCCATTTTAGCATCTTTATTCATATTTCAAATCAGATCATAAACAACAGAATGGGTAAATAAGTGAGGACATTCTATTAAAAGCTAAATTACTGTTGATATGTCTACAGTACTTGATTGGCAAGTTATCATTTACCTCTGCAAATCTGCTTTGCTGATGCTGACATTTGGAGAGTTCTTGATTTACATAATTAGACAACTTTGATCAGTGATTTGTGAAATCCTCTCTTTCAGCAGTGATGACTTGTTCCCACACACAGCTTGCAGTCGCTGCAGTAATACTGCAAGTCTCTGGCTTAGAGCTGACATTTACAACAGCATGTTCAGACGTATGGGGGGGGGAAGGAGTATGAAAAATACCACTGAATTACACACACACACACACACACACACACACACACACACACACACACACTGTAATCTTAGCCTCAATAACCCAAATGAAGTCTATTTTAGTTCTTTTGCATTTGCAGGGAAAGGAAAAAAGAATGTTTGTTTACCAAGACCAGTCATAAGCCAGCTGATTCTGATCCTCAAAGAACTAAACACATGCTTCTCCAATAAACACTCTGGGTTATTACTTCATAGTTGTGTCAGGAAACAAAAAAATGCACACAAGCTTAAACTTGTTCATCCAAAGCAATATAGAGCTTTCATAACAACTGTCTGTACCCTTTATCTGTTCTCTCTCTCTCTCTCTCTCTCTCTCTCTCTCTCTCTCTCTCTCTCTCTCTTTCTCTCTCTCTCTCTCTCTCTCTCTGAAACGTCCTGACCTGTGACCTGAGCTTATCTTAGTCAAACTTCTCTGGAAAGCTTTTTCCAGTTCATACTTAGTTTATATACAGTATATATATACACACAGTACTGTGCAAAAGTTTTAGGCACATGCAAAGAAATGCTGTAGAGCAAAGATGCCTTCAAAATAATGAAATTAAATGTTTCTACATTTTAAAAAAAATACAGTAAAGAGCCGTAAAAAGTAGTAAACGAAACAAAGTCAATATTTGGTGTGACAAAAATAATAATAAAATAAAAATAAAAATAGTAGTCTCCAGTACAATTTGTGCAGCTTTATAAGGAAATAAGCTGGTAAGTTTTATTGAGTATCTTGCAGAAACAGCCACAGTTCTTCTGGAGACTTTGACTTTCGCACTTGCTTCTTATTTTTGCAACAAAAACCCAGCAGTCTGCATTGTGTTTTTTGTCTGAAAAATGGTCTCTTATGTAATATGCTGCTTTCTTTAATGACATACAAACATTTTTCTGTAACATTTAATTTTGTGCTAGAAAACTAATGTTTGGGAATCTAAAATGTTTCTTGTACTGACTTGATAATGTAGTAGTCATAAAATAAAAAATCTATACCAAAGTATATACTATACCAAAGTTGTACTAAAAAAAATAGGGTGCCTAAAACTTTAGCACAGTACTGTGTGTGTAACCTATTTTATATACTGTATGTATATAAAATACTGTTATGCACTTTAACAGGTAACACATAACTTGCCACACAACACACGACACTGCTGACAAACTTAATAACTAATTCAAAAAAGATTAGAAGTGTTGCGGACCAACAGAAAAGTGGATGTCCACAAACATCCACTGACAAAGGTACAACCGACATGGTGCTGGCAAACATAGTCCCCTACGTATGAAGACTTTTAGGACACCCTGTAGTTGTAGTTCTTTATTGTTCTTTAGTCATTATCATAAATATTGGCATGCAGTCTTTTATTAAATCATTAATAATCTAAATTATTTTATCTAAATCATTAATATGGTTCTTAACTGACAAATAAAGAAAATTGGAATGCTAAGCGTGTACAAATGTTTGACAGGCTGAGTACAGTGAAAGTAATGAGTCCACAGATTCGTTCCCATGGCAGGGTCTGTCCAAGCCTCTGTCCAGTATGACGTGTGTTTGGTAAACTGTGCTTTCACTGCTTTAATCATCCCACATATAAGCATTCCAGCAGGAAACAAGCTCTCATGTTAAATGTTAGCATTCAGTAACTGTATTTATCATTGCTTAAGTAAACTCCTCACAAACAGAGCTGCTCACTTCTCTGAGATAGCTACTGAAAGCCAATGCATCTGGTCTGACCAACAGAATACAGGTTATTAGACATTATTTTGGTATTCATCATCATATGGGCTGGACTTTAATTATTGTCAGTGCAGCACACAGCCTTTGCTTCATCAACTAGATAAATATTTGACTGCCATTCCAGAAATTGGAAGAGGGCTCATTTTAAAGGCACTTGGTCCCAGGTTAAGCCTGGCTTCCTGTGTTAACCGATGCCACGTTGATTCCTGCACTGCAGGTGCACACGGCATGAGGTAAATTAAAACTCTGATTTGGTTAAAAGAAGAATTAAATAATACTGCATTTCCATGTTCTCAATATTTAATTACAACCTACTGTAGGCTGAAGCCTAATCTCGGACTTTAAGGCAGAGCATTGAATTAATCAGAGAGGGCCAAAACGTTAGTATTCTCTTGTTATATTTCAATAATGCATGAAGGTTGCTCGCCAGTGTGTGTGTGTGTGTGTGTGTGTGTGTGTGTGTGTGTGTGTGTGTGTTCACTGATCCACAGTTACCCAGGAGTGACCATTACAGCTTCTGTTGGTTCCTGGTTGATTTGTAATGGTATTTTGTATTCCCCATATCGGTAAAGCTAAAAAGGAATGGTTTAGGTAACCTATGATTAATTCTAGATGTTTGATAGATTTCTAATTGAATTCTAAGGCTGGTGGTCTCTGATGTCAACTGTGTGCTAATACACTATGATTCAATGGACCTTCTGTGATATTTGTATCTGTAATGATCCTGAATGTTCTGCAGATCCTGCAAACTGTCCACAAGGTAAGGAAGAAGCATATACATTGGCGTCACTTTGTTTTGAAAAGTGGTGGGGGCAAAAATGGGTGGTGGTCACTAACCATTCTACCTTACCGCACTACTCGTTTTGCTCTTAAAAAAAAAATAAATAAAATAAATAAATAAATAAATATATATATATATATATATATATATATATATATATATATATATATATATATATATATATATATATATATATATATATATATATATATATATATACACACACATACATACTTGGGGACTGTGATTAGAATTGGAAATACACTTAATTTCCGCTTTTCAACAATGCATTGATGTACACATGCATCACAAATAGAAATCAGAATGACCAAAACATTATATAAAATATTTTCACAACACCTAGCAAGGTCATACAGCAAACCAATCAAAACACCCAAGATAAATAGCAAACTTACCTTTACATTGTTAGCTCAGCTACAACGTACCCATTAATTGCACAATTCTTGTGTGTGTGTTAAGATTCCACTTCTAATTACTTGCATGTATTTTTTTTAATACCAGGTCAACTTGCTAGCTAAAGCAGGTTTGATGCCGAACTTGAAAGAATGGTGGGGACATATCCCACCCGTCCCACCCGCAAAGGACACCTATGAGCAGAGATCAAAGTGCTGATCCATACAGTGGGTATAGGAAAGAATCACCCTCCTTTAAAATAATCACATTTTGTTGCTTTTCAGCCTGAAATGAAGACAGTTTTCGTTTTATCCAACTGTATTTACTCAGTGCAACTTATAACATACAAGTGAAACATATAACACCAACGAAAAAATTTTAAAATAAAAAACCAGAATCACTGAGTTGGAAAAAGGATCATCCCCCCTCCTAAAAATGACTTGTAAACTCAATCAGGTGTAGCTAATCACCTTCTCAATGGCACACAAAGCCATTTGACTTTCAACTGTGATCAGCTGTGGTTATTTTGATTAGCTCAGCATGAAAAAAGCTTTCCTGGAGCATTTTGTAGTGCAACTGAAGCAAACAATCACCTATAGGTGGCAAGGCACTGTCATAAGATCTCCGGGATAAAGTTGTGGACAGGCACAAGTCAGGAGATGGATACAAAAAAAATTCAAAAGCTTTATCAATGCCTAGAAGCACAGTGAAGTCTATTATTAAGAAGTGGAAGGTATTTGGTACAACACAGACCCTCCCTGGATCAGGACGTCGCTCCAAACTGGATGAAAGAGTCAGATGGAAACTGGTCAGAGAGGCTACCTGTTAGGTTGCGCCGCGAGCGCGACTCCAGTTCCCAGGATTCACAGTGGCCTACAAACATGGCCGCCATGAACTCTCACCCACACTCACACCACTACACTTCCCAGCATGCACGGCGGCCAACAAACATGGCCGCCACAGACTACACTCTCCATGACACTCCTTCACTCCCACACTCACAGTCACCCTCCTTCTGATCACACACCTGTTCCCAATTTTCGAGTTCACTCACTCTCACAGTATTTAAGGACTTTAGTTTGTCGCGGTCGGCGCTAAGTATTTGTTCGTTCCTGCATTCTAACAATTACCAAGTGATATTTCTATGGACTGTGTATTCTGGCTCTGAACCTTGCTAACGATTTACGAATATTGGATTACTGCTCTTTCCCTTGGATTTACTGTTTTGTGGATACTGAACTTTGCTAACGTTTTTTGGATTTGAACTTTTGCCTAATCTTTGATAACCCTGCTTGCCCGTGTATTTGAACTCTGCCCGTTTCTTGACCATTTTTCTGCCTCTCGTTTTGGAACTGTGACATTTATATATAACTGTACCTAATAAAGTGACGAATTTGCTCTGCACCTGCATCCAGCCCTCCGTGTGTTCTAACACTACCAAGAGGCCTACAGCAACTCTGAAGCAGTTGTAGGAATTTATGACCAAAGAGTGGTCATTGTGTGCATGTGACAACAATATCACAAATTCTCCACAAATGTGGCTTGTATGAAAGGGTTGCAAGAAAAAATCCACCCATGACTGAGCTTTGCCAAAACGCACCTTGAAGATTCTGAGGCCACATGGAAAAAAGTGTTATGGTCAGATGAATTATTTGGCCTCAACACTAAACAACATGTCTGGCGGAAATCCAATACAGCTCACCATCCAAATAACACCATTCCTACATTAAAGCATGGAGGTGGTAATATCCTGTTATGGGGGTGTTTCTCTGCAGCAGGGACTGGAGCACTTGTCAGGAGAGAAGGAAAATGGATGGGGCAAAATCCCATCAAATTCTTGAGGAAAATCTGCTGCCCTCTGCCAGAAAGTTGTCAATGGGAAGAAGGTTTACCTTCCAACATGACAATGACCCAAAGCACACAGCAAAACTGACCACACAGTGGTTGAAGGAGAAAAAGGTGAATGTTCTTGCATGGCCTAGTCAGAGCCCAGACTTAAACCCCATTGAAAATCTGTGGAATGACTTGAAGACTGCAGTCCACAAACGGTCACCAACACATTTACCTGAACTTGAGCAGTTCTGCAAAGAAGAGTGGGCAATATTGCAAAGTCTAGATGGGCAAAGTTAGTAGAGACATATCCCAACAGACTAAAGGCTGTAATTAAAAAATTAAGGCAAATTAAAGCAAGGGGGTGATCCTTTTTTTCAACTCAGTGATTCTGTTGTTTAATTTAAATTTTTTTTTCTGATATTGGTGTTATATCTTTCGCTTGGATGTTATAAGTTGCACTGAGTAAATACAGCTGGATAAAACAAAAGCTGTGTCCATCTTCATTTCAGGCTGAAAAGCAACAAAATGTGATTATTTTAAGGGGGAGTGATTCTTTTCTATACCCACTGTACAGATCAGCACTTTGATCTCTGCTTTCTCTTTTCAGTACCTGCTATCCTTTTTTTTATTTGCTGTGGCTCAAGAGGAATGCTCATCCACTTCTGCCCCTCTCTCTCTGTCTTTCTCTATATATCCCAGTATAGATACAGCTCCAGCATTTTTCAATGTTTCTCTCTCCAGTGCATTTGTAGCATATGGACAATTACCACCGACACACATTTTATCACATTTTTCTGTACTGAGAAAAGAACAGGAATCCTGTTTACTTGAAGTTCACTTATAATGGACATCTAAGGGCAGTTATTGACTTTCCTATGGACTTTAATTAATGTGTATGCATACGTTATGTATGCATTACATAAATGTAATGTTTATAACACTTTCATGACTTTTTCACTGAAAGGTGTTTGTAAACTAAGCTCCAAACCTGATTAAGTTGGACTTTTAAAGTATGTTTGTGAAGGTTATATGTTACCAGTGTAGCTGTGTGGTTCTGATCATGTGTGTATAGCATAAAAACTTTACTGGAAGTAACTAGACTTATTCTTCTTTATAAAACTACATGAGAACAGTTTTGGTAAGAATCTCATGTCACATTCTAAGACCTTTATTGCTTGAGTGTAATGGTGGTCATTTTGAAATTTTTGTTATAGAGTCATGTTTTAAATGTTATCAACAATTGCCTTTAGGCTCCATTATGTGAGTTAAAAGGTTTTCTGTGTTAAAGTCCTTGTCTATAGAAATCACTTACATGATACATAAGTGGCAGATTAGATCTAAAAATTTGAGCACTGCTTTAAAGATGTTACTTGGCACCTTATCGGGGCCTAAGATATGAACAACTCTTTTATTCAGAAAATACATGTGTATGAATGTGAGAGATTGTCAGTGCAGATATTTCCTATTGATTTGTAGTTGAATACTTCATTTGTGAAATACAGTATGTGTACGAAGCAAGTAAAATATATATATATATATATATATATATATATATATATATATATATATATATATATATATATATATATATATATATATATATATATATATATATATATATATATATACCCTTTTAGTCAATACTTTGTGCTACTTCCCTTTGCCAAGATAACAGCTCTGAGTTTTCTCCCTTAATGCCTGATGAGGTTGGAGAATACATGGCAAGGGATCTGAGACCATTCCTCCATACAGAATCTCTCCAGATCCTTCAAATTTCGAGGTCCACGCTGGTGGCCATTCCTATTCAGTTCACCCCACAGGTTTTCTATGGCTTTCAAGTCAGGGGACTGGGATGGCCATGGCAGGACCTTGATTTTGTGGTCAGTAAACCATTTTTGTGTTGATTTTGATGTATGTTTTGGATCATTGTCCTGCTGGAAGATCCAACCATGGCCCATTTTAAGCTTTCTGGCAGAGGGAGTCAGGTTTTCATTTAATATCTGTTGGTACTTGATAGAGTCCATGATGCCATGTATCCTAACAAAATGTCCAGGTCCTCTGGCAGAAAAACAGCCCCAAAACATTAAAGAGCCGCTACCATATTTAATGGTGGGCATGAGGTACTTTTCCATATGGCTACCTCTCTGTGTGCGCCAAAACCACCTCTGTTGTTTATTACCATAAACCTCTTTTGGATTCTCTAAAAAACTTTTGGTTTCATCTGACCATAGAACTTGATCCCATTTGAAGTTCCAGTAGTGTCTGGCAAACTGAAGACGCTTGAGTTTGTTTTTGGATGAGAGTAGAGGCTTTTTTTTTTAAACCCTTCCGAACAACTTGTGGTGATGTAGGTGACTTCGGATTGTAGTTTTGGAGACTTTCTGACCCCAAGACGCAACTAACTTCTGCAATTCTCCAGTTGTGATCCTTGGAGATTTTTCGGCCACTTGAACCATCCTCTTCACAGTTCATTGAGACAATATAGACACACATCCAATTCCAGGTTGATTCATAACATCTCCACTTCACTGGACCTTCTTAATTATTGCCCTGATAGTAGAAATGGGCATTTTCAATGCTTGTGCTATTTTCTTATAGCCACTTCCCATTTTGTGAAGCTCAACAACCTTTTGCCGCACATCACAGCTATATTCCTTTGTCTTACCCATTGTTATGAATGACTAAGGGAATTTGGCCTATCTGTTACATCATATTTATACCGCTGTGAAACAAGAAGTCATGGTTGAACAATTTCCTGTTACTAGTTACCCACGTGTACTAAAAGATTTTTTAAATATCAGTGGGAATATACTTCAAATATATATTTTTTATATGAATTTATAGGGGTGCCAATAATTGTTGCACACCTATATTTAACAAAGTTTTTTATAAACCTGTGTTGTGTTTGCAATTGTTTGATATCAATGAGAGCAGAGTATTTTTGTGAATTTTTTTTTTAACAAAAGATCAAAAGGTTAAACAATAAAGACAATTTTTCACAGCCTTCTTTGCTCATATTTACCAAGGGTGCCAATATTAATGGAGGGCACTGTAACCATATCTCCATACCTCGTGTTTATTATATATACTATATTTATATAACATTTTCACTTGTGTCCAGAGTTACTGCAATTTACACATGTGAGACTAGTTGAGTTTATTTTTCTATGCCATAATCATTCAAAACTCATAAACTCAAGTGCCATGTTATGGCCAAGCCTCACTCCCTCTCCCAGCTGTAAGGGGGAGGATAGAGTGATCCCACTGATCAGAGGCTGTGCTGAAAATATGTAAGAATGACCCTAACTCCATTAATCATGTAGGTCACTAGAATTCATCCTGTTTTTCACGCTCTGCTTGTGGGGTGAGGGCCTTGTTCCTGGCTTCAAAGCAGGTCTTATTAAGTTCTTCTCATTCAGCTGAGACTTCGGCCAGCATTCTTTGAAGACTTGATCAGTTGCTGATGTGCATTGTGGCTGTGCCATGGTTCAAAGTGGCACCTTTATTTCACTGGCCATTAAAGTCAAGATGAGACATGAATCTGTAAGTTTCACATTTTTATTCCAATCACAGAGGCCAAAGAATAAGCTCATTAGCACTAATTACAGATTTCCTATTCTGCTGCTTTTTCTTCTGATTTTAATTCCATAACAAAAACCAAATGCTAGGAACACCAAGAGCGAGAAGCCAAGCTCCACAAAAGGCTCCCTGCCCCACATTGTAAGGTCCGGGTTTAAAACCGCCTCCTGTGCTTGTCTGCTTTGGATAGTTTGTTCTCTGTGTAGAATAGCAGCTATAATTGAGTGCTAGAATTTTGAATCAGAGCATTGCCTAGGAGTTAGAGAAAGGGGCAACTTCAAAATGGCTGTCTCATTTCAATAAAAAAAAGTGTTCACTTTCTTAGGTGTGTTAGGAGATCTGTCAATTATTATTAAATTGCTATAGTCATTAGGTAACTATGTGACTTATAAATGGATGCAGTGAAAAATCAGGTTAATTCTGGCCATTGTATTCAACATACCTTGGTGGATTAAAGATCTTGTGACAGCTAATATTAACATCCATGTACTATGCTGCAAATGCTTGCTGCGAATGAATATTTACTAATTTACAGCAGGTGGCTTTTTGTCAATAGTGAGAGCTTTTTCCTGCATGCATGCACTGTGCACCCCAGTATTTGGAAAGATGTCACCATAGAGGATTATCTAGGAGGCTTTTGGCACTCTTTCAGCAATCGGGCATGCTGCCAAATATACATGAGCTAACACAGACATTTCCTGTCATGTCTGAGAAGGGACTGTGACATATGCACTTCTGACATGTTGCTGACACCACACTGACATCATGTGATGACCTGATGCTGTGTCTCCTGCTAATTCTTATGATTTATCACATGATAAATATTTGTCAGCAGTGTCACCATAGAATTTTACAGCAAATCATCTATCCATCTTACTGTGTAAGAATCACACAGTAAAATATTCAAATGAGAATCTTGCCTTACATTATGTCAAGCTGTGCCACTAAACCAGCTTGGGAGAATTTGATGCCCTTTTGCCTCCAAGTAAATGCGATCATGTGGAATACGGTGCTCTGTGGTGATTTTAGATAACAGATAACTCTGCAAGCCAAAGGTTCAGGATAAAGCCCTGTCGATGCTGACACTTGCTACTGGTGCAGGGTCTCTAGGAATATTGCTATCTAAGTAATGACTGTCCAAGGAGCATTGAGGCCAAGAGTTATTACCAATCAGTGTGGTAATAGATTCAACACTTATAAATGGAGGAGGGCGCATTGCTGCAAGATGGATTATGTGGGGTTTGTGAGTTCAACATTGACACAGATTCATCGTAAATCATTATGCCAGAGACCTAGAGTGATTTCTGCATTATGGGCAGAAAATGGAGTTCACCCAGTCAATGGAGAGGGCATATTTCACATCTATCACCCATGCTTATGGACTTCAGCCCAAGAAGAGCTAGCACTGGTGCAGTGGCATGTTCAGATTTTTAGACATAGCATAGCAAACTGTAGGGCAAAAGCACACTAAGGGGTGATGTTATGTAATTTTAGATAGGATGAGGGTTCATTTACAGAATATCTGAATCTTGGTGCAAGCTGATTGGCCACTTTACTTTTTTCATACTGAAATTCAAGGGATTTGGTCAAAATACCTATAATGCTACAATGATTATTTAACATGACCTAGTTATAATCCACAGGCCTGCATGCACTGTATAGGATTAATAGACATATGAGACATATGTGGCCACACCCCTCCATTAAAGAATGTGAAGTGACCAGTGTAGCCAACTTAGCTTTTTGCGACTTTATTTAAAAAAAAAAAAATTAAAAAAAAGTAAAAAAGTCTAGTGACAAATCTAGCAACTTTTGAGACTACCCTGTACTTATCATGGCTCTCCATCTCACATCGCAGGTGCTGGTTATACAAGCTGAGTGAGCAGATTTGGTCAACTCGCCACCCGCGTAAAGCGGAGTGAGTAGTCTGTGCATGAGTCTATATTCCCAACAACAAATCACTGATCACCATTATTCCCAACAACCAATCAGTGATTACCATTGTTCCCAATGACCATTGTTCTCAGTGATCACCGCTGTTTCTCTCACCTGCACACTTCATTGTTCTTTGCTTTTAAATTATCTTCTTGGCTATATTAACACGTAATAAAAGCAAGTTATTCCATCCATAACCACTTCCTTCATAACTTACTAACAGTGCTTCATTTAGTCTGCGTTCTTCATAGAAATTGTAATATTTTGTATATACATAAATAGGTAGATTGAATCTATTTTGTAAATATGTAAATAAATGGTTTGTGGTGCCATGACCGAAGGCTACTTCTTTTCATAAGAAATAAATTATAATATACTATTAATTTCTATTCTTATAAAACTCTATAAGTGTCTTCAGAAAAAGTGTTCCTTCATAAGTGTCTTCCTTCTTCATGTAACATGTTTTGATATGAAGATATGCAAATTACGTTATATTATATTCTAGTATGCATTAACTGCTTTGCCCTGAGAAGAGCTGGCACTGGATATGGCACAGCTGAGCACAAGCCACATGGGAAAAGTTGAACTAGCTATGAGGAAAGAAAAGTATTAGTTTATTAATACCATAAACCTTAATTAAATGTATAAACAATAGTCTCTTGTTTCTGGGGTATAAATGCTTGTCAATAAGAAGTCTAAACCGTTTTATAGTTTTATTTGGAAACAAAATAAAAGAGGGAAAATCCGCCATGTTCTGTGTGTGGCAGCGCGCGCGCTCTCACTATGTGCAGTTGGCCGAGCGCGCGGAATCCGGATGTGATGAAAACCGTTTCAGTTCAACTTTTCTTCAGCTAACTCACGAGACCGACTCGCCTCGAAGCTGTGCTGCTAAGTGGAAACGCGATTTTCAACAGAATTGTCTTTTATCCTGAAAAACAGGTGAACTTTTCTTTGCTTCGTTGTTATCAGTGGAAGTTTTAACGGGACGAGATTTATTTGGACGGAGGATGATTAACAGGAGGCACACTTGAAGTGAAAATGTGGAGTTGACATGTTTGAAAGGTAACGTTAACCGAGCTATATGCTACCTTTATTTATTTGTTTATTTATTTATTTAGGAAAGCTTTATGTGGTGAAATTTTACTTAAAAAGTGTGAGAGTTGTTAACACGTCAGAAAGTACAATGTGTCGGCTGTTTGAGTGAATTTGGTTACATGTTTAGGCAGAAGAAGGAGGGGGGCAAAAACTTTCCACTTGAGTTTAACGACATCTTGCTGGCTGACGTCACTTTTCTCCTCAGAAAGCAGGAGCGCTGAAGCGCGATATCTACGTTTCATCTGCGGACACTCTCTAGTTTTTTTTTTTTTTTGCGTCTTCTCTGACAGGGTCGACGGCTGATACAAAAGGGTGGCTGTGCGTTTGTTTCGGGTGTGTACAGTATCTCGACAAGAGGTCTGGCTCATGTCCGCGGAGACAGTGTTACCTCCGGAGGGGCCTGTAGGTCCGGACAAGCAACAGCATGAGACGAGTCTGCTGCTGGCTAACTCCCAAGGTGAGAGAGAGAGAGAGGGTTGATTTACTGTTACTGACAGCTTTTCCATCAGCTTTTATTTACACACGGACTAACCGAGATCAAAACTCATCACTGCACTTTGCACATTCACTCATGGACTGAGATGGCAGTAGTAGGCCTTAACATGTTGGCTGTATGCATGCACAGTGTATAGATGTACCAAAAGTTAAGAAGTGTTTCACTGCATTATGCAAAGTACACAGAGTTTCAGAGAAAAGTCCATCATTAGATGTGTAAGTGAAAAGCTTCTAAAGCTGTAGGAGCTGAAAGCAGTTGTAGAAGCTTGCACAACTGATGAAGAACTTTTCTTTAAGCTTTACGTCTTTAAGTGCAGTCTTTATTTAAAGTACATCTACAGTTATTTAATTATGCGCCGGTTATTTCAGAAGTATGTTACAGTCCCTACAGACGTGTGTATACTTTTTTGTGTATGATTGTTTCAGCCAAAAATGCTTGATTTTGCGGAGTTTTTTTTTTTTAATCTCTTTTTGTGGGCAACTACTTGAATTGGTGAAATTGCAATTCACGAAATAATTTTGCACAGCCTTTCGCAGTGATGTTTGTTGGTTAACGTGACCTTTTAGTTGTACTCGTGTTTGACGCACATGAATCGAAGAGGGCTTTGGCTGAATGTGTTGTGATGATGTCACGTGACCCGTCTTGGCCCATATCTGTGGGAAACCTGCTGTGATTTGGAAAAAATTGCAATCTCCTCTGAAAATTGTGGAGTTTGCTTGATTTTGTGTTAATTTCTGCAATCGCAAAATCCTGGCGGGACTGGACACCTGACCATCACAGCCATATGTAGATCTTCAAATGTCTTTGTATGCTGTAACATTAAGATTTCCCTTCACTGGAACGAAGCGGCCCAAACATGTTCCAGCATGACCGTGTCCCTGTGCACAAAGCAAGGTCTCTGATGGTTTGCCAAGGGTGATGTGGAAGAACTTGTGTCCTGAGCTGATCCCTGTCCTCAGCCCCACTAAACACCTTTAGGATAAACCAGGACACTGACTGCACCCCAGACCTCCTCACCCATCATCAGTGCCTGAACTCACTAATGCTCTTGTGGCTGAATGATAACAAATCCCCACAGCCATGCTCCAAAATCTTATTGAAAACCTTCCCAGAAGAGTGGAGGTTATTATAACAGCAAATGGGGACTAAATCTGGAATAGGATGTTCAGCAAGCACATATGGATGTGATGGTCAGGTCTCCACATACATATAATATTTGTGACATTATACTGTATAATCTGTCAATTTGAAGACTGAATATTGGCCCAATTGCATCAATGCTATTGTGACTGTGCTTCATTATGAATATACATATATTCATTTACACTGATAATCGACTGCCCTAAGACAGTTCACTGCATACAATACATCTTCAACAAGCAGCAGATCCTCCCTGTCGAGCTGCCTCGTGCTGCCTTTGTAGCTGTTATCTCAGGTTAGCATAAGTTTGTTAGTTAGCTGATATTGATTTCCCCTCCCTCTAATGACAGAGTTTTTCTCCTCCTGATGAAACACTCTGGGATCCTTTACACAACAGGCTGTGCTCTTAAAATGCTTTGAAGCACTCTCCAGAATAGGGAGATGGGATGTGTATAAAATAAATACATGTATCAGAATGTATCTGGTTACGTTTTCTGCCACTTTAACTGGTATCAGCAGTTTGGGGGAAAGGACACAAGGATCAGAGCCTTTGTTATCAACTATTTTATCAAACTGATAAGCCAAAGTAGTATTTTTAGTAGGGATGCACCGATTGCAATCTTTTTGGCCGATTCCGATTTCCGATTTTTTTGTAAGTGTGACCTGCCGATACCGATTTTTGCTGATTCCGATTTTCTTTCTAAGGACTATAATTGACAGCATATACAAACAAAAATCTACTTTTCTTCAATGCAAAATTTTATTTTCATAATAAAAGAATTATTAAACATTACAATTTCCCCCAAACTGCACTAAGTTACAGGATCTTCTCTCACTTAAACAACTCTCAAAATAAAGTGCTCTGTGACTGAAAAGAGGTAGAAATAACAATTAACTGAAAATGAGTTGCTTTATATAACAAAACAGATATCATTTTCCACTGTGTTTATAAATGGACCTTTTTCTCTTTTTACTCGTTTCACAAAAGTCCAAAGATTACAAGCCTATGAACAAAACTGAAGTGTACAATACTGTTCCAAATATTAATAGGTGCAGCGGCTAATAATTAAATTAAAAGTGTAACAAGTAGAATTAGTTACTGCTCCTTTAAGGCGGAACGCTCTCTCTTACTCCCTCACTGATATGTGGGCAGTTGGTAGACGGAGCGCGAGCTATGATCATCGCATGTATGTATGTAAAGCCTGGTTATATTTCTGTTGCTCTTTGCCCTGTTTTATTTATGTTCAGTAACGCAGTTGTTAGTGGAGTGTTTTGCAAACTGCCCCATGTGTGCGGGGGATCGACAACGCTGATAATAAACCACTGTGAAATATCAGATACGTGAGTTTTGCTTACACCTGGCTACAACCATTCAGGCTATCCGGCCTGTCTGTGTAAAGCGTTACACAAGGCACCTTTTCTTTGTTGCCAACATATGTATACTTAAGCATTAATGGCAAGTTTTTCTTCACAAACAGAAGCATCTCTGCCTTGTCACCTGATAATCGGTTTCTCTTTTCATCTATCACGTGTCCAGCCAAGCTAAACAAGCGATCACTTTCAACGCTTGTACATGGAGCAGAGAGGTGTAGGCTCGGCAGCAAGCGCAGGGAAACGATCTTTGTTGATCCTTCAGTAGGTTTTCTTGTTTTTGCCTTCGACATGTTTACATGCGGCTGTGAGCGTGGCTGTGACGTTATTGCCTGCGCCGCTGGCAACAACACGGACCGGCTCGGAATCGGAAAGACGTGAGACTGACCGGCCGGTCACCAGTCCGGGCCGAGCATGCGGAAAATCGGCCGATTCCAGTCCCTGGCCGGTCGATCGGTGCATCTCTAATTTTTAGCCACATTTGTGTTGTGCAGCGAAGCCAGAAATTTACTTCCAAATACAGCAATATATATTATATGCACTAATATAATATACACTACTTAATGCGTGGTTCCATTAAGAATGCTAATGTTTTCATTATTTTCCAACTTAAGGCTTGAGGGAGTGTTTCTTAACAGGGACCACTACCAATTATAGTTTTTAATTAACTTTCTAGTTGCTGGTGAGATGATCACATATAAAATAAGCTTTGTCTCATTTTTTTAGGCACTGAACCGTTAACCAGCCTATTTATACAAAGCATCATTACAGAACTGTCAAAAATAGCAAAGTAGTACAGAGTAAGCAATCACCGGCTTTGCCTACAAATGGATAATCACAGAACCTTGAAAGCCTCACAGTTAACACTGGATTTCCCTTTTAGGCGCAGAGAATAGAACAGTTTATTTCAAACTGTAATCACTAAATACTGTGATGCATTACAAGCTGGCCATACTGCAAGTGTGCATCGATTCATGAAGTCATTGTCTGAATAAAGGCTTTCCATAAATCAGCCCTGGGCTCTGGTAACACCATATTCATCTCTGAATATGAAGCTACTTCAGCATGTCAGCCATTTATTTTAGTCTTGTATAATAAGCAGTGCTCTGGGAAACACAAAACTAAAACAAATGGTGTTGATGTTCCAGGAAAGTAGACATGTGTTCCTGCTGACTCGTACTGCATTCTCCTCACTGTGAGCTTACATAGTTGGTCCAAAATCCCAAACTCGAGAGAAACCGGACCACATCCGAAAGATATTTGATACAGTTTGATATGTAAAGTTAAACGAGTAATAGACACATTCACTCAGAAGACTGGCATTATAATTTATTGTAGGAGCTTAATTTTTTTTTGATAGTGAGCATTTATTCTGAATAATCAGACTTTTGCTGTATAGTTTCAGCATTAAAATGTGTAAACAAATCATTTTTTTTGTTATCATTTAAATAATTAGGTAATGGATTGTACAAAGTGAGGGTATTTAAGCACTAATGACTAGAAGGGAGCAACCTCTTCTTCTTCTTCAAAAAAGGATAATTATAATCTAAGAAGTACTTGTAGATACAGTGTCATGTCAGTGTCATGCTATTCATGACAGTGTATACAAATGTAAAAGTCCCCTGTTTCTTTTATACCACAATCAGTCATGCTTTTTGCTGACTTTTTGCCTATACTTTTTTCCAGTTTAGATGAATACTGTCTTCATGCCTGTAAAAAAAAAAAAAACCTTGGCAGGTATTGCATACCTTGGAGCAAAGTTAAGAAAATTAGATCCAGAGTTCTGGCTTGGGCTATACCTCATCGCCTACACTGTTGTGCAACAGCTCACCAAATAAATCTATTTTATCTGGCAAATGAAATGTATATTTTTTTTATTCCTGATGCTTTAGCAAACCATTCTTCATCTTTTTTCCCTACCTTGGCTACCTTGAAAGGTGTGGATATATGCTTAATGTGTTCTCAGTTGGATTGTAAGTCTTTGTAATTTTCTTTTGGTTTTTTTATAGACACATGCCAAACTGATGCTAAAGGATTGCCTGATACCACAGAGACGAGCACAACTCCATCTTCCAGAGAACACTGTGCTGATGGGCAGGTGGGCATGAACGGGGAGAGCCCCACCCATGGTGAACCTATAAGAAGTAAGTGTTCATTTGTAGATTAAACACTGACATAGAAAATACCGTGCAAAAATATTGCAAAATGCTGCCTGTCCTCATGCAGTTTATAAGGAAATGTTATTTGCTGAAGCTTAAAATTTTAGAAAAGATCAGGGTGCAGTTTGTTATTTTAACTCATTGTAGCTTATGTTGAGCTAAGTGGTGGAGAAACATTCACACACAAAAAAAACTTTGTAACTTGTGTGCGTACTGTATATGTACTTTGTCTGTCATCACTTGCATCATCATGACTGTAATGGGGTCTGCTGCTTCACCCCTTCACTTTCTAGCTCACCTTTCAGTTAGACTCTTGAAACTGACACGACCACTTAAAATGTTTTTCATGATTTGCATTCTCAACATAAAATACATTTTGACCTTATAATTTTTCGAATGACTATTTTTACATGTATGTCTTTATCAACACATTCATTTTTTTTATTTTATGCTGAATTTATGTGGTTAATCATGTTGTTCCAGCTTCATTAAAATTCATTAAACTATAAGTCCTGTACATACAGTGCTGCTAAAACTTTAGCTCAAAATTGTCATTTTCTGAAGCGTATTGTGACAATTTTTCACGTTATCAATATTATTTTGTCATTTTGCCTAGAGTGAAATATGGCAGTGGATCAGTGATGGCTGGTGGTTTATGTGAAGATTGATGCCATTATGCTAATTACCAGGATATTTCAGCCCAAAACCTGGTTGCCTCTGCCAGAAGGTTAGGACTTGCCCATAGATAGAGCTTTCCACAATTAACAAAGATCCCAAATCACGTGGTGTATTGAATAATACAAAAACCCACTGTCCTACAAGAATCTGGTAACAAGCTTATAAAACCTTTTGTGCTTTTGCAACACCCATTTCATGCAGTGAGATAAAATGATCATGCAGGTAAAAGTCATTTTAAAAAAAAAAAAAAAAAAAAAGAAAGAAAGCACAAGAGTGAAATGTCCAGCTAAATAAAAAGAGCAACAAAAGCATATACAGTAGGCTTTTTAGTGGTGTGATTATGTGCTGCCGTTTTGATTTACAGTCCATGTAAGCATAATAGAACTGTTCATGGCTCTGCTCGACACCTCTTGAATAAATCACCATACCAGTCTCTTAGGTGCTTTGTTTTATTAGTTACTTTGAAATGACTGACATGTTTTAGCTTCTTGATGATCCTTCTGATTCGTCTGTCAAGGATTTTGGTCACCTGCTGTCTGACTGTATTAACTTATCACAATTTAGGTTTGAAAAAAGGTTCATTCTAGAGAAGCAAATGCATATTTTATGTATCCCCATGTCACTGCTCAGTTCTGAGATCCAAAGCATACATAACTTTTCTTTGGTACAGTCCTCAAATAGCTGGTTGCAAAAATGCAGTTCAGGAGGTATACTTTAATGATTCTGCCCTGTGGAGAGAAACACTGGGATTAAAAAAACAATACACTGAGAAGCAAGACAGGAAAGTGGGAGACACACATACAAGGCAGAGTGTAATTTGGCTGACAAAAAATTGAATCAAATATAAAATTGTATTGCATTTTTATAAACTGTATAAATGTATGAATATAGATTATAGAAGATTATTTATTCTTGCATATACTGTAAGATTTATTTATTATTATAAATTCTTGCATATACTGTAGTGATGTTGAAATGAGAAAAAATAAATGCCTCGGGTACCCCTGCGTTGCTCTGAGCTACACCCTGAAAATTCTCAGAGGTGAAATGATGCACTTCCTTTAGTTCCTTGCTTTTAACAGCTGGTTTAAATGTTTATATATATATATATATATATATATATATATAATATTATAAAAGGTAAAATGATAGTTTTCCTCATCTTTACTTGCCTTATATGAAAGATAAGGGTGCTAGATTCATAGGGGGCAAAGTTCACGCTAAAGCTACAGTGTTCTTGGATTTTAATATTGCACGTTTTCATCAGACAGTATCTACAGCAAACAAAATAGTGTTTTCTTGAACTTAACTCTGAAAATCTTTCTAATGCATTGATTATTTGGATTAATTTAATGGAGCAGTTAGCAAATGTGTAGCTATGGTGTGTGAAGAGCTCCGTTATTAGGATGCATTGAAAGAGAAATGTTTTATAATCATTCAGATACATGATATGAGACAGACTCTGACAAGAGATACTGTGCCATAAACTACAAAGCCTGCACATTTGGATCAGATCTTGTAAAGAATTATCAGCATGGATATTAACGTTTCTCAGCATCAATACTACATACACGGCATCATATCACAACACATTAAAGTAGTTTTAATCTTTACACTGCTTGCCGACAGTGGATTTGAAACTTTTCCGCATATGTTTACTTCAGTTCTGATATTCTTGCCTGTTATCTATAGTGTTTGAGTTTGATTATGCAAATTGTGGTTGTGAGCTAAGCACTATATTCTTCATTGGTAAGATGGTTACAGAGAGAATGGGCTGTTTTTTCATATAACAGAATGCGATGAAATTCTTAAGCAACTAATTTGAACTTAACCTTCCACTTCATACAGCTTCATAAGTTGGACCATGGTTGATAATTCTACATGTGGTTTCCTCGCCAAAGCCTCCTCTTTGAGATCTGTGTGAGTAAGGAAATCCCATTGTGGTTTGGCATTGGCTGGCCTGGATCTGGGAATCACAACTAAGAACTTGAGCTTGGTGAATTGGAAAGCTTTTCACATGATAAAGTGTTGCACATATTTTAGAATTGAGCTTCAGAGTAAACAATGATATATGTTTAAAAATAAATAAATAAATAAATAAATTAAAGGGTGCTCAGAGCCTGATTAGTTTCAGGTTTAGTCTTCCTGTTGAGCTTGAAGTGTTTCCAAAGTTGTATATACTGTATGTTTCATGCAAATAGATTCACATCAATAGGTATGGATGGAAAAGATGTTTCATTTCTGAATTCTCCCAACACTGGTAAGAAATAATTATGGAAACAGAGGTTGTGATTTGGAAATTTCTCAACACTTGTTTTGGAGGGGAAAATTACTAACACACCCTCTTCCTACAGTTCCATTGTGCTGAGTGCAAAAAAAACAAAAAAACCCTGTTTCATGCTGGATGCCTCATCAGAGATTCACTCTCTCTCTCTCTCTCTCTCTCTCTCTCTCTCTCTCTCTCACTCTCTCACTCACTCTCTCACACACACACACACACACACATATGTATATATCGATATATATCGATATGTATATATCGATCATATATATATATATATATGATCGACGTTACACATCAGTATCATGCAACAGTTCACCACATTTTGCTTTATAGTTTTCAGATATAAAACTCAGTTGTTCACAGGACATGGCTAAGGCCTTGTTTCACCCGTGGTACATCATGCCAAAGGCAAACTGAAATTTAAGACAGGTTTTTCCTTTGCATATATATATATTTTTAGGCCCTCTAACAGCAATGAATTGCTTCCATCTGACACAACAGTTCTTTCTAAAACATGTTTTTATGTGCAGGCTCATCAGAGTGTGAAGTAGCATTTTTAGAGCTGAAGTAGAGCTAAAATCATCCTTGGAAATTGGAGTTATTATCAAACATGTGACAGACAAGTGTTATTGTGTCATAAAGAATTAGAGTCTATCATGTCCTAATATAATCTAGGCCATGCAGAATGCAGGTTGTGGGAGTAGGATTTCTGGTTTTTCCAAGCGTTCATAATTGGAAACAGTGTACAGTTTGTTAATTGTTTTGTGGTATTAGCTTTGCAGGATTGATATTTCAGAAGATATGCAAATGGGATTTCTTTAACAAAAGTTTTCCGTGATTGTGAAACCAGAGGTTCCACATACGTTTCCTGTAGTGTGTGATATTTTATGTCATTGATAATTGTAGCATTCTAGCATTTATTTTTTGATCAGTGCAGGCCAATATTGAACCATGAGACCTCACAAGTTCTCCATTTTGTTTAATTTACAGTAGGCTTGGGACGAATGACGATAGCATCGGGAATCGCAGATAGCCATCTCTATCATCGACACTATCAGGTCAGACGCTTTAAACGTCTGTGGGAAAACATGGCGTCAGCAGCTTTAAGACTGACTTCTGTGATATCCGTTTCTTTTTTATCAAACCTTAATTATCTGTTGTCTGTCTAACCAAACATCTTTCTCTGCTGCATCTTATATGTCCGTGTCCGTGCTGCCAAACAGATAAAACCAGGAATGTCTTCACTCTCAAAACATGAACAGAGTTGAAATTAAGAAAATGAAACAGCATGTTGTTTATTGGGTTAACTTCACTATACAAGAATTAAATAAGTATTTGTGGGCTGTTCAACACAGAGCACATGCATGTGTAGTTTATTTAATTTTATTTCAATTTGATAATGAGCTTAGTTACAAATAACGTGTTACATTTAAGTGCAGTCCTTAACCCTGACTAAACCCTAATGCTAGCAGCTACAGCCGACTTGTAGCCAACTTGTGGTATTTTTTCAGCTGTAATGACGCAACATGTATACTACATGTGTTACACATATCTGGCTACACCCCATTCCCCCCCCAGCCACAGGTGATATCTTCAATCTGCTATAGTTTGTGTGACGATGGTATGTTACACACACACACACACACACACACACACACATACATTTCTTTTGAATTTCCTGATGTGGATAAAAATGAAGGCCAGTGGCAAATTTTTTGGCAAGCCACTGTAATGAAACACCTTTGGTTGGAGGGCTGGTCAGTATGTCTAAATATGTGTGCCTACATAATTTTACTTTTGATAATTTGTGTAATTTTATTTTTGTAATTTAAATAACCTGGTCAAGTAGTCCTAGTAAAGCTTACCAGCAGCCAAGAAAGACAGAGCAGTCATTAAATCAACCAGTAGGGTTAAATTGCATTTCCACATCCCAGCCAGAACTGGGGTAAATCTATTTTAAAGTCACAAAATTCAGTCCAGAATTTTGAGTTTTTGCGATCACAGAAATGAAAGCAAAATCAAGCCGCAATATTTGGAGGAGCTTGCAATTTTTCAAAATTACTGCAGATTTTTTGCATATTTAAGCCAAGACGTGTCGGATGACGTCATCACAACGTGCATTCAGCCAAAGCCATCTTTGATTCACATGTGTCGTACACAAGTACAGCTAAAAGGTCTCATTTACCAACAAACATCACTGTGAAAGACCGATGCAAAACAATTTTGTGCAACTGCAATTTCACCAATTCACTTACTTTTCTGCAAAAAAAAAAAACCCCAAAAAAAAAAAAAAGCTGCAGCAAAATCAAACATTTTTGGCTGAAACGATCACAAAAAACCTGCAAAATCCTGTACGGACTGAAAAGTACACCAAAAAGTACACAAAATAACACCTCATCACAATTACACAGCGATCTAATATCAAGCTGAACTTAGATGAGTAACATTCTAAGAGAGCTTGACAGCAGAGGTTTACATGATATTTTGAGTATGTATAAATAATAAATAAATAAAATAATCAATCTGTAACCAAGATTTGAATAACTCTGTTAACCAATTACACCATTTACATACATACTGCAATTTGACAGAGCAAATGATTCAGTACAGGGATGAGATTAAGAATAAGAATAATGACATTCTGCTGTGTTATCGTACTGACTGTGTGCAACAGCGAACATGCAGCAACTTAAAATCATCCATCCATCCAGTCATCTTCAGTAACTGCTTTGCTCGCCTAGTTTCAGTGAGTTTTTGCTCATCTATTCTGTCATCTGAAACATACTGCTCATGGTATGTAAAGAGACCTAGGACAAATATGCCATGAAGTTCAAAAATAAATTGTCCATATATTAAAAGATTTATTATTATTATTATTTTTATTTATTTATTTTTTTTTCGTAACACATCTTATTAATTAACAGCTGTTTGGCCTGTTGAATAGCTCTTGTTCATATGCGTCTAATGCTATTTTTTTTTTTGGTCAAGCAATTTATTATTTTATTTATGAATATAGAAGCAAATTACTAACTTGGTTGCATGTTGATCCATGGAACTAAAGCAATGTTACTCCTTTGTGGTATGAAACGCTGAAACGTTTCTTAACAGAAATTCCTTATTTCATTTCAGTTCTCTTATTTCATTTGTTTTTCTTATTTCATTTCTAAAGATGTGCTTCAGTCAGCATTGTTCTCGATGCCATTTCAGTGTGTATTGCATAGCTGATTCATAAAACACTGGCTAAGGTAGTACTTTGGGAATGTTACCTTTAGACTACTTTTTGACATTTTAAGTCATCATAGAAGGCACTTTATATATATGTGTGTGTGTGTGTGTGTGTGTGTGTGTGTGTGTGTGTGAGTGTGTATATGTATATGTGTGTGTGTGTATATATGTATGTGTGTGTGTGTGTGTGTATATATGTATGTGTGTGTGTGTGTGTGTGTGTATGTGTATATATATATATAAAGTATAGTATAGAGTGCTGTCAGACAAACTGATGATTGAAATGACTTTTTTTCTGTCATGGCACCTGAAGTACAAAGACTGAGAGAAGTTGAGAGGTAGACACTGTACTGATTGGTGTGGGAACTTCACAGGTCAGATTGTAGGATCGATTTGTGCCTATTTGTATCAACTGGTATATAATGAGAATTAATATACTCGCTTTGCTGACATTACAAGGCATGTAATGTCATGTAATAGTCTTGAAAAGTTTTGCATATTTTAATCAAGACTGTAAATCTCTTCCAGAACAAATAACAGTTAAGAAATATTAGCAAATGTTTAATCTCCAAGTCATGGATAGATTTACATCTCAGAACATTTGGAGTGTTCTGAGAAGTTAATCGCCTCCAATGCTTACCACATCTCGGGTGATAAAGTTGGGGTTTTCCTAAAGTTGTCCTTCTTAAGGATTGTATTTAAGTGTGTAGCCGAGCTTCCTGAGTGTCTCGAATCGCATTTAAGTTGCATGCTGACTGGCTCTTGACTGATCTGTGACTCAGCTCAGACTCTATAAATGTCGATCAGGATAAAACCATGAACAAAAGCCGATAGATTAGAACCACCAGCCTTTAATGCAGTAATGGAATAAAACCTCTCTCTTACTACCTTGTGTGCGTGTCTGTCCATTGTCTATGGAAGAAATCTAAAAATACTCTAATACGCAAATATACAGCTACAAGTGTAGACACTGCTAAATTGGTATGTTTTAAAAGACACCTTAAACACTCCGAGATGTTTCTTAGTTTTGATAGCAAATGTGCTCTCTTGCTAGCCTAATAATTAGCAAATGAAGCTGCGATATGTTTGTTTTTATGTTTTCAATCCCTTTCGGGAAGTTAGTTGTGCTGTGAGCAGAGTGGATAGAATCACAGCAGAAAATGACGAGAAAAAGAGTTATTTTCTAATGCCTCTATGGTTATTGGTTTGAAAAGGAACAGCAGCACTGTATGACACTGGTGTTCAAATGAAATTGTGGTCTCCTGAATACCAACCAGAATTAGCAATGTTTCAGTGTTTACTCTCACAAGGTTACACCATTCCCTGATAATTGTGCAGCGGTTCTGTTTATGCAGGTTATGTGTTTTTCAAGGCCACCCCATTATCATGAATACCTCTGAACAAAAATAGTTCAGAGATTGAATCAAATTTACTTCACATTGGATGGTGTTTTTGATGTCTGTGGTTATGAAATCTTGCTGGGGACTAATATTTCATCCTGAGAACATGAATTTAGTATGTGTGTATTTTTGATAGTGTACTGCCTGTGGAAGGAGGCACGGCAACCTGATGGTGAGACCTCAGTATTATTTAAGATCAGACCGGATTGTGTACAAAAATTATTTCAATTGTTGACCCATAATAATCACATACATTTCAGGCACTAATCTTTTAGGATCTTTCTGGGTATCTTTTCTTTTCCTCAGTCTTTTCCTCACAATGTCATTGTGAAGAAACTGGTTAAAAAAATTAAACAATATAGCAGCATATGTATTCCTCACACCTGCATATTCTAATCACTTTAGCTTTAAAGAATGGCTTCATATCATTCACGTTACACAGAATGCTAATTTTGTCTGATCACATGTCTCCAACGCAAGGGCCCATTAGAACAGAAGGCTAATTTTCAAGTGATTACTTCGCAGTGGGTCATGAAATCAAAGCGGTATAAATAGGGTGAAATGCTAGCACAGAGGTTGATTAAAATGGCCATTGTGATTCTACCTCTGTGATAATTATTTCTTCATTGTCTTGGGTGTAGATACAATTCATATGGAAAATTTCAAGCATTTTAATTAGCATTCTGCCAGTGCCTAAGCCTTTCAAAGAATTTCTCTGTGTTGGATTGAGTCTATTATCTCATGCATGCATCCATTTCTTCCCATGTAATCATAGTGTGTTTGACTTTTCTCAACTTCACAATACCATTATGTCAATATATTCTGTGCTGAAACAAAATAAGGAACCTCAACCTTCTTAAACAAGCTAAGCTCATTTTGAAAGGTAAGTTTATATATGGAAATACGAGGTGGTCCACTGTGGTGCTTGCAGTCTACAGAGAACTGTGTGTATTCCGTGTGAGAATTGTGAGCTACTATACAGCAACGCAGAACAAGGCCTGCCTTAGAACCATCCAAAGCAAGAAATGGTGCCTTTCAGTGAGGGGAGAGAAAAAAAACCCTTCAAATGATAGTAGAGCAGGGGGATTACTGGCCTTCTAACAGGGTTTTGGCTTCAACATTAAGGTTAAACCCCTTTTCTATTACAGAGCTCTCTGGTGATGTGGCCCCCTCTGGCCCTGCGTGTTTGCAGGTTCACTGGCTCCGTAGTAGGTCATTCCGTCAGGCCTCTGATCACTCAGGGGTGACCAGGGAGCCGAAGTGCACACAGCACTAAAATCGATACAGCCGTCTCCCGTTAAAAAGCCACTCAGACACACGAGCCCCTCTGTCCTTTAACCTGATTTTTAGGCTTAAGGTGTTGATTGGCACCCTAAAGCCAGAGCTCACTGACCCACAGCTGTCATATTAGTGCTGTTAATGTTAGAGATTGATACCGAGCAAATAAAGGAACCATGTCTATAGATATTTTTTATGAACTGTCCAGTCTCTAGTGGATTGGGGAGAAGTGCGTCTTTCCCAGATCCCATACTCCTTTTTTTCCTCCCTCCCCCCCTGGCCACTGACCCAAGACACATCAAGCTTGTGTCTGTTTGTAAAGCTGATGTATAACGCTGTTGGATTCTTCAGCTGGTTTGTTTTCGGTGAGTCCTCAGCACTGGGATGAGTGGGTTTTTTTTTTTTTTTTTTTTTTTTTTTTTGTTTGTTGGAATCTGTGAGTCATCTGCGTAACTGAAACTGAAAATACATGACTCCTTCCATCTTGCCCCTTTCACCACTGTGTTGCTGGGTTTTTGTTTGGAGTTGTTCAGGAGGCTGGGTGGAGCATGTTGGCGCTGGAAGCTGCCACAGCTGCCTGGTCTGAGTCACGTCATAACTGATCTTTCGAGAAAATGTGGTAGCTGTATAAAAAGGCTAAATCTGTACAAGATGTGCATTTTACAGCTTGCACTTGTGGTATAAGTTTTGCATTTACTGCATTCCTTTATTCTCCCAGAATAGACACAGATTGTAAGAAAAAAGGCTTTAGAGATTAGATTAGTAAAAAAAAGTGAAAAAGGAGAAAACCCTATATTATTTTAATTTTTTAAATTATTATTCAACTATTATCCCAGTGTGTTATTTGGGTCTCTTCAGTTTGCATTGTGATGATGATGGCACAACAAAAAAGAGACTTCAGAGCCTGGATTCAGGCTCTTGAAAACTGAAAATGATTTTTCTCAGTGCATGTCATTTGACACAAATTGTCTCCCACTGAATGAGGTAATGATTTCTATAGCAGTCCGACATGTTAATCGCAGTAAATACAATTTTGAAATCAAAGAATGATTGATGATCGCCTCTGCTTTCCCCGGAGCTGCAAAAGATTTCTTCCATAAGAATCCCCACTCTTGTCTTTCAAGTTGCCTTCTCCGCTGTAAAATGTAATTAAGCAGAACAAGGTCCGAAGGGGCTATTTTTTTCCCACTCAATCAGCAGCCAAATTACCAAATTTGAAATTAGTAAATCCCAGACGCCTGGCTTTCTTAGTCGTTATTAAAGAAGGTGACTGAGAGGGGCAGACACAGTGGGTGAGTATGAATGAGGGTGATTTGGAATATCAAACACCTTGTCAAGAGTCAGGTTTATACAGCAGGTGTATATAGTACCTCCACATTATTGACATTCGTACAGTTTATTTGAAGGGATAAATTTACATGATTGTCACAGAATGTAAAAAATGTAGTATGACAACAATTTAAGAAATATGGCCTGTTATAACGGCTGTATTTCATTGTCTGGTTCAAGTGGGAGTAAAATAAGATAACGTGTATAGTTTTTCTGAAATGAGGTTTAGTGAAAATGAGGAGGTGCTGTAATGGTGTTGTACTGTAAACATTTTACAGGATGTTTGTTTCTGACTAAACAGTTTGAGGCACTTTACTTTGAATATAGACACAGGAAAATACAAAAAGTGTACATTTTAACATGTTAAACAATACAAAAAAATATATCTTAGTAATAATTTGGGTTTCAAGAGCAACTTTATGCAAATGTAAAAAACCACTTAATAGATTATTTTCTGAGTGTCAGAGTAGATCAAGACAGATAGTTTTTCCTTTTTTTGTGGTAGTGTGACCTAGAGGTGTGTGTGAGACTGCGTTCTTTTAAAAAAAAAATAAATAAAAAAATAAAATAAAATTTCCAATCTCACCGACTCCCGAACTGCATTTATTTTTGCTCATTCTTTGTTTCCTAATAAACCTATTTGGTTCTATTTTCGAAAAAATGTAACTTAATATGCCAACACTAAATAAACAATAACTACAAACATAAAAAGTAATTTACACCATAGCAACCCTCACTGAGATAAAGCAGTTATGGAAAGTAACTCCCAATTTACACCAGGCACAGTGCACGTGCTTGAGCGTCCAAAATGCTTTCATGTCGCCTTTCTTTGTCCTGCGAGCTTCATATCAGGCCTCCCACTTCAGTCTACATGAGAACTGCCCACTCCCTTGACTTGCTGGTGTCCTGCATTACCACAGTCCCAATACACACCTCCAGTGTCTGATCTGCAGACACTATTTTTAAACCCCACTACTCGGTAAAGGAAGTCTTTGCAGTAGAGTTGGAAGGTCAGCTCATGTATGAGCTTTGATGTGCCAAAGGAAATTTGCAGTCAGAAACTTTGTAATAATATTCATTCTTTTTTTTACTTTCTTTTTTCTTTTTTTTTCTTTTCTTTTTTTAACATAATCCTATTGTTTTTGAGCTCTAAATATAGGCATGCAATATATAGTTTCTAATGAAAAGAATGTCCCTGTGGATGGAATAGCATGAGCAAGTGTGTTTGTTTGGAGGAAAAAAAAAAAGCCACCCCAGGCTGTTTTCGTAGAGGACAGAAGCTTGGCTAGTAAGTCACTGCATATTTGCAAATGAGACTTTCAGTCAGGAGGCCAGACACAGGAGGATAAATGAAGTGTTTCTATTTCTCTATATGATGAAACAGAGATCACAATAGAATACATAGAAAATCCATTTTGCATGGGTTTATCCTTAATATGCAACTCTTCCTTCAGTCAGGAAAAATCCTGTTAAGGGACTATAGCCAAAAATGATCTGATATATACACCCTGTTGGGTGATTTTAGTTAGAGACTATAGTAATAGTAATACACTGCAGCATTGTGTTTCTTTTCCCATGGTAGAGCTTTAATTGTTGCTCAACATTTTTAGCTATTAAGAAATGAGAAGAAATTTGTTACTCAGTTATTTAGCTGGATGGCTTTAAGGAGGTCACGAATGAATTACTGAATATTTCAAGTGATGGACATTTCCATAAACAAATCTTCACTTTAGTAAACAAATCCAAATACAGGACGAATTGCTGAATACAGCAAATACAGAAGTCTAACTCCCTTTCTTATTTGTGATTCAGCTTCCCACTGACAGAGTTTGTGTACCTGGCTTTCCTTACCTCTCTCCTACAACCTCCCATCTGACTGTGGTTTTTTAAAAAAAAAAAAAAAAAAAAAAAAAAAAAGAAATAAAAAAAAAAAAGTCTTGTTTATGCTGCTCCTAGCCGTTGATATTCATACATATTCGTTCTTGGGAGGTCTGTGATGCTCTGGCTCTGTGTCTTTGGGGTACAATTTTAAATTCTTCCAATGGAGCTATTTTCTGTGACACAAAAACGATGGTGTTTATCCACAGTTTTACATAGGGAGCGGCGCAGCAGCGATGCCGGTTCACTCCAGGCACCTTCTGCATGGTCCCTGTGTGGGGTATCCGCCTAACACATGGTGACAAATGGCAATTATATTTGTGTGTTCTTCATGAATCCATCAAACACTGGCCTTTTAAAAATGCTCCCAAGATATTTGAGCCTGTCAGATGCAGGGGACCAAATTGGGATGCTGCTTAGACAGTCAAGAAGCACTCACCCCCAGTTTGTCTGTGATGTGTTTGACAGAGTGAGTAGAGGAATACCATGTATTATTCAACTACAAATGTACACTCTCAACAGTTGTTGATGTGTTGGAAGCAGAGCAGTTAGAAGTCCAATTTAAGCTGTCCTGTCCCTGTCCCCCCCCCCCCCCACCCTTTCCCTCTGAACATGGTGTTTTAATGCAACCTGTCAGCTTGTATACAACAGAAGTCAGGATACTGCATGTTTTTCTGTTTAGCTGCCTCTGTTTACTAAGCTTGAAGCATTATTCATATTTCATATAGATTATGCATGTTTAGGGCTCTTCACTTTGCTTTTGGATGTTGTATATACAATATTGTACTGCACTAGACAATGTCCTTGTCTGCTGTCATTTTTATGCTTACTTTCATGTAGACTAAGCACTCCGTGTGTACATGTGTATAACCTGTTCTTCAGCTGAGACTGTTTGTATACATTTTGCCGTGGGTTCCTTATTACTGTTTAGTAAAGGAATGTGCTTTATCAGGAATGATTGCAGCACTAAAACATCTTTGGCAGCAAAAGTTGTCTTCAATCAATAATAATGTTAGATCACACCTCCTAAAATGTAGGTATGCATCTTTGTCATGCTCTCTGCTAATAAACCTCCTGGAGCGGCCACGGTGCTATGTGAGGAATTTTCTGTCAAGCCTTTATTATTGTCTCTCAGTGTTGGTATCCATTACATTTTTAGACGCAGTCATACGTTTGGTCTGATTCTGTTCTGAATTCATCAACACTTGGAAGTTCAGCAGCTGTGTGGAATAATAGGCAGGAGCTTATTGGGCATGCTTGCTGTTGGACACCTCTGGCTTCAAGACGCATGTAGACGGTTGGCCCCTAAATACTTGTTCAGGAGAGTATGCATGTAGATTGGCCAGGCTCTGTCTGTGTTTAATTGCATTGTTTTACATTTGCATTCCTGTCGCAGATCTCCCTCGGTGATGTGTTGTTAAAAAGCAGTGGGCTGCATTTTTCTTCCCCCTCTTGTTAACTGTAATTGCACTTGTTGGTGTTCTGATGATTCAAAAAAAATGACAGGAAGGAACACTGTTCTCTTGCTGACTTCATTGGAAAGTTCAGTTGTTTTGCAAATGCTTTGTTGCAAGCTGTCAAAAAAAAAAAAAAGTTGGCTTATGATTACTGTTGTGTAGACTTGCACAAAGAAAATGCAAAGTGAAACCCAAGAATGTACAGGACCAAAGAAAGATGAATAATTCAGAGCTCAGTAAGTGTCTGTGGTGTGACTCATTCTCTGATACAGATAGTGAGGAATGCAGCTCTCCCAGTAGAGCTGAATACACAGGAGATCTTCCTGCTGAAAATGCAGCTGCTCCTGTTTCATCAGGTAGATCAGCTCATTCCAGCATCTCCTCATGCCTGTAACACTCACAGAAGACTGTGAGTGAATGAACATCATGGCAGCATGGACCTCATTATGAGCAGAGACAGCATGAAAGTCAAATTCTCAGTCACACGTAGGCTGCTGTTCTGGATGGACACACCTCTGATAATGGATCACAGCAAGTGTGTTCTATCCTTTTAGCCCCTGGTATAATGATCTCTATGCCGAATGATGGGCTTTTTCATTTATCTGTAGTAGCGGAAATTTGCGGGGCATTTTCTTCACCCCGACAAATCCAAAACCTCCATGGGTTTTATTATATATTTATTTTTATAATGCTGGCTTTTTTTTTAAAAAATTTTTGTTCACACAAGTCAATTGCATGGTTCGTACAAGGTGCTTGAAGTGCTTGAATTTGGCTTTTTGAAATTTAAGTACTGGAAAACCTTGAAAATAGAAATTTTTTTAGCCATTTCTATCTGGTGGTGCTTGAATTATAAAAATCAATAAATATGAAATCGCTAAATAACTTTAAAGTTTATTTTTGATAGAACACGAATACAATCCTTTCACTTAAAATATGACTCCCTGCTGCAGCCCCTCCCCCTCCTCCCACTACTCACTCACTCATTTATTTTGAGAGAGACTGCTCCAGTCCACTTTTCAGACCCCTTAATGACTTTTTTTTTTTTTTTTTTTTTTTTTTTTTTCTCGAAAAGCACCTAGCGACTTTTTGGGCAAACCTTGACTACTTTCCGTAGAAGAGAGTGGCCAGTACTGCCCTGTGATCGCGAGGTCCTGCTTTCCCCCCGCAGGTACACCTCTCTCTGCAGCTACTCTGTTCAGTGAGTGGCAGAGAGGAGCAGCACGTACTTTCACTTCTAACTTTTTCTCCGAGTGATCATTTTGCTTATAGCTGAAATCACAGCACAGCCATTGTCTTTAGCTTGTGTGTATAGTGATTTTGTCAGAGGGCGTTGTAGTTATACATCAGGATTTTAGCAGTGCAGAGCAGCAGCTTGGAAATGGCTTGGAAGTGACTGCTGGTTAACATGTAGTCTTAAAGGGCCGTGTTTCAGTCACTATTTCATATTCGTTCCGTTGTCTGACAAGAGAAACAGAAAAATATGTAGATGAGAACAGCTTTATTGGGAATTCGGCTACATTAAAATGCAGTATATGAGCACAGAGTAGGAAAGAAGCAAACAGATGTAAAGGGCTGACACTACGCAGAATGCAAGAGACAAATACGACACGATGACGTAATGAATGTTATAGTGTTGTGACGATAAACGATGATCTTAGATATCAGTGGTAGTCAGAGATCGCTGGATGGTATGTCCAGACGATACTTGGCTCACTTTCCCATTAATATATTTGTGACAGTGGGGGCATGGTGGAGCGTCAGCTGTGAACAGAGGGGAGGCGGGTGTAACCGACAGGTAACGCGTGACGATTCTCACCTGTGTGTAATTAGGGAAAGTGATTTGTTTGTGTCTCGCTGTGCTTTCAGGAGAGAGAGCCCTGGAGAAATGGGAGAAAGAGAGAAAGCCGACCAGCACCGAGCCGTGTGTGTGTGTAAAGTCGATACCGCTGAAAAGTGAAAGTAAAGGAATAAAGTGGCTTTTGAGTTGTTCCAAGCCTGCTTCCAGCTTCCTCATTCCCTCCCCGAACTTTAATATTACTTGGGACACCTTTGGTGTCTGGTTTAAAACCGAAATATTGCCAAATAGGCGACATGACATTTTTCTTTACCATCAACTCTTTTCTTGCAAAAAACGATTCTCATTTTCTGCGCACCATTTCCCGTTCATCTAGTGACGTTCAGCAACTTTCCATTCTCCTGTCTAGGAACAGGACATTGTTCAACCATGACTTCCTGTTTCATAGGGGTATAAATATGAGGTAACGCATAGGCCAAATGTGTGGCCATGGCCATCCCAGTCCCCTGACTTGAAACCAATAGAAAACCTGTGGGGTGAACTGAAGAGGAGAGTCCACCAGCGTGGAGCTCGAAATTTGAAGAATCTGGAGAGATTCTCTATGGAGGAATGGTCTCGGATCCCTTGCCATGTATTCTCCAACCTCATCAGGCATTATAGGAGAAGACTCAGAGCTGTTATCTTTAACAAAGATATATATTTTTTAATAAACCTGTGTTGTGTTTGCAATTGTTTGATATCCATGAGAGCAGAGTATTTTTGTGAATATTTTTAACAAAAGATCAAAAGGTTAAACAATAGACAATTTTTCACAGCCTTCTTTGCTCATATTTACCAAGGCTGCCAATATTAGTGGAGGGCACTGTGTATATATAGGAATGCAAAAAAAAAAAAAAAAAAGAAATAATGTTTGCATGCCATCTCTTGTATAGTCCTTGAAAACAAAACAGAAAATAGTGCTTGAAAAGTCCTTGAAAGTCCTGGAATTTTATTATGAAGCATGTGTACGAGCTCTGCAATTGTTTTGTGTTTGCTCACTTTTGCTGTTTTCATGGTCATAAATTAACATTCTACACTCATGTAGGTGGAACGGCATAGAAGTGGATGTGACTTTTGACTACTTTAAGTCCAGTGAGAAACCTATTTTAGTCCAAAAATGCTCATGTTACTGCCTCCTGAGACACCACCTAGTGTAGATGGAAAAATACAGTATTTTCCTGACAACCCAGTTTTGTGCATGTTCACTATTGAAGTAACTCCACTTCACAAATAGGCTGCATCACCCAAACATTAACTTTTATCTACTTTATTAACCAAAAATACAACATACTTAATGCATTCATTACAAACAGCACAGCTGTGGCTACTGAAGGCCAGTTTAGACTTTTCTGAAGCATCTCATAGTTGTGCACTTTTTGAACACACACCCATTCCTTATTCCTTTTCCATACATGCGTAAGTGAAATGACCTCCATAGAACTCTATCCATGGCCAACATTTTTTAAAAATATTAAAATAATAAGGTTTTTTTCATAATATATACCAAAATATGCAATTTTACATCTTTTCATGTGAGCTACTATCAGAAAATAGAGCCCCATATGTGCTAATTAGGGTTTGATTGAGATATTGAGTAATTTTGGTGTTTTGGCTTGGCTTATTTTGCTGTTTGTTAATAAGAGGGCAACTAATGATTGTGAACTCTCCTAGCAGTGCTACTGTTTTCTCAAACAGAAATAGCTTACTATTTAATAGCTTATTTTTTGATAATAGTATGTTAATTTGCTACTTTTTTTATTATTAAGTCCTGGGACACTTAATTTACATGTAATACTACAGTATAGAGAAGCTTAAATAAGTAATTTACCTGACACCAAGGTCTACAAGTTTTTTTTATTTTATTTTATTTTTTTTATAGTATTATAATTATTATACTAAAGCTCTCTCTGTGTGTGCGTGTGTGCGTGCGTGTGTGCAGCCCAGCCTCAGCCCAGTGATGGAGAGGCCACACGGCTGCACAATGGCCTCCACCCAGGCATGAGCAATGGCCATAGAACTCCACCAGGAACCACGCAGCCTGCAGCCTCTTCTGCTTCCCTCTCTGAGATGAGGAAACCGCCACCTCCCGTCTCTCAGCGCGTGCAGAGAAAACTCCGCTCCAGCCTGTCTGTCAACAGCGACAGCAGCAGGAGGAGCAAAGGCAGTTCCACAGGCTCCCACAAACCTGGCTCCTCTCCAGAGGGTAAGCAGTACTTATACACACACTCTATTTCTCTGTCTCACACTCTCTCTCTCTCTCTCTCTCACACACACACACACACACACAAAAAAAAACGTCTGTTTATAAGCTTAGTAGTTTTGCATAATTATTACACAATCCCTTTAAGCTCTTGCTTCTCTTTGGACTTGCAAACTAATCCGCAACCATAATCAACTATTTTAATGCGTTTAGTCATCACATTTCAGTTCTTTATAGTTATCATACTATAATTTTTTTTTTTTTTCCCTCTGGATATGTGTCGTTGCTCACAAGGCTAAAATTGTGCAAGGTCTTTGATAATCCAAAAAAGCAGCTAGCGCCTTGTCATGTCTGATGATGATTTGAATGCAGTAATGAAGAAGCTCACCAGTGCATTAGTAATGGTCACCAAGGTGTGACCTTTTAACAAGGCTATGGAGAGTGGGGGGTCTGCCATATGTCAGCTCCACCTCTGCATGGGCCCTCGCTCTCCTCTCTCACAGTGTCCTCTCATTAAGGTCTGCTCTGTGGCTCTGCAACACACACCTCTGCCCACTTCAGCTCGTCACACACACATACACACATACATTGTACTGTCTCACACCCCCCAGTGTGGCTTAGTGCTCTTCCATGCTGCCCTTTATACTAACATTTCTTATAAAGTATATGTCCATTCTGTAGTTACATGTGGCATTAGTTTAAGCTGAAATTAGAAACTGAGTAGAACTTCAAAGAATATCCATACATTTTAGTGTGCTTTCTTAAATATGACAGGTGCCACAAGCTTATCATTGTAAAAGTTCAATTATGGTAGAGGAAGAATGAGGCATAGATTTCGTGTCCCTATTGATTTGACAGACACGTCTGTTTTAATAGTATCATACCATCAGCTTGTTAATTGGTGAGAAAGGAAAAAAGCCACTTCAATAAGTCTCATTACTGCTTTTGTGTCTGTTATTTGTAGAATTGTGGTCTAAATCACTATGCTCACTCAAGTATTTATTTCCCACTGGAGAACAGCAATCTGTTGTGTTTTAATGTTTACATGGATTACCATAATCTGTTTGCATGGGAAATTAGCTTCTAAACAGGTGGGAAAGCAGAAGAATAAAGCCTTACAAGGAGCTGCTCAGGGGATTCTGCTTTTTGCATTCTTGGCTTGCATGTCTGGCACTAATATTCAACTGCGATAACAGCAACCCTGTTGCAGAGACATTTAATTGAGAGCTGCTTTGTTTCCTGAATGGGTTAGGACTTTGAGTACTAGTAAGTTTGTGTTGCATGCATGCACTCATTTCAGCTCTCTGACAAATTTAATTAGGGCAACAGAGTCCACTGAAAAGCTGCTATTGAATAGTTTATATTACTATATTTCTGGTTTCTATTCCTCAGTTCAGCCAAATATTTTTTCCCTGGAAAGTTTCTAGCTTTTTCTAGAGCTTATCCCTGGCTGTGCACTGTGTTATTACAAAAGTTAAATATACACAAGTACAGTGCCCTCCACTAATATTGGCACCCTTGGTAAATATGAGCAAAGAAGGCTGTGAAAAATTGTCTTTATTGTTTAACCTTTTAATCTTTGGTTCAAACAATTTTTAAAAATTCAAAATACTCTGCTCTCCTGGATATCAAACAGTTGCAAACACAACACAGGGTTATCCAAAAAACTTTGTTAAATATAGGTTTGCAACAATTATTGGCACCCCTATGAATTCATATGAGAAAAATATATTTGAAGTATATTCCCATTGATATTTGTAATTTTTTTTAGTACACCTGGGTGACTAGGAACAGGAAATTGGTCAACCATGACTTCCTGTTTCACAGGGGTATAAATATGAGGTAACACATATGCCAAATTCCCTTAGTCATTCATACCAATGGGTAAGACCAAGGAATATAGCTGTGATGTGCGACAAAAGGTTGTTGAGCTTCACAAAATGGGAAGTGGCTATAAGAAAATAGCACAAGCATTGAAAATGCCCATTTCCACCATCAGGGCAATAATTAAGAAGTTCCAGTCAACTGGAAATATTATGAATCAACCTGGAATTGGATGTGTGTCTATATTGTCTCAGCGCACTGTGAAGAGGATGGTTCGAGTGGCCAAAAAATCTCCAAGAATCACAGCTGGAGAACTGCAGAGGTTAGTTGTGTCTTGGGGTCATAAAGTCTCCAAAACTACAATACAAAGTCACCTACATCACCACAAGTTTGGAAGGGTTTCAAGAAAAAATGCCTCTACTCTCATCCAAAAACAAACTCGCGCATCTTCAGTTTGCCAGACACTACTGGAACTTCAAATGGGATCGGGTTCTATGGTCAGATGAAACAAAAATGGAGCTTTTTGGCAATAAACACCAGAGGTGGTTTTGGCGCACACAGAGAGGTAGCCATATGGAAAAGTACCTCATGTCCACGGTTAAATATGGTGGTGGCTCTTTAATGTTTTGGGGCTGTTTTTCTGCCAGAGGACCTGGACATTTTGTTAGGATGCATGGCATCATGGACTCTACCAAATATAAACAGATATTAAATGAAAACCTGACTGCCTCTGCCAGAAAGCTTAAAATGGGCCGTGGTTGGATCTTCCAGCAGGACAATGATCCAAAACATACATCAAAATCAACACAAAAATGGTTTACTGACCACAAAATCAAGGTCCTGCCATGGCCATAGGAGAAGACTCAGAGCTGTTATCTTGGCAAAGGGAGGTAGCACAAAGTATTGACTAAAAGGTTGAACAATAATTGTTGCACACCTAAATTTAACAGTTTTTTTTTTTTTTTTTTTTTTTGGTAAACCTGTGTTGTGTTTGCAATTGTTTGATATCCAGGAGAGCAGAGTATTTTATTTTATTTTTTAAACAAAAGATCAAAAGGTTAAACAATAAAGACAATTTTTCACAGCCGCCTTTGCTCATATCTACCAAGGGTGCCAATATTAGTGGAGGGAACTGTGTATACCACTGACAAATCACATGCATGCCATGTGAGCTTTCTGATGCTGATATTAATCATAAATGATTTGTGGTGTCCTATCAGCAGTTATTAGACGTTTGGCAATGTCTTGCTGTTGCAGCATAATGTCCATATATATGCAGCAGTAAATTTTACCCACTTGCCTGCACGTTATAAGTCTCTATCTCCACCTGTCTCTTGCTGCCCCTTTCTTTTGGGGTCTGAGGCAGTCTTTCTTCATTTCAGTGTTCCTACACAATTCACTGTTCTGTGCCAGATCCATCTTGTTTTATGTAAGGCTGCCCCTCTTTTTGATGTTAGTCTCTGGGTTTTTCCAGATGTCTCATACTGTTTCCTCTGAGGTGCTCAGGCTGGTTTGGGTTTCTTAAACTCTGGGCTTTTTCAGCTACAGCTGACATTAAGCATAACATGTTCCTAGAAGTGATGTCAGTTTTGCAGGCCTGCCTGTCTCCTGCGTACATTACCCAGCCTCTCATTCCTTAAGATTCATAATAATCACTGTTGATAAATTATGCATCCAAGGGAATGCATAACGCACTGTATCACAAATCTGCATCTAGAAACTACCAATAAAAAATCTGACAAAAAAAAGTTATGGCTTTGAATAAGAAGTTGAAGTGGATTTCATCAGTGATTATTACATTCTTTATTAATTGTGAATAGTCAATTTAATTGATTGTGAGTCATGACAATAAAATGTTGCCTGACTTTTCAAACTGATGATGCATTTTAGCTTTTAGTGGATCTGCATGTAAGCATGGTTATTGTTTCACCAGGTCAGCTATTCTTCTTATAAAAACTTTGATTAAACAAACATGAGCATTCAGGGGTCTTGAGGCTGAGCTTTCCTCTTTATTCTTCTTGTAGCAGCTTGAGTCAAATTGAGTGTTCTCCCTGACAGCTCACCATGAACTGATGAAAGCCATGCAAATGTACTGTTTGGAATGACACTATCAAGTCCATTTCTCTAAAATATGTATCAAGTCCAATTACTTGGCTCATAGTTGGAAAATGTATGCCCAGCAGGGTGCTGTTAGTGTCTTAAACACTAGTTCTAGATACTTGTGTGATGTTCCTCTAATGAAATTGAACTTTGGAAAATTTTTCTTCAGAGTGCTCTAAAAACTAAAAATTTTTAGCTACTAATCAATTTTGCTGTTAAAATTGTCTGCTGTGGTTGGTACTACATTTTCATCGTTAGGAAGCATTTGAGTTTTACTGTTTAGGTAGGTAGACGTAATAGTGTATGTATTTCATATAGCATCGGATATGTCATTTATGACGTACAGTACTGTGGAAAAGTTTTAGGCAGGTGTGAAAAAATGCTGTAAAGTAAGAATGCTTTCAAAAATAGACATGTTAATAGATCTGGATATTTATCAATTAACAAAATGCAAAGTGAGTGAACAGAAGAAAAATCTCCATCAAATCAATAAGGGTGGTCACACCTAATATTGATTTGATGGAGATTTTTCTTCTGTATACGCACAGTAGTGTATATTTGTCATTTATGTAAAAATAACCTTCGAATGGCCATTGTAAGAAAAACTGCAGAAAAGCTAAGTATCTGTCATCTTAAACATCTGTAATTTGAAATCATGTGCTGCATCCCTATAAGAAGGCAGGAAAGAGGTTAAATGTTAATCAGGGATGAGAGAAATGGTAGCATTAGTGCAATTTGCCAGGGAAAATCTCGGACACTGCTAATCAGCTTTACGTGATCAAGCCTGTGCTCTTGCATTATGATAACCCCATTATTCCCAAAGCTACTAATCAACCCTAAAGTGGAGTTCATTCCTTTGAATTTCCCTGATTCCTCCCATCTCTCCTCTGTGCTTAGCTGGTATCCTCCCTACTCTCTCACACACTCGCACCCCCACACAGTTATGTTGTGATTCATAGGTCAGTTAAAATGTACTGAAAATGCATAATTATCTACAACTGGATACATTTTAAATAGATGTAATACTCTGATATCTTGCAGGTTTACTGTATATTATTGATGATTATTGATTATTGATATGCTGCATTTTTGGGTTTACTGATGTTTGTCTTTTGCTAATTGAACTGTCTTCTCATAACCGGTTGGTGGGAGCAGACTGTTGTGTGCACTGCATCCTAGCCTGCTTGTTCTGTGAGTTCCTCTCCCTGTGCAACATGGTGGTGGCTCAGGCATCATGTGGTGCCTGCACATCAGAGGCTTGCTGCTGCTGCTGCTGTGCAGATGACCTGGGAGACGACTGCAATTGCCCCTGCGACATGGACTGCGGCATTATGGACGCCTGCTGCGAGTCCTCCGACTGTCTCGAGATCTGCATGGAGTGCTGTGGCATCTGCTTTCCCACCTAAATGCCCTGCTTGCCAGTAGACAGCACATGGAAACAGAGACATCCTGTGTGTGAAAGTACACTCTCAAGTGAAGAATACAAGCCTGGCCTCCATCCATCTGAACAAGCAGATGCTTTCAGTTTAAACGGACTAAAAATGTTCTGTATTATTTGTGTATGTAAAAGATATGACTGTCAGTTATGCTATTATCTCTAACTACTTTAAGAAGTTTTTTTTAGCTCCAGAATTGTTGGCACCTTCAAGAGCATGGGCAAATATTATTTTATAAAATAAACATTACACACAGTGATTCAAATTGAATTGGAGAAACAACTTACCTTTTCTCTAACAAAATGTAATAATAGTATTCTCTCTAAAAAATGTGGCATAATTTTTGACAGCCGTAATGGATAGCACCAGTACGTTGTTATGAAGATTGATGGATTCATGAATCTCACTAAACACTAGGATATTAAAGTCCAAAACCTGGTTGTTGACTTGGCTATAGATGGATGTTTCAGCAAGATCATGAGCCTAAAATGAGCTCCAAATGAACACAGAAATGGCTGCAGAAAGACAAAATTAGTGTATTGCAATGGCTATCTAAGTGTCCAGATTTGACTGCTGATAAAAATCTTTTGTCTGGAGGGAAGTCCACATGTGCAAACCTGGGAATATGAAAGAGGTCGAAAAGTTCTGAATAGAGGAGTGGTCCAACATCCCACTATGGGGCTTTGACAACCTTGTTTGGCATTAGAGGAAGATGCCCAGTGCTGTAATTCTCTCTGCAGTAGTTTTTACCAAATAATATTTGTGGCCATAAAAAAAAAAAAAATACTACTTATTGTTGAATCTGCACAGGATTCTCAAATGTGTAGGCTCAAACTCCCTTTCATTGCATGTGTCACTCAGAATATATTTATTTTTGCACATTTTCATGAATCATGTCAATAGTTCTGGAGATATCCTTTTTTTAACGAGGTCTGTCATTAGTGTTTTGTGTCTTACTCAGTTTAAACCATTATGGTGTATTTCATGTATTACTCTAGATTACATTAGGGTAGATTTCAAACTACTATGCTCTAAAACAACACTGTCATTTCCACAGGTTCATGACTCTCTTATACAGCAGAGGTCAAGGCTCTGTGCGTATTTTATGGGTATTTTTTTTTAAACTTGTGCAACAAGCCTGTTTTTTGTTTTTTTTTCCCCCTCAGTGGTCTGTTTGGTAAAGCTTTCTTTAAGCGTTGTCTACTGTATCTTGATTCATTGCAGGTCCATAATTTTGTGTGTGATTGGAAGCTGTAGTAAGCAATAATGAATTGAATCAATTATGGAAAATAAATATATACATATATACACAGTACTGTGCAAATGTTTTAGGCACATGCAAAGAAACGCTGTAGAGCAAAGATGCCTTCAAAATAAAATAATGAAATAAAATATTCCTACATAAAAAATATCATAAAGAGTAGTAAACAGTAGTAAATGAAACTACGACATTTGGTATGACCAAAAATAAAGATAGTAGTCTCCGGTACAATGTGTGCAGTTTTATAAGGAAATGAGCTGGTAAGTTTTATTGAGCATCTTGCAGAACCAGCCACAGTTCTTCTGGAGACTTTGACTTTCGCACTTGCTTCTTATTTTTGGAGCAAAACCCAGCAGCCTTCATTGTGTTTTTTGTCTGAAAAGTGTCTCTTATGTAATATGCTGCTTTCTTTAATGACATACAAACATTTTTCTGTAACATTTAATTTTGTGATAGAAAACTAATGTTTGGGAATCTAAAATGTTTTTTGTACTGACTTGATAATGTAGGAGTCATAAAATAAATAAAAAAATCTATAACAAAGTTTTTACTAAAAAAAATAGGGTGCCTAAAACTTTTGCACAGCACTGTGTGTGTGTGTGTGTGTGTGTATATATATATATATATATATATATATATATATATATATATATATATATATATATATATATATATATATATATATATATATGCGCACATGTACTATGTGTGTGTGTATATATATATGTATATATATATATATATAATATATATATGTATATATATATAATATATATATGTATGTGCATATGTACTGTGTGTGTGTGTGTATGTATATATATATATATATATATATATATATATACACACACACACAGTACATATGCACATACATATATATATATATATATATATATATATATATATATATATATATATATCTATGCACATGTACTGTGTACTGTGTGTGTATGTATATATATAATTTCCTACAGAATAGGATATTCTGTGTAGAAGATCCTTTGTTTCAGGTCATTGTTGCTCTTAATCCCATTCATATTCATTTTTCTCCTTATTTGGTAACCAGATACTATTTACTCACACAGTCTTGGTTTTCATTACTATATAAACTTTCTTTTTAACCTCTGCTAATGTAAAAGCATAATACACTCTTGCCTTAAATACTGGACATATTATTCAAAACAATATACAGTACATTCCTGAACCAGCATTTCTGAGGTTGGTTGTACATATAGTCATTAATCTAGATGAAATGATTTAATTGATTTTTATGTTGACCGTTACATTTTACTGTCATAATGGCCCTTATTCATTAACGTTGCTTACAGTCAAATCTCATCGAAAAAGTAGTGTAAAAAATTCTGTCAACAGTTTCCTTATTCATCAGCAGTTTCTGATTTCATCTTTGGTGTCTCAGTATGATAAGATTCACATCTGGTCAGCGTGTGTGGAAAAAATGTCAGCATTCCACTTTACCAGTGCTTGATTTACAGTTAGATAATCAAAATCTACATAATCAATAATTATAACAAGTATAGTAAGTAGAATAGGATAAGGTGTAACAATGAAAAAACAAATAACATAAATAATCACATTTGTGATTATGGGAACCTCATACACAAATTCATGTCACGTAAATTAAGGGATTAGTGGGTGGGAGCTTTTTTCCCCCTACACATCTGAAGCTGATTCATTATTTCTGAAATGACCACATCGTTTTGATGTTCATCAGTTTCCTGAATCAGACACAATTCCATTCATATGTCATTCTGTGCATTCAAATCTGCGCTCATGTCTACATAGCTTTGATGAATAAGGGCCAGTATGTTGTATTGATACGTTTGGTACGGCTTGTGCGTATTTGTGAAAACTGACTCATCTCTGTTAAATGTAAAAGACATACTTGCTAAACTGCACTTTTCAAAGAGGGATAAGATTGGAATTAGAAAATAACAATGTTGGATGCACTAAACTGCCTTTTTTTTTTTTTTTTTTTTTTAAATCTCAAGACTCTCAGAGCACAAGCAAAACTTTTTACGTTTTAGCTCTGAGCCAATGCAGGGTAAATGTGTTTGTTCGATATATGCCAGTTTGGTAATTAAATATTTTTTCCTGGATGCTTAGTGTACCGAGTGATTCATAACCCTAAATTTACCAGTAGTTTGTTTGGTATATGAAACACTTGAAATAACCTTCAAAAGTTTCTTCAGCAAACTATATCTGTAAATGTTTTTTTTTTTTTTTTTTTTTTTTTTTTTTTTTTTTTTAAACCAAACAAACCCGTTTTTATGGATGCAAATGCCAAAATTTTAAATATGACAAAATGTGAATGATTTTTTTTTTTTTTTTTAGTTTTTGCATATTTATCCTTTGGCATTTCATATGTACAAGCAGGGTCCAGTTTTCCAGTAACGTTATAATGTTACATTTTAACATAATAATGTATGTTAAGTTTTCTTTATTAGATTATTCAAAGTGATATTGTTTGTCAGTATTCATTGTACTACATTCTTTTGGAAATCATTCGGGGTTTTTTTTTGTCTTTCTCTTCCTGTAGTCATCATAAGTAAGACTTTTTATGTCTTAGAATATATGAAGCTTTGCTTGCTTTTGGACTAGAGTCACTAGGTTTTTTTATTTTTATTTTTTATTTTAATTTTTTAAGAATAAAACTGTGTTTGAAATGAAACTATGGTCATGCTCATGATAGTGAAGGGTAGAGAAAAATTATTTTGAACCCCTTCATTGTAAGATGATTGAGATGTGTTTGGTCCTCTGATTTCTACCTACAGTCCTGTTGAAGAAATCGGTCTACGCATTATCATGCATTACATGGCCAAAAGCTTGTGGACCTGACCATCACATCCATATGTGGGTGTTCCCCAAACTGTTGCCACAAAGTTGGAAGTACACTATTGTATAGGATGTCTTTGTATGCCATAGCATGACAATTTCCCTTCACTGGAACTATGTTTTATTCAAGTGTTTTTTTTTCTTCTCCCCACCATATGAGAGTAGAGGCCAAGATTATGATTGTTTAGACATCACACAGCTTGTGTTAAGTCTAAATATCCCTTTGTCTGTGCTAAAATGTGACCGATCATGTGGATCACGTGCACTGAATCACAACATGGCCCCTAGTAAACACAGTGTAGATGCTCTGCTGGATGAAGGCCATATTTGCCCTTTGCAGGACATCTCCTCCTGTTAATCTCTTCATTAAGCCCAGCAGTGTCCCCCTTCACTGTTTTCTGCCCAGATACAAATGGCTCTCAGGAAATATTGTCAACCTCCAATCGCTATAAAAAGTTTTTTTTTTTTTCTGTTCTTCTATATGCCGTTGCTTTTACCATCACCAATGCTTCCAAAGTACCAGTGCTTCAATGATTTTCTGTTTTTGTGCTTCTCTCTGAAATGCAGGCCATTCCCTTTACCATATCAAATGAATCTTTAGAGACCACCCAGTGTCTGTGTTCTCAGTAGAACATAAATGCCAGTCATTGCTCTCCAGTAAAAATTGCAGCTTATTTCACTATTTTTGCATCACAGGCAAGAATGAGTGCGTTTAGCCATCAGTTAACATTTGTCCCCAGTTGCATAATATAGCAATTTGAGTTAGTAATACCATAATGCTGGGAAATAATGACCTTACCTTAACCCTTTACTAGTAATAAAGGCTCTGAAGCTGCATGTTCTATGTATGTAAGGGATTATCACATATATACACGATATAATGCAGTGCCATTCTCAGTATATTTTTACCACTCCAAATACCCCTATCACACACACAGTATAAACACTCACTGTCCACTTTATTAGGAACCACCTGCACATGTAGTTATCCAATCAGCCAATCATGTGGCAGCAGCACAATGCATAAAATAATGAAAGCACTGTCAGCATATCTGTGAATTCCGGCTCTGACAGTTACTCAACCTCGGCTATGTCGTTACAGTTTATAATTGGTCTCAACTAGAAATGTGTGCAGGACTAATTTTTTTTTTTTTAATCCAATTTGCCCAGTTATTATTTTTGTTTGTGCCTGACTGTGATATTTTCTAATGACCTTAGTTGGTTCTATATCTGGAAATGTAAACAAACCTATAGCCTAATTTAAACCATCGCGACCCGGACCAGGTAGTTACTAAGGATGGATGAATTTATAGTGTAAATGCATTGTGCATGTTAATGAATTTGTACTTTCTTTGTCCTCTGAGATTCATAACTGAAAGTTGCATGAAAGTAAAAGAAACCTCCTGCTCATGCAGCCTATTTATTGCTATAGTGGGCACAGGCTCTCTGAAACTGCACAGTTGAAGACAAAAAAAAGACAAGACAATCTTGACCTGTGCAGTTTGGGTGAGTCTGTGCCCACTGTAGCCTTGGCTGACAGGAGTGGAACCTGATGTGGTCTTCTGCTGTTGTAGCCCATCAACATGTCATGCATTTTGAGATGCTTTTCTGCTCACCATGGTCCTAAAGATTGGTTATTTGAATCACTGGATCACTTTTGCCTTCCTGTTAGCTTGAACCAGTCTAGCTATTCTCCTCTGATCTCTCTCATCAGCGAGGTGTTTTTGCTGGCAGAACTGCTGCTCACTGGATGTTTTTTGTTTTTCACACCATTCTGTGTAAACTCTAGAATACACTCTGTGTGGGGAAAATCCCAGGAGGTCAACCGTTTCTGAAATACTCAAAACAGCTTCTCTGGCACCAACAACCATGCCACAGTCACTGAGATCACAGTTTTCCTCGTTCTGATGTTTGATATGAACATTAACTGAAGCTGTTGACCTGTATCTGCCTGATTTTATGCATTATGCCACATGAGAATTGGATAATTGCATGAATGAGGAGGTTTAAGGTGTTCCTAATAAAGTGGCTGTTGAGTATACACTATTCTGGCAGTCTTTTCAGTGCCATTTTCTTCCATCAGCTGTCTAAACCTAGGCTCAAGTGTCCACAAAGGAAGGAAGCCTTCAACCAACACACGATGCATAATGTATTACTCTGCCCTTGCATACATGTCAAAGTTTGAAGGACCGCCGTAGTGCACTCTTATAGATAGTATAGTATAGGAATAAAAGTGGCAGATCCATCAGCATGGTAAGCTAACCAGAGACAAGGAGGACAGGGAGGAGGAAAAAATAGAGTAACGTCACCGTCAATTAATCTCTGCAGGTCCCTGTTAATGCCTGCGTGCATACGGACTCTTTTACGACGCTAATGGGGTCGTTACCTGAGGAGCTTAATTGACTGTGACATGGACCCCGAGTGTTTTTTTGCTCCATGTTTATTTGTAATTCATCTTCAAAATCTGAATTGGAATCTATCCATTAACCTTACATATTCTAAACAAAATAGTATATAAAACATTATATGATTGTTCAGATTCAGAAAGCCATACAAAAATAAGTCAACTGCTTCTGTTCAGTAACGATTTTACAGGATCTTATTTAAGTGGGATTCCTGGCAGAGCTCTCAAAGCTTGCTCACTGAAGACATCTTATGGCAAACAACTATAGTGTTTGTTCATTTATTTTTGACTTTAACATGAAATTTATATTTTAGAACTTATTAACTGAAACAAACAAAGCAAATGATACATCCAGGTTGCAGATTTGTGTCTCATTGTCACAGCAGTGTGTTACAGTATTCACTCCTTAAATATTTAAAGACCCATTCCACAAAATCTGTGCTGCTTTACAAGAGCGCAGTGTAATATGTAATCTTACTTTAGCAGGGAGCAGCAACAGACAAGGCACAGAACGATTTTTTAAAAAAGTTTTCATGGTGTTCAGCTTTTTGAAGTCTAGCACTTTGAGACAGAAAGAGCAGCGGATTCTGATACGTGCTGAACATAGTTTTTCTTTTCATGTATTCTTCTTTAAAGGTATTGCTTTTTAATACCTTCTGTATTATAATTCTAAGCACATGCATATGTGTGCACGTTGGAAGCTTTGTAACTGAAAGAGAGCATGGATCAGTATGATGTGTGCGTGTGTGTTTAAGGAGAAAAGGATGCATGAGGCAGCGGAGATCGTCCATTCTATTAGTAAAACATTAGGCCGCAGTTACACCTTCAACTTTTTTTTTTTTCTCTCTTTGTAAATTCTTTGGTTCATTGGAGAGGCAAATTGGATAGGACATGTGGAACGGAAGTCCCTGTTTATTTACTTGTACGCAGCCCTTGAGCTATAAATTAGATGTCACCTTCACTATTTGTCATTCTCTTATATGGAGGTGTTCTGGAAACCAAAGCAGTGGTTTGATTGTTTACTCTTAACATCACTTAAATGACGGGCCTGGATGGCCTGGAGTCACTCTGAGGGACAGACATGTCTACTTTGTGCTCAGTGTAGACAAGGATCTGTACTAGATTCAAATCACTGCTAAACCCCAAATATTTGGTAGTGACAGCAGATAGACAGTGTGTGATGTGACACACTTCCTATAGGATGTGTTTTTGAACTCCGAGCTCAGTTGATAAGCTAGTGTTTCTGTTGTGTAGCAGAGTTAATCCATTTCTGAATGTGAACGGCAAGTATGTTAGATTAGCTTTAGCCTTCCAAAACTATTAGCTTATTGAGTAAATACTTCATTAGGGAATAAAATAGTGCTGGGAAGTATGACAGTGCAACATGATATTGTGATAAAAATCAGATATGCTTTTCTCTGAATTTCGCAGGTATCTTCAGTACTTTTATAACAATGACCAACTTTTGTTACTCAAAGTAATGAGTACAGTCCCCTCTGAAACTATTGGAACGGCAAGGCCAATTAATTTGTTTGTGCCATTCACCAAATACATTTGGGTTTGAGATCAAACAATGGATATAAGACGAGAGTTTAGGATTTCAGCTTTTATTTCCTGGTATTTACATCTAGATCTTTGTTCAGATGTCTGTTAAAAATGTAGCCTTGGCAATTAATAAAAAAGCCAAAATACCTTGATGCATACAGGTGTGATATCTTTTCCTTATACCAGCACTGTTGAATCCTCAGTTCTGATTGGTCATAAGGTGACAAAGTGTTGGTTAATTTCCTAAAACACATTCCATTAATGTGCTTGTTCTGATACGTCACTGTATCTATAGTAACAACATACACAGAGATGTACGGTGGATGCTCCACATTGAATGAAAAAAAGTGTAACTGTTGATATTTTGAAGTTAAAATATCTCTGTGAGGATGTATTTATTTAAAATTGATTTAAAATTTAACGAAGGAGTCTCCAGTGTCAGTGCGATGTAACAGTTAGTAAGTTTTCCACCACAGGAAAGTCTTCAGGACAGAGGACTTGCATTTTGTGGTTTCTTTGTAACTTGACAAGCTGCTTTTTTTTTGTCTTATTAACCTCAAGAGAGAGAAAAAGGAGGTTGGGGAGAGAACAACTTTTATAGCTGCTATAACGCAAGTGATTACTTATTCTATGCATGTTCCACAACATTAAATGTTACTGTAAATGGATAAAAAAGTATGACAAATCATTGCTTAATTATGAAATTAATAAAAGTTGTAATCACTGGCAAATTACTGTGGTTTAAGAGGGATAAAACACAGCAGGCTGTGTTGTCATAAGAAAAAAAAAAAATCAACTTTGGGGTAGTAACAGTAATTCCACTGCACGTCAGGCCGCATCACACGTACAATTTTTTGATGATTCACACCATTAAAAAAAAAAGAAAAGAAAAAAAAATTTCATATAACAGCATACCCATCATGTTTTATTCCTTGTAGATCACCCACTGATAGCATGTTGGATCTGCTAATCAAATTATATAATACTTTTAACTAAAGCCTGCTAACATTTACAGACATGCATGTGTTATATTCTCAGTAGGGCCGTGCTAAAATGATAAATAAATAATAATAGCAATTATCCCGAGTAGTACCCGCAGTAATAATAACGTGACATGTTCTATTAATTTATTATCTTGTCACACTTGTTTCATCAGACAATAGGCTCATCTGTTTTTGTGTCTCTGTTTATCTTGTGTACTCAGCATTCAAAAGCAGTCTGTTGTACTGACAAGTGTGTTGCAGCTGGAAGGCAGTGTATTATTTATGTTCAGGGCTAAGCATTGCATCTCTGCAAAATACGGAGCATACACAAGAAACTTCGCAGGTGCAGAGGAGAGGAACCTGTGGAGTTGTCTCGTAAGAATAACTCTTCTTGTCCTGATACCTAAGGAGTGCAGCTCATACAAATTAGGTGCTAGGTTTCTTCTGTCTCAAAACACTCCTCCACACATGCTAGATGTGTGTATCTGAGAACATCTGTATCCGCACTGTATTGCGCGAATACTGTTTACATTATACATTATAATATACTACTTACTACTACTACTACTAATAATAATACTAATAGGTTCCACACGATATTTCATTAACCATTCTGTTTATGAAAGTGTTATTTGCCCTGAAAGAATACAGGCCCTGCAGGAGATATAGTAGTTGTGACTTTTCTTCTTCTCCCTCTCCCTCTCTTATGAATCAAAAGTGACTAACAAAGAGATGTGCTTGGCTGCTTGAGGAATATTCATGATCTTACTTCCAGGTTAAAAATGTATATGCAAATTCACTACATTAGAGCATGCACAGGTTGTTAATAAATTAACACATGGCAGAAATAATTCAGCTTAGCTGGATGATTCTCTGTGCAAGCTGTCAGCTGTCGCATTGTTCTGTATAGAAAGTGACGCTGATATGGCAACACAGGCAGTGAACTGTGATGTCTCAGTGTAGCGACTATCAGCTCTCAGGGCACTGACACAATCTTGCTTTTTTTTGGTGTGTATGAAGAATGAAGGGAATGAAGGGATGCTCCATCAGTACAGTTATGACTATATTTCCGACATTATTATAATGCACTATAATGTTTTCTATAACATTGACATTAGTGCGCGATGAGCTAATATCACACAAAGCAGAAGGTGAAAAGTGTGTCATGGTCTTTAAAGCGATTTATCATAAGCGTTAATGTTTCAGACTTGTTTTTATGTATTTACCTATAAGTAATATGTTCTTGTTCCAATATTCAGCTATTCCATTTCGGTCTGTGCTCCCTGTAGCCTCAAATTCCTTGGCTTCCTTGGCTGACAGGAATGGAACCTGATGTGGTCTTCTGCTGTTATAGCCCATCCACCTGAAGGTTTGATAGGCTGTGCATTCTGAGATGCTTTTCTGCTCACCACGATTGTAAATAGTGCTTGTCTGAGTGACTATAGACTTCCTGTCAGCTTGAACCAGTTTGGTCATTCTCCTCTGATCTCTCTCATCAACAAGGCCTTTCACCCTGTAGACCCTCCGCTCACTGGATGTCTTTTGTTTTTTCCGCACCATTCTGTGTAAACTCTAGAGACCGTTGTGTGTGAAAATCTCTGGAGGTTAACGGTTTCTGAAATACTCAAACCTACCTATCTGGCACCAATAACCATGCCACAGTTAAAGTCCCAGAGATCACTGAGATTTTTTTCCTCATTCTAATGTTTTGATGTAAACATTAACTGAAGCTCTTGACCTGCACCTGCATGATTTTATGCATTGTGCTGCAGCCATACAATTGGCTGATTGTACAGGTAATCCTAATAAAGTGGTTGACGAGCGTACATACAAAATAGCTTTCTGTTCAATATACAGTACATCCCCATATAATCATAGAAATGTATCATAAGAGAGTTGTTAATTTGATAATTGTTTAGCTAGTAACACTGAATAATGATAATAATGATGTTAATGCTGACATAGGTTAAAGACTGTGTGTGGGTGTGTTTCCGCTTCAGTAATGGAAGTAGCTTAGGCGTTTCTTTTGTAAGCGTTTACATCCTGTGGTGCCAGCTGCTGACGTGTGGCACTTCTCCTCACTGTCTCCAGAATATTAGCATAGATGGATACAGGGAGCGCCACTGCCTGACAATCTGTTTGTGTAACTCTAGGTACAGCTATGTTAGATGTCAAGTGACTCAGAGTAAGTTTTAATAAGCACCATTTGTTCAGTCTCCTGTTTAAACACTCTGCCTTAGCATATTGTTAAAGACTGTGCCCTATCTTTTAATTAACTCCCGAGCTAATGTGGCACTTAATTGACTAATCAGGAGATTTTGTTTTCTCTAATTTAGTGGAAAAACCAGCAGAGCTTAAACTTTTTAACTACGAGTGTGAGCAGAATACTGACTACTAACAGTCTATAAGAAAAGAGGACACACTGTTTTTTTTTCTCTCTTTCCTTTTCTGGTAAAAAGAGTTGGAAGGTAACCGAAGGTACTGATTTCTATATACTTTTAATTGTCACTGAGGGTGTACTGATGTTGAAATATCTGGGTTGTAGAGGTAAAGAAATCTATAGTAAGAGAAATAAAAGTCTAATTAAGGAGTAACTTTTTCCAGCTTCAGTGCCAGAATATGTGAGAGCGCTCCGTTCAGCTTTTCACGGAGGTGCATATGGCAGTGGGATTTATTTGATATATGAAGTCATTGATAGGGCTGTAAAATGGGTTGTCCTGAACGGTCCCTGACATTCATGTGGTGTGAAATTTCCTGCTCAGCGATGAATGTTTGTGGCTTCTTACGGCTCCAAATGAAATCTAGTGTTTGTTTTTCTCCGGCTTTGATTTCATAAGAAATGTCTCCAGAAACGGGGAGCTGAGCCTCGGGGTGAGATGTGTACAGTGTTCCAAGTGTGTGTCGAGCTGCCACATGCTCACATACTGATTGAATGGAAAAGTGGCATCAGGGAGGCCTGATAGGACAGCAGTTTCAGAGCCTGTAAACAGTGTGTCATCACCGTGTGGAAGGAGAGAAAGGAAGGAAGAGCGATGTCCTGTCAGAGCCACACACAGGAAAAAAACAGCACATAGAGCTTATGCACACACACACACACACACACACACACACACACACACACACACACACACACACACACACACACATGCACACACTGCCAGACCTTGGTTTCTGGACTGGAAAATATCAATATAATGGTGTATTAACAAGAAATTTGTCAGCATACATTTATCACAACTGTATGAATATGGCTTTAGTTTGTTTTTAGAAACCAGATGCATGGATTTGTTTGCGGCCCAGTTATACTTTTTGTTTCAGCTCCATTCAAATGTGCACTATGCACAAATAATCTATTATATAGTGAAAAACAATAAAAGCAAATGCAGTTATTCACACTTCCTGGTATACGTCTTCAAATGTGCATATACCTTCAAATATACTTTAGGGTATATGTAATTATGCATGCATCCAGTACAAACAGGAAACACAAACATACGGACAAAAAAAGCAATTAAACCTCCTGTGGCAGACCGCAGAGCTACTGTGATACATTAATTGGGCAAAATTAGCATGAATTAAAGCAAATAACTGTAACGTGTAATTTATTACTTATCAAGCATAGTTTAGCAGTGGAAGGCTTCGATTTCCCACAAGATTGCTTTAACAGCTATAATGCATTTCTTAATTTACTCTGTGGAAAATCAATTTTTTTCAGAGTTCATTAAGCATCAATATGTTACAATGCTGCTCCCCAGAGCACACGGCTACAAAAAACATTATGCAAATTGCTGCCAGTGCATTTTCAGTATGTAAATAGGTACTAACACCAGTGTCAAGTCTCAGTGGAAAGCTTTGTTAGTGAAACCTTTTGTTTCACTGCTTTCCCTGACATTGAAGATGAAAATAGTTTGCACAAGCTGTTTTTTTTTTTTTCTTTTGCATCTACTGATTTTAGGCAGGTCAACTGAAATAGTTTGACTAATACTTATTTATTTTGTCTACTTCATTATTAACCCCATTCGTTTCTGTTCTGTTGTTTGTGACATTATCATAATGTTTCTTTTTCCTGTTCAGACTGCTTGAAGTACTCAGGTATGGATCTAGAAACTTGTAATCTCTTGCTGGATGAATGAGGGTTGCTGCCAGGAGCGCTCAAACTACAGCCAGACACAGAAACAGTAAAACCTGACTGCATCTTTTTAGACACTGATTCGCTTTCTACCCCACAGCTTCTTTTTTTTTCTTTTTTCACTTAACTGAATAATGTGGTGCATCTTCTCCAGACTGCAGTTTCACAACAAGCTGTGCCTGTGGAGAGCTTTTCCTGGGCATTCGAGTGGAATCCCTAGAAGGTGCACCACAGTCTGCTGTGGAATTGCAATATTTCATCATACAAATAATACACATCACAAGGGCTCTCATTGCTGGATCTCATCTGATGTGGCCTATATAGTCTTGTAGAGCAATCCTCTTAACTATGAGTCTGTCTTTTAGTGCCATTTGTTCTTGCCAGATCAAGACTGATTTTCACCAACAAGTGGCTAACAAGTTGCTATTGCAATCTTAATATGGTTTAAGTTTTATACTAAATAACAGTTGCTTTCGCTCAGAGTTTCAGCCATTACAATATAAATGTGCTACTTATTTTGTCCCTAGTTGATTCCTATTTCATGCAGTCATGCAGATCTGTTTTGTATTGATCTCACAATCTTGGGGCTTTACATTTGTTGTTTATCGTTTAACCATTCTCACATTGTTCAGCATTGCGTCTTAGAGATAGCCACTGCTTTGAGATTTTTTTTTTTTCCATGCAGTTTTTTTTATTTTTTATTTTTTATTTTATTTTTTTTACTGAGTGCAAGAATTTTCTATATATCTGCATAAAACATCATTAGTCCTAAAAGTAGACAAAGAGAACCCAAGTAAACAAATGAGACAAAAATAGTATACACTGAACAACAATGGTGTGCATGGCAGTGTTCCAAAGAGAAAGCCACTGCTCTCCAAAAAAGAACATTGCTGCCCATCTGCAGTTTGCTAAAGATCACGTGGACAAGCCAGAAGGCTATTGGAAAAATGTTTTGTGGACGAGACCAAAATAGAACTTTTTGCTTTAAATGAGAAGTGTTATGTTTGGAGAAAGGAAAATACTGCGTTCTAGCACAAGAACCTTATCCCATTTGTGAAACGTGGTGGTACAGTAGTATCATGGTTTGGGCGTGTTTTGCTGCATCTCGGCCAGGATGACTCGCCATCATTGATGGAACAATGAATTCTGAATTATACCAGTGAACTCTAAAGGAAAATGTCAGGACAACTGTCTGTGAACTGAATCTCAATAGAAAGTGGGTCATGCTCAAGAAAACGACAAGCACACAATTCGTTCTTCCAAAGTCAATGGCCAAGTCAAAGTCCTGGCCTTAATCCAATAGAAATGTTGTGGAAGGACCTGAAACAAGTAGTTCATGTGAGGAAACACACCAACATCCCAGAGTTGAAGCTGTTGTGTACTGAGGAACGGGCTAAAATTCCTCCATGCCGATGTGCAGGACTGATCAAGGGTTACCGAAAATGTTTAGTTGCAGTTATTGCTGCACAAGGGGGTCACACCAGATACTGAAAGCAAAGGTTCACATACTTTTGCCACTTACAGATATGTAATCTTGGATCATTTTCCTCAATAAATAAGTGACCAAGTATAATATTTTTGTCTCATTTGTTTATTTGGGTTCTCTTGATCTACTTTTAGGACTTGTGTGAAAATCAGATGACATTTTAGGTCATATTTATGCAGACATTTGGACTTCTGTTGGACTTCTGATTGGAAGGTCATGAGTTCACGTCCCAGCACCGCCAAGCTGCCGTTGTTGGGCCATGAATTGGGCCTCAACTGCTCAGGTGTATAAATAAGTTAATCAATTAACTGATTTACAATTTGACTTGATGCATACTCAGAAATATTGTGTTATATTGTGTTATATAGTTATATTGTGCTCAAATGCCTCTTAACCCCAACAAGGCTGAGACAGCAGTACCCAAATATGGCAGTGATCATTTGAACACTGTGAAACTTGTTGTTTGGTTAAAGTTAAGGAACCATGTGCTTCCTGATGTATGGAAAGGGGAAGCTCTGAGATCCTCTTTCAGTGTAACTGAATGCCAGGATGCCACTGCTACTTTGCTTTTTCTTCCTTTGACTCATGTTTGTGGTTTCTCTGCTTATCTTCTTCTTCTCAAAGCCACATCAGCCCCATATATCTTAAATATGTCTGCTTTTTATAGTTATTAATTAGACACAGAGCAGATCCTTAATCTGTCCATCTGGCAATTGATCATATTGAGTCTTATTCTGATGGATTTAAGGAGTTGGTACTGAGGTTTAGCCCTTTCTTTGCTATAAATGTTAGCTCAGTCTTGAGTCAGGATCATATCATAATGGATGTCAGCTGAGAGCCGACCAACTAGGATAAGCAGCAGAAAGGTTAGACATGTAGGAGAACTCTGCCGTTGTGACTACATGCCCCATTAAAAGCACTTCAGGTGTGGGTAGCTTTTTGTGTGTGTGTGTGTGTGTGTGTGTGTGTGTGTGTGTGTGTGTGTGTGTGTGTGCGCGTGCTGGACCTCAGCTGTTAGCCGAGCAGCACAATTGCCTCTGCACTGACAGGTAGTCACGTGGTAAGAGGTGAGCTGTGGGAGTGTGAGATGTGTTTAAGCCCCAAGGCTAAAGCCACTCAACCCAATGGGAGATCACACGAGTCGCCAGCACTACCAGTCAGGCAATGGGGCATCTTATGCTGTTCTCCGTGGCAGTTGTCCACATTAATAAAACATGCATTCAAAATGGTGCCAAGATATCGGCCTAACATTTGACAATAAGCTGTCAGCTTGAGACTTGGTGAAATCAGGAGCTTGACCTATGAACACACTCCAGCAGTGCTCTAGTCCATACACATGGACACAAAGAGATATCCGGTCTTCTGGGATGGAAAATGAACATTCTTCCTTCTGTTGTTACATTTGAATCATTTACAAGTCTTCCATTAAAAAAAAAAAAAAAAAAACATATTGAGATGCTTCTTGCTATTGCTATTTGATGCATTTATGTATAGTTGCAGAGGACCATGTTGCTTGTCATGCTTGTCTAGCTAATTTAACCTAGTTTATTTCTCTAGGTGGTTTTTCCTCTGTGTTTTGTGTCTTGGCACACTGACCGATTCACCTGAATGATTTGCTTAAATGTCTTCATCCCTGAAGTATTTCCCTGAATGTTTGTAATTTACCATTTAGCAACAGTGAATAGTTGTTTGTTTTAATTTGTTCTTTTTTCATTCATGACATTTGGCGCTGTTTCAACTTGTAAATCGCAGTTAAATTCAGGAACACAGAGCTACCTGTTTTTTTTTTTCTCCTCCGTCTCATCTAATCTCTCTCTTCGTCTCACTCTGACGTCCACCCACTGTCCTTTGGAGTAATATGGAAATTCTGTCTCTTCCTCCTTGTCCCTGGCCCCTATGCTCTAGCTGTCTGTTTTGCCTAATTGCACTAGCAGTAGCCCGCATGCTAATTGCACAGGGCCCCCTGTCGTCACATCATTTACATGGCCAGCTTGATTCCGAATTTAATCTGCTTGAAGGGTTTGTATTTCATGCTCACATTAAATTCAAACACCCTGTGAGATTTAATAAAGTGTGTGCGACAAAGACAAAGGAAAATAGTCAGTGTTGTGATGGTGAATATACTTTGTTTATGTTTTGGTTGCATAATTTATATGCTAGTTTCCCCAGCTATTATGTTTGCCTAGTTATGAGTTTACTGAAGAATTTGAATGGAGTGATTTATTTAGTGTGAAGGCTGCAAAAAGGTGATTTCACATGTGCATGCTGGTAAAAAAAAAAAAGAAAAGAAAAAATCCTGGTAGAATATTTCGTAGTCATCAATGTTGAAAGTCTGGGGAGTTCCATTTTATCTTTAGGTAAAGCAGTGCAGTAATAATGTGTGTGATGAATCCATATTGTGTGATACAACTTTCTGTGTGGATCAGTTAACCCGGGGTCAACATAACCTATAAAGTTACACACCAGTGTGCTTCTGAAAAGATTGCTATAGCTGGCACTTTAACAGGAAAATTGGCTTAGGCTGTAGTTTTAATAATAATAATAATAATAATAATAGTAATAATAATAATACACATGCTGTATAGTCAAATAGTGAAAATTAAGTGCACAGAGGAAAGAATGCACAAGAAAAAAAAGTACACAAGTATAAATAGTAATAGGTGTAGTAAAAACTAAGCGTAGTGCACACAGTTACAAGAGAAACATGATGTTTCGGACAAAAGTGCTTCATCAGTTGTGCTGCTGAGGTTGTAGGAGGTGAAACCAGCATATATACAAAATATAATAGAGCATATAAAATACAGTGGGTATACGAAAGAATCCCCCCCCCCCCCCCTTTAAAATAATCACATTTTTTTTTGCTTTTCAGCCTGATATGAAGACGGACACATTTTTTGTTTTGTCCAGCTGTATTTACTCAGTGCAACTTATAACATCCAAGGGAGAGATATAACACCAACATGTCAGAAAAAATAAAACAAAAAAACAGAATCACTGGTTATCACTGTGTTAGAAAAAGGATCACCCCCTCCTAAAAATTACTTGTAAACTCAATAAGGTGTAGCTAATCACCTTCTCAATGGCACACAAAGCCATTTGACTTTCAGCTGTGATCAGCTGTGGTCATTTTGATTAGCTCAGCATGAAAAGAGTTTCCTGGAGCATTTTTCAGTCCTTGGTCATGCAACTGAAGCAAACAATCAATTATGGGTGGCAAGGCACTGTCAAAAGATCGCTGGGATAAAGTTGTGAACAGGCACAAGTCAGGAGATGGATACAAAAAAAATTCAAAGGCTTTATCAATGCCTAGAAGCACAGTGAAGTCTATTATTAAGAAGTGGAAGGTATTTGGTACAACACAGACCCTCCCTGGATCAGGACATCACTCCAAACTGGATGAAAGAGCCAGGAGGAAACTGGTCAGAGAGGTTAACAAGAGGCCTACAGCAACTCTGAAGCAGTTGCAGGAATTTATGACAAAGAGTGGTCATTGTGTGCATGTGACAATATCACAAATTCTCCACAAATGTGGCTTGTATGGGAGGGTTGCAAGAAAAAAAGCCACCCATGACTGAGCTTTGCCAAAACGCACCTTGTAGATTCTGAGGCCACATAACACAACACAAAAAGGTGTTATGGTCAGATGAATTATTTGGCCTCAACACCAAACGATATGTCTGGCGGAAATCCAATACAGCTCACCATCCAAATAACACCATTCCTACAGTAAAGCATGGAGGTGGTAATATCCTGTTATGGGGGTGTTTCTCTGCAGCAGGGACTGGAGCACTTGTCAGGAGAGAAGGAAAATGGATGGGGCAAAATACCATCAAATTCTTGAGGAAAATCTGCTGCCCTCTGCCAGAAAGTTGTCAATGGGAAGAAGGTTTACCTTCCAACATGACAATGACCCAAAGCACACAGCAAAACTGACCACACAGTGGTTGAAGGAGAAAAGGGTGAATGTCCTTGCTTGGCCTAGTCAGAGCCCAGACTTAAACCCCATTGAAAATCTGTGGAATGACTTGAAGACTGCAGTCCACAAACGGTCACCATCAAATTTAACTGAACTTGAGCAGTTCTGCAAAGAAGAGTGGGCAAATACTGCAAAGTCTAGATGTGCAAAGTTAGTAGAGACATATCCCAACAGACTAAAGGCTGTAATTAAAAAATTAAGGCAAATTAAAACAAGGGGGTGATCCTTTTTCCAACTCAGTGATTCTGTTTTTTAATTTTTAATTTTTTTTCTGACATGTTGGTGTTATATCTTTCACTTGGATGTTATAAGTTGCACTGAGTAAATACAGCTGGATAAAACAAAAACTGTGTCTGTCTTCATTTCAGGCTGCAAAGCAAAAAAAAAAATGTGATCATTTTAAAGGGGGGTGATTCTTTTCTATACCCACTGCATATAATAAATATATAGCATTATATAATATGCAGAAGTCTCATTAGTCTAGCATCATAGGAATAATGTATATTGTTAAATGTTTATAGATCATGATGTGTCTGAGCAAGGAAGAACGAATCCAAATAATGCTACTCCTAGGAAATTAAAATCAAAGAGAACTTATTAATCAAGTTCTGTACATAAAAGCTTTTGTTTTGCCATTTTTTTTTTTTTTTTTACCCTATGATGGTGGACCTATGGGACACCCTCCATAATATTATATGTAAAACAGAATAAAATCAATGAAATAAAAATTCAAAGAAATTTGGAATAATAAAATAGACCTGTTGGTGATTATTGTATCTGAGATTTGGTTCTCTTTCACAGGGAAATGTTTGTGCCAAAAGGTGGTGTTTTCTTCTTTACTCTCTCTCTGTCTCCCCCACTCTATTGCTCTCTCTTTCTTCCTCTCTCTTCTTGCTCTGTGCACAGTCATAGCGGTAGACAGGGCAGCTGACAGCTGTTCACAGCAAGCTCACAGCAGGCTCAGCCACAGTAGAATAATGAAGCCATTGTGGCTATGTCCAAATTCCTCACCCTGTGCTGCCATACAGAATAATACTGCCCACTGTTTAGAGCCCTGCCCTGCTTCAGTGTTCAGCGAGGGTACGAACTCTTTTACAGAGCTGGGATGTTGATGTTGGACGACTCTGTAGAGGTTGGACCGAGGGGAAAGAGAGGGAGTTGACCTCGTCAGGCTCTATATACTGTAGTGCTTATGTAAGCCGTGCTTAATCTGAGGACAACGGAAGTTCATTGGCCAGTATACCCAGCCTTAGTGCCTGTTCCTTGGCATTCCTGGAAATGGTTCAGTATCCAAATCCACAACCTCTGTTCTCCTCCTCTGTCACCTCCCTTTATAGAGTGCTGAAAAGCTCATGTTGACTTTCACCTGAACTTATGGAATGCTGCTCAGTCCGCTGAGGACAGTGCACGTCAACACTGACAGCTCAAAACTGAAATAGCTACACTCATTAACTCCTGGAGAGAAAAAAGTGGCAGCGCTCAGAAGCCTGGCTTATTTATCGCAGCCCTTTGCCATCTGCATGCCATATTGTGCTCTAAGATTTTACAGTGTGGTGTCTGTCTTTCTGCCTTCCTTAGTTCAATAGATGCAGTTGGCAACAGTGGGCTGCCAATATCAACCCAATTATAAATATTTATAATCTGCACATTAAAAAAATCCTGTCAATCACAAAGACAAGGACAGATAAGCTTAGAGTATATCCGGGAGGCAATTTGCATGCCACAGAACTTGTGATGCATTCTGTTTTTCAGTACTTTGCATGCAATCCTCTTTTTTCTCCCAGATTAAATATAGAAGTTTTGTTCCCAGAGAGCCTGACTTATTTTCTTGTTCTCTGAATGTTGATGCCATGCTGGTGGTGATATATTATTGAAGGAGAAAATTATTTTAACATGGCTCAAGTTTGTTATGTGTGCTTTGCTCTTGTCATCCATTTTGCATGGCTCTGTTGTCAGTGCTGTGAACTGGCCCTCATGTTGAGTATGTAGGAGTAACTGTCCTCAAACGAGGGCTTTACTTTTAATGTGAAGTCACTGGAAGAGAGAATGGTGATAAAATTTCAGGCCACTAGATCATAGAATTACATGAATACTGGATCAGTAGTTTTTGTTAGTAGCATGTAAGTTGAACAACTTCTCATGTGCTCAACTTTCTGTGCACATCACTAAGTTTAATTTTATTTATATAAAGTTTGACAAGGCAGGATATTGCAGCAGAAAAAAAGAACAGAACAGTTACTTTTCCCTTTAGCAGCACAACCTGAAATGCGTCAAACATAAGACATAATCATGCATCATAACTAGGTCATTTATAAGACAATTTAAATGCACATAAAATAAAAAACCAATTACCCTTTCTATTAGCAAACACAACCTAAAATACATTAAAACATTTCACAGTCAATTCATCAGGTACCAGTTATATACAGTATCTCACAAAAATGAGTACATCCCTCACATTTTTGTAGATATTTTATTATATCTTTTCATGGGACAAAACTGAAGAAATGACACTTTGCTACAATGTAAAGTAGTGAGTGTACAGCTTGTATAACAGTGTAAATCTGCTGTCCCCTCAAAATAATTCAACACACAGCCATTAATGTCTAAACCGCTGGCAACAAAAGTGAGTACACCCCTAAGTGAAAATGTCCAAATTGGGCCCAGTTAGCCATTTTCCCTCCCTGGTGTCATGTGACTCGTTAGTGTTACAAGGTCTCAGGTGTGAATGGGGAGCAGATATGTTAAGCTTGGTGTTATCGCTCTCACACACTCTCATACTGGTCACTGGAAGTTCAACATGGCACCTCATGGCAAAGAACTCTCTGAGGATCTGAAAAAAGAATTGTTGCTCTACAGAAAGATGGCCTAGGCTATAAGAAGATTGCTAACACCCTGAAACTGAGCAGCAGCACAGTGGCCAAGACCATACAGCGGTTTAACAGGACAGGTTCCACTCAGAACAGGCCTCGCCATGGTTGACCAAAGAAGTTGAGTGCACGTGCTCAGCATTATATCCAGAGGTTAGCTTTGCAGAATAGACGTACGAGTGCTGCCAGCATTGCTGCAGAGGTTGAAGGGGTGGGGGGGTCAGCTTGTCAGTGCTCAGACCATACGCTGCACACTGCATCAAATTGGTCTGCATGGCTGTCGTCCCAGAAGGAAGCCTCTTCTAAAGATGATGCCCAAGAAAGCCCACAAACAGTTTGCTGAAGACAAGCAGACTAAGGACATGGATAACTGGAACCATGTCCTGTGGTCTGATGAGACCAAGATAAACTTTGGTTCAGATGGTGTCAAGCGTGTGTGGCGGCAAGCAGGTGAGGAGTACAAAGACAAGCGTGTCTTGCCTACAGTCAAGCATGGTGGTGGGAGTGTCATGGTCTGGGGCTGCATGAGTGCTGCCGGCACTGGGGAGCTAATGCCAACATGTACTGTGACATACTGAAGCAGAGCATGATCCCCTCCCTTCGGAAACTTGGCCGCAGGGCAGTATTCCAACATGATAACAACCCCAAACACACCTCCAAGACGACCACTGCCTTGCTAAAGAAGCTGAGGGTAAAGGTGATGGACTGGCCAAGCATGTCGCCAGTCCTAAACCCTATTGAGCATCTGTGGGGCATCCTCAAACGGAAGGTGGAGGAGCACAAGGTCTCTAACATCCACCAGCTCTGTGATGTCATCATGGGGGAGTGGAAGAGGACTCCAGTGGCAACCTGTGAAGCTCTGGTGAACTCCATGCCCAACAGGGTTAAGGCAGTGCTGGAAAATAATGGTGACCACAGAAAATATTGACACTTTGGGCCCAATTTGGACATTTTCACTTAGGGGTGTACTCACTTTTGTTACCAGCGGTTTAGACATTAATGGCTGTGTGTTGAGTTATTTCGAGGGGACAGCAAATTTACACTGTTATACAAGCTGTACACTCACTATTTTGCATTGTAGCAAAGTGTCATTTCGTCAGTGTTGTCCCATGAAAAGATATAATAAAATATTTACAAAAATGTGAGGGGTGTACTCACTTTTGTGAGATACTGTATATTTCACTTATAAAACAGTTTCAGAGCACGGGGAATAAAAGTTCATGCCCTTTTGTTTTACTCCTGGGCACAACATATTCCCTATGTTGACGAAGTGAATAATTGATTGTTGGAGCCACTGGCCGGAAACTAAGATCAATGTTAGTCACTTGCATCAATCTCTGGCTAGTCTGAGCTGACAAGGACTTTGATAAAATCAAATAATTGCTGAACTTAAGCAACTGAAGTAAACATTGTCAACTTGGACTTGTGAAGTGGAAGAGTGAAGTGTATAACCTTGTTTATTTTGGTACAATGGCACCTGCCAAGGGGTGGGATATATTAGGCAGCAAGTGAACAGTAAGTTTCCAAAATTGATGTGTTAGAAGCAGGAAAAATGGGCAAGCGTAAGGATCTGAGCGACTTTGACAAGGGCCAAATTGTGATGGCTAGACAACTTGGTCAGAGCATCTCCAAAACAGCAGGTCTTGTGGGGTGTTCCTGGTATGCAGTGGTTAGTACCTACCAAAAGTTGTCCAAGGAAGGACAACCGGTGAACCGGCAACAGGGTCTTGGACGCCCAAGGCTCACTAATGCGTGTGGGGAGCGAAGGGTGTATATTCTCACCTTACGTCCAGGGTTCCTGTGATAGACTCCGGATCCACACAGATCCTGACCAGGATAAAAGGCTTGCTGAAGCTGGATGTTGCATTTACCAACCAAGCTGACCCATGTGCTTGAGTAAAAATTCACATAGGCCTATTATAACTGAAGACTGAGATCAGGGTATGGCTCTGGTGTACAATAATTTGATGGTACACATGCTCCTGAACATCCACGACATGGGAGTTAAAATGCATTTAAAGCTTGATATATGAATGGTGGAGACAGAAGTGGCTCTTGTTGGTGCATTCTGTGATGATTTCATGCTTTACTGATGGAAAATTAGGCCCCTGTGCAACGCTGAATGAAGCTATGAGGGGGCTGTTATTGCCTCAGGACACTCCACCCCAACAACAAGAAAACTAGAGCGAGGGAAGCGAAGGCGCTGCCTGCTAATGCACTCTAAACAAGATGATGAGTGCATGGAATCCCCTTGTGGAGCTTCTCCTAGCTTCAAAAACATCTTTAGAGTTTGTCTTTCTCTTCCTCTTCTTACTGCTCTTATGGAGTGTTGTAAACCACAGTTATGTGTCTGTCTTTTTAAACAGGCTCCAAGCGTTTCCCGTGCCTCTGTGGTGATTTGACTGGCATGTCATTTGCATTCACTTTGGCCAATGAAGCACTAAGGATAAAGTACTTAAAATACTTCAGGCACTTCTGCTCAATTGCTTAGATGTTTTGGGAGTATGTGTGTGTGTATGTATGTCAAGAGGGTTAGAAGTTATGAAATTGGTATGGTAAGTATTTGACATGGAGGAATACTTAAACCACTGTAGGATGACTGATCATATATATGCCAGTGTATGTTTATATATGTATATATACAGTACTGTGCAAAAGTTTTAGGCACCCTATTTTATTTTGTACAAACTTTGTTATAGATTTTTTATTTTATGACTTCTACATTATCAAGTCAGTACAAAAAACATTTTAGATTCCCAAACATGTTTTTTTTTTCTAGCACAAAATTAAATGTTACAGAAAAATGTTTGTATGTCATTAAAGAAAGCAGCATATTACGTAAGAGACACTTTTCAGACAAAAAAACACAATGAAGGCTGCTGGGTTTTGCTCCAAAAATAAGAAGCAAGTGCGAAAGCCAAAGTCGGAGACTACTGTTTTTATTTTTATTTTTATTTATTTTTTGTCACACCAAATATTGACTTTGTTTCATTTACTACTGTTTACTGCTCTTTACAGTATTTTTTAAATGTAGAAACATTTACTTTCATTATTTTGAAGACACCTTTGCTCTACAGCATTTCTTTGCACGTGCCTAAAACTTTTGCACAGTACAGCTGTGGCCAAAAGTTTTGAGAATGACACAAATATTAATTTTCACAAAGTCTACTGCTTCAGTGTTTTTAGATCTTTTTGTCAGATGTTACTAACTGTTACTGAAGTATAATCACAAGCATTTCATAAGTGTCAATGGCTTTTATTGACAATTACATGAAGTTTATGCAAAGAGTCAATATTTGCAGTGTTGACCCTTCTTTTTCAAGACCTCTGCAATTCGCCCTGGCATGCTGTCAATCAACTTCTGGGCCACATCCTGACTGATGGCAGCCCATTCTTGCATAATTAATGCTTGGAGTTTGTCAGAGTTTGTGGGTTTTTGTTTGTCCACCCACCTCTTGAGGATTGACCCCAAATTCTCAATGGGATTAAGGTCTGGGGACTTTCCTGGCCATGGACCCAAAATGTCGATGTTTTGTTCCCCGAGCCACTTCGTTATCACTTTTGCCTTGTGGCAAGGTGCCCCATCATGCTGGAAAAGGCATTGTTCGTCACCAAACTGTTCTTGGATGGTTGGGAGAAGTTGCTCTCTGAGGATGATTTTGTACCATTCTTTATTCATGGCTGTGTTCTTAGGCAAAATTGTGAGTGAGCCCACTCCCTTGGCTGAGAAGCAACCCCACACATGAGTGGTCTCAGGATGCTTTACTTTTGGCATGACACAGGACTGATGGTAGCGCTCACCTTTTCTTCTCCGGACAAGCTTTTTTCCAGATGCCCCAAACAATCGGAAAGGGGATTCATCAGAGAAAATGACGTTACCCCAGTCCTCAGCAGTCCAATCCCTGTACTTTTTGCAGAATAGCAGTCTGTCCCTGATCTTTTTCCTGGAGAGAAGTGGCTTCTTTGCTGCCCTTCTTGACACCAGGCCATCCTCCAAAAGTCTTCGCCTTACTGTGCGTGCAGACGCACTCACACCTGCCTGCTGCCATTCCTGAGCAAGCTCTGCACTGGCGGTGCCCCGATCCCGCAGCTGAATCAACTTTAGGAGACGGTCCTGGCGCTTGCTGGACTTTCTTGGGTGCCCTGAAGCTTTCTTCACAACAGTTGAACCTCTCTCCTTGAAGGTCTTGATGATCCGATAAATGGTTGATTTAGGTGCAATCTTACTAGCAGCAATATCCTTGCCTGTGAATCCCTTTTTGTGCAAAGCAATGATGGCTGCACGTGTTTCCTTGCAGGTAACCACAGTTAACAGAGGAAGAACAATAATTTCAAGCACCACCCTCCTTTTAAAGCTTCCAGTCTGTTATTCTAACTCAATCAGCATGACAGAGTGATCATTCTCAAAACTTTTGGCCATGGCTGTACTGTATATGTACAGACAGGTGACAAATGAAGAAACAACATAAGGCCACCACAACAGCTTCAATACCCCTTGGCATTGACTCTACAGGACTCTGGAAATGTACTGAAGAGATCATTCTTCTAAAGATACGTTTTTGATGATGGTAGTGGAGAGCGCTGTCTAACATGTAAGTCCCAAATCTCCCATAGGTGTTCAGTCGAGTTGAGATCTGGTCACTTTGAAGCATAGCATATGATTTACATAATTTTTATACTCATCAAACCATTCAGTGAGCCCTCCTCTCCTGAAAATTGGGGGCGGGGATATCCTGGAAAAGACCACTCTTATCAGGATAGAAAGGTTTCATTATAGGATATGGTTTCTGTTAAATTGGGCCCTGTTAATAGTATATAGTATGTATACAGTAGATAATGTAAATCTGTTTTGGGATGCTTTCAGGATGATAACACAATCTTTGGAAAGATGTGCAAGGGAACACCTAACTAGGTTGTGGTTGGTAGATTGCTGTGTCAATTGTGAAGATTCAGATGTCACTCTCCTCAGATTCCCATGGCAATGGTACCCTATCCTGTTACAGATAATGATTTTGATGGTATGTGAAAACTGTACATTATCATAACAGGTCAACGGTTAAGGCTCTGGGTTACTGTTCAGAGGACTGGTGTTCAAGCCCCAGCACCGCCAAGCTGCCACTGCTGGACCCTTGAGCAAGGCCCTTAATCCTCTCTGCTCCATGGGTGCTGTATTATGGCTGACCCTATGCTCTGACCCCAGCTTACTAACAAGCTGGGATATGCGAAAAAAGAATTTCACAGTGCTGTAATGTATATGTGACAAATAAAGGCTTCTTCTCGCCTACCATTTGCTATGTATTCTCTGCTGCAGTGAACTGGCAGTACAGAAGAACGAAACCGTATCTTAAACTGACACTACAGTCAGCTGAGAGTATGTTGCACTATTTACGTGATAATTAAGGGGATTAACATTTTAAAGTCATTTCAGAGAAGAGCCGAGATTATTATAACAACAAAGGGTGACTAAAACTGGAATGTTCAAAAAGCACATATTAGTGTGATGGTCAGGTGTTCACATATTTTTGGCCATATACAGTAGTGTATAAATATAAATATACCAGTCCCTCCAGGATTTTGTGATTTTTGTGATCACAGAAATTAACGCAAAATCAAGCAAACTCCGGCAATATTCGGAGGAGCTTGCAATTTTTCAAAATTAACGCAGATTTTCCACAGATTTGGGCCGAGACACGTCATGTGACGTCATCACAACACGCATTCAGTCAAAGCCCTCTTCGATTCATGTGCGTCAAACATGATTACAGCTAAAAGGTCACATTTACCAACAAACATCACTGCGAAAGACCGTGCAAAACTATTTCATGCAATTTCAGTTTCACCAATTCAAGTAGTTTTCCACCAAAAAAAAAAGCACAAAAACTCTACAAATTTCAAAATTTGAAAAAAGACGCGGCAAAATCAAGCATTTTGTGTCGCAACAATCACAAATAAACTCTGTGAAATCCTGTACGGACTGATATACTTTTACAGCGGTGAACAACAGAAGTGCTTCATAGTCTCCATCACATACATATCTTCCTGTATTGTTCGGTGCCTTGATGCGGTGATACAGGATTATTTCAGAACATGACTGAATATTGTCCTAATCAACTAATGTATTGTAATCTAGTTATATGAGGCACCAGACATTCATTGCCTTTATGAAGTTTTATCAAAAACTTATAAATGTTTAGTAATGTTATGGTTTATGGAGCTTGAACGGACTGAAGGAGAATATTATTCTAACATTTGAGGCTTTAATAACTATGATCTTACAACTTTTTCCATACTCTGAGCTCCCTTCTCCTTAGCCCTAGACTCAACCAACCTCTCTGCTTTCACCAAGGAGTTTTTAGTCTTCTACTGCCACGTGTGTGTGTGTGTGTGTGTGTGTGTGTGTGTGTGTGTGTGTGCGCGTGCTCTGTGTCACATTCATTTGCACAGCAACGGAGGAGCGCAGGAAGGGAGAGAGTTGTGAAGTGAAGCACTGGCCTGTCACAGCGGCTCAGAGTCTGTCAGCGTCCTTCCACTGGCTTGCTTTCTCTCTCTCTCTCTCTCTCTCCCCCTCTCTCTCTCCCTCTCTCCCCCTCTCTCTCTCCCTCTCTGCTTTTCTCTCTGTCTATCTCCGCATCCTGAAGGTAAAGGCCATTATACACCTCAAACAGGTCTCCCCATCCTTGGTAGGAGAGGAATAATGACGGGTGGTGTGATAGCACCCCTCCATCTCCCTTTCTCCCTCTCCAGGTGTCTCACCTTCATTTCATTTTTGTGCACGGACTACCGGACTTGTAGTAGAGCAGCTCAATCACTCACCTTACTGACGATTCCTCCTTACCACTCCACATGTCCTCTTAGCATGGGGTGAGTTACTTACTTAGTCTCACTCTCACACACACACACACACACACATGCACACAATGTAATATGTTATATATTTATGTATGTATACTATATGTAATATATAAAATGACCGGTGCTTATATTGTGTCTTTTGATGCACCAGATGATATAATAGGAAAGACTTGAATTAAAAATATCTACCTTATTTCCACATTTCATGGTCTCCCACTACAACTTCACTAGGAGCTAAAAAAGTTATTTTGCGTAAAATGCCTAAAAAGTTCCCGGTGTTGATGGAAAGTCATTTCTAACCATGTGAAATACTGACTTCTCTCTTAATAGATCTCTATTCATTTTCAAATGAGTTGATTAGCCAGCACAATGTCAGTGGATTCAGAGGCCCATTACACATTTATGACAGTCAATTACAGTACATTTACAATCCAAATGAAATTTCATGAGGGTTGATATTTAAAAAAGCTGTGTGCGCATCTGGTGCTCTTGACTCCTCCTTATAAGCTGTGACAAATGTATCACATCAGCGCCCCCTGTGGTCAGTAATGGTGCTGCAGTGAGGAAGGTGCCTATGCAGTCATGATGTGTGTGTGTATGTACTGTAACTGTCCCTAACTTAAAGTTTGTTTATAATTCATGTCATTGTTCCTGCTTTGTGCGCATGCAAGGTATTCATTGTGCTTAAATAAACATTGCAGGGTTGTGGAGCGGGGAAATCGATCAGAGCTGGAGTTTGTAGATTTGTATTGTTAGTGTAGGTTATAGCAGTCATGTCTGAGTCGGTTAGGGTGTTTCTATCAGCTGTAAAGTATTTCAGCTGAGGCAGAATTTCAGGATTTCTCTGTGACACTGACTCTTGTCTGAAACTCCTCCATAGTACCCCTGTTATGGGTTTACTTAGCTATATTCCAGCATTGCAGGTTTGTGATGACACACATTGATACAGTTAGGGACGGCATTTTAAAAATTATTTTTCTTTGAGTGTAATCCGATCTTTAAGTGGAGACGTGAAGCAGCTCGGACTCATGCTCGGTCTGCTCATCCCACAGCCCTCTGCCTCTAAATTATTCATCATCCAATCAATCATCTTTTCTTTGTTTTGGACCCCAGTGCATGAGATGAAACGTCAGGCTGCCAAACCTGTTTTTCTTTATCTGAGCTCTGGAAAACCTAACCTGCCCAGATTACACTCTCCCCCCAAAACACACATCAGCACTTCTCACAAGGAACCAAGCACACACGTGCATACACGTACACAAAAAATACACTTGTACTGACACACGGACACATCCATTTTCTCATCCTTAGTGTTTTATTGTCCTTGTAGGTAGATTCCTTAATTAAGCATTGTGGCATTACTGCAGGCTTATTTGTTAATAGTTACCATAAATAACTGGAATTAAGTGCATTTATGTGATGCGCTGGGGATTTATATCTCACATTGCACTAGGGTGGTCAAAATTCCTTACAACTTGCATTCAAACTTTAGTTACTTAAAATACTTAGTATTTAAATGCAGTCATATAATAATTAGACTGTAATTGTATACTGTCACAGACATTAGCACTAGTGGAAAGTATAACTTCTGTTCTGCCTCAGAAATTTCTTTCTTGAATGGAAGTGTCAGAAAAGGGTTTTTTCGACAGTATCTGGACCACCACATTTAATCATGGCTTTAAGCCTGAAAAAAAATAATAAGTGAAAAGAAAATGTGGACTGATGAAGCAGATCACTTTTTTCCCCCTTTGCCGTCAACTACAATACAATGTAACATAAAAATGAGACAGATAAACGAACAAACACAAACAAACAAACAAATAAATAGTCTAACATGATACACAAATGAAAAGACAGCAATCATTGCAATAAACATCTAATCATAGTCTAATACACTGGCAGTATATTAAGGTAGCATGAGTGAGTCTTACTCGTTATTATCACATTAAAATGTGATCACTGCAAATGTTTTTAATATAACAATATGGCTTCCACCTTCATTGTTTGGCAGCCTCTAAAATAGCACTTGAGCCGACACATCCTATTTCTTTGCACAACGAACTAATTTTAGTAATTTAATCCATATAAAATTCCATCCCTGAGGTAAGTAATGATTAAGATGCTGTCTTTGTCCTAAAAAATACCACAAAAAGCTTTTGTAGCCTCTACAGGGTGAAATATTGTGTTTACAACAAACTGTCAGGCAGTGGAGCTGGACCTAGTACTAGTCAAACTCATTGTTTGAGATGATACTGCACAAGAAAAATGAATGTCAGGTCAAGGTCAGTTCAAGGTGGATTATAATTATAATTACAATTACAAAGCCACTTTATATATACATACACGCCACATTTATTATGCGACATTTAGTTTTCTAGAAATAAACGAATGAGCAGTTTTTCTGTTGTAAATTGCTCAGTCATCTAACGTGAGATGCTGCTGCCACATAAATAAATAAATAAACAAGATCATAGGTGCATGTGTGAAGCAGTCATTACAGGGTTCCTGTACAAAACAACCTGGCAGCAACTTGTCCCTCCAGTGTTCATTTAATTGCCATCCGGACATCAGAGTTTATCACCAAAGAGATAAAAAGTTTATTACAGATGCCACCCAGTGAATGCAATTTCCTCCATACTTCTTGCTTGTATATTATCATATTAATCTATATTTTTCTTAAATGTCTTTTACTTTTCATGCCGTCTTACTGCAACTGACACTCACTCTCAGTTAGCACTTTATTCTGGTCATGGTCACGGTGAAGACGTACTCTGTCCTGGCAACACTGGGTGGATGCCAGTCCAGCGCAGGGCACCATGCACGCACTCATTCACACCTAGGTGCAATGTATGTTAGCCAGTCTACCTACTGGCATGGGAGGAAACCAGAGATCCCAGAGGAAACCCTTATGGACCCACATGGGGAGAACATGCACAGAAACTCCACACAGACAGTAACCTGAGCTCAGGATTGATCTGGGGACCCCGTAGCTATGAAGCAGCAACACTACCCACTGTGCCACCATGCCGTGCTTGACAACTGGGAGCGAAGCAAAAAATGCAGCAAAGCAAAGAATGCAGTCTGCTTTGTCAGTGCAACCTCAGAGACATGAACTGCACATGGGTAACTTTAATAACTTGAATTGGCTACCCAGAACTGTTAGATATGCATCCATGTAAGACAAATCTGAATACTGTGTTGAAGTCCCCTCCAACCCATATAAGCTGAATCAGTTTAGCTATTTCTATATACACTATATGGCCAAAAGTATGTGGACACCTGACCATTACACCCATATGTGGTTCTTCTCCAAACTGTTGCCACAAAGTTGGAAGCACAGACTTGTCTAGAATGTCTTTGTGTGCCGTAGCATTAAGATTTCCCTTCATGGAACTAAGGGTCCCAAACATGTTACAGCATGACAATGCCCCTGTGCACAAAGTGAGGTTCATAGAGACATGGTTTGCCAAGGGTGATGTGGGAGAACTCAAATAGACTGCACAGTGTCCTCACCTCAACCACACTGAACACCTTTGGGATGAACTGGAACACTGACTGCACCCCAGACCTCCTCACCCAACATCAGTGCCTGAGCTCACTAATGCTCTTGTGGCTGAATGATAACAAATCCCAACAGCCACGCTCCAAAATCTAGTGGAAAGAAGAGTGGAGGTTATTATAACAGCAGAGGTGGACTAAATCTTTAACAATCGGATTCGATGTTCAACAGGCACATATGGGTGTGATGGTGAGGTGTCCACATCCTTTTGGCCATATAGTATGTATGCTCACTACATAGGGTGAAATGAATGGATGGATGGATGGATAGATGCATGGACTTTATTGATCTCTGAGAGGAGTTGCTGTTAAAACCTCTGAGTCATATAACTTAAAAGAAATATGACTTTTAGGACTCTCTCCTTGTTTCTTTTAATATTTTATTTTTTCATGTTAAAAATGTCTGAAAATAATATATGGCATTTAAATGTCATTTTAAAATATGACATAAATTGAAAAATGTTGTAGTGAAAAGTGACAGGGTCATTTTTTGGGCTGTCCCAAAAGTTTTGGAAATGAGATGTATGTAAATATTGTGAAAATTCAAAGTATTTGAACAGTGGCAGTTATTTTGCTGGCCCTTCACTGCAGTGTGTATGTATAACACAAAAAGACTAATGTAACCAATATGGACTTATATACTGGACACACACAGAATATTCCTGCCTATAGCAAATCATCTGTGTGGTGTTAAAAGTGGTGGCTCCTGCAGTGTTAAAACGGAGAATCTTTGAAAACGTAAATCTGCATCCACAGCCAAATCACTGTACATGATTTCGGTCAGGCAAATAAATCCTCTTATCCTCTCTGCTCACCGTGTGTGTGTGTGTGTGTGTGTGTGCGCGCCTGCTCTCAGTGGCAGACAGATGATCAGTAGCACACTCCTGTTTGTTAGCTGTGTATTAGCATTGGTTTCTTTCACCATGTTAAATCATGAGGCCCTTTTTTCTCCTTTCAGCACTTTAAATGGCATGTCACTGCAGGCTATTCTAAAAGCAGCACAGGCCTCTGATCTCCCAGCTGTAACATCGTGGCTCGCTTAGCTTGTGTGAAGAGCCTGTCTCAGCCTCTAAGCTTGTGCAGGAGTGGAGCCCTAATAGGGGGAAATGTCTTGGACAACTGATTTGAAGATATTTTGCTTCATGCGCTGAGAGCACGGCAGGTGATGCGGTGTCTCCCTCTTTTGATGTAGAACAACACAGAGGCACTACTTATGATAGCTACAGAACACGCAAGAGTGAGATCTTCTTATTCTGCCTCCTGTTCAAGCTACATCAGAGGGGCTGACATCTATTATGGTAAGGAAAGACAAGTGTTTGAAACTGAATTCAAGTGCGCGTGGAAGTGTCAGGATTTACAGCAGGCCCCTTTTTCCTGTCCCCCGCCTTTTTTTCCCCCTTCTCATTTTCTTTAATAAGATGGTTTAAACCAAGCATGTCTATATGAACTCCGCAGGAGGAAGCATGAAAGGATGCTGCCAGCCCATAATGAAAATATTTTACTCTAAAAGCCTGCCTAGTTCCCACTGAATTGAGGTGTGTTTGTGTGCGCATGTGTATTTTTTGTTGATGGGCTGGAAACACCAGGAGAACTGGAAATGGTCATTTCTACTTATTTTGTTTCTGCACTATACTATAGAAATTTCTCAAATGTATATGTGTACCTTAATGTTAGGTTGGTATGGCGGAAATATCATTTCACAATGTATCATGACATCCAGGATTAGTAACAAGGTACCAGCAAAACAATAGTGCAACACTGGAAAAACTACAAATAATGTGAAATACGGTTTTAGTATATTTATTATTTAATGTCTACAAAATATGAACTATTTAATGAGGAAAATGTTTTTAAAAAATTTTTTTTAAATCGCATTTTAAGTAGCATGTTTGCCTCGCACATCCAGGGTTTGGAGTTCAATACCCACCTTTGCCCTGTGTGTTTCCTCCGGGTATTCTGGTTTCCTCCCCCAGTCCAAAGACATGCGTTGTAGGCTGATTGGCATCACTAAATTGTCTGTAGTGTGTTAATGTGTGTGTGCAGTTGTGCTCTGTAATGGATTGGCCACCACCTTCCAGTATGTCCCCCGCCTTGTGCCCCGAGTTCCCTGGGATAGATTCCATAGTAGCGTCAAATCAGCTGCTTGTTACTGTGACTGCCCATGGACTCGGTCAGCATTAAATAAGGAATAAAACATGATGGGGTGTGCTGTTGTACGAAATGAATCAATGACAGGGTGGTATGATGTGGCCCGACTCAAAGACTTATATTTACCACTGTTTATTACTTTCCTATAACAGCATGTTCTGAAGTGTTTTATACGAATGATAACTATTTTTTTTTTTTTTATTATTAAAGAAAGACACATCAAACTTTTGATCCGTTTGTGGTTATGTTTAATTTTGTGGAATGTATGAGAAACTATTTAGTCTCCATTAGATCTTCTGTTATATTGTCCTGTCTCTGTCTCTGGGTGTCATCCTACAGAAAAAAAAACAGTAAGCACAAATTCCTCGCTCCTGAAGACTCTCATGTGGCAGAAAACTTTATACTGACTATTACAAAGCGCTGACCCTAGAGTCTCATTCCATCCATCCATTTTCCGTACCGCTTATCCTAAACAGGGTCACGGCTGAGTCTGGAGGCTTTCCCAGGGAACTCGGGGCACAAGGCGGGGGACATTCTGGATGGAGTGCCAACCGATCACAGGGCACAATAGCACATTCAAACACTACGGACAATTTGGAAATGCAAATCATCCTACAAGGCTGGAGGAGGAAACCGGAGTACCCGGAGGAAACCCTCAATGCACAGGGAGAACATGCAAGCTCCATGCATGCAGGGCAGAGACAGGATTTGAATCCTCAACCCCAGAGGTGCAAGGCAAGCGTGCGAACCACTAAGCTACGTACGTACTTACTTAATTACTTACTTACTTACTTACATTGTCCCATAAAATGATCACCGTATCAGTATCATATTGTTGAGCCTTCTCGTCAGACTCCCACATTAACTCTCTCCACAGCTGTGGGATGGACAGCGCTGCACTGAAATATTGTCCTCCGAGCAAAGCGGATGTCTGGAGGCTGATAAATAGCAGCAGTGGTGAGGACACATTAGCCATAAACGGTACAGGCAGCTGTAAAAAGAAAAAACAGCTTTATTTCCCCAGCCCTGGCAGATACATTACTGTGACGGACACAGCACTCGGAGTAAATAAAACACAAGGCAACATAAAGCTGGCTGGCAGAGAGGGAGCAGGGGGGATAGAGAAGAGAAGACTGTGTCAGGTGGAGAGCTGAAGCATCACCCTGAGCGCCGTAATCATGCCCCCTAGGGCTCTGCGCCAAACGCTTCCTGTTTGAATGAGCAAGTTCTCTCACCCCGCCGTTTGTCATTCACTAACACCTCCCTCTCACATATACACACAAACACACACAGTGACAGTCTTCAGCGCAATACACATAGCAGTACTTTCACCTCAGCTTGTTTAAATTATAGAGTCTAACTGTGGGGGAATTCACCCTTGTGAGGTGGTGTGTTGTGTTCAGATAGAGTGTGTGTGTATGTGAGAGAGAGAGAGAGAGAGAAATAATGCTTAGTCATTAAAAATACTTTGGACTGAATAATCAGGTGAATATTACAGCATGGAATGTAAATGTAAAGTATTTTGTAAGAAGTAAACCACAACAGGGAGTGCTATTACAGGAAAATAATCAACCTGGTGCGGCCTGATGTGAAGCGGGAGGTGGGAAGTTGATTATTTTCCCCATACCAGCATGTCCCTGATTGCTTTATTCCTCTTATACCACAGCAATTTGCCAACAATGATTATTCATTTATTAAAGAACAACGACGAATACTTTTTCTCCATTTATAGTTACATTACTACTGAAGAACCTCCATGAAACAAGTTAGTGTCCATTATAACTCAAACAGCTGTCATTCTGTTATCAGCCTCCCTTTTCTTTTCTCTGTAGAAGTTAATAAGACAAAACAATGCATCATGTCACGTGAAGAAGAAAAAGCAAAGCGCAAAGTCTGTTGTAGAAAATGAATCAGCATGAATCAACAGCATTGTGGTATAAATCAAGCTGAAAGAATGCAGTAGCTGCAGTCGTGTTGTCTGTGGCTGATGCATTAGTGTGTAGTTGCAAGTTCTTATGATAATTGAGATTTAACGGTGGAAAATATTTCCTCAGTGAATGTGAATTTGAACATAAACTGATATTAGAAGCCTTGATTTTGTTAGAATTTCATCAGCTTCGTTTTAATTAACCTTTTTGTATAATCAAGCGCACACTACCAAATGAAGCAAATAATTAAGGTGCTGGCTTAATTTGTAATTTGGCCAATTTCTACCTTTAGTTTCACATGTTTCTCACTTTGAAAAACATTTAACAGTAATGACCTTAATGAACAGGAGCCAGTGCACGGTGAGTGGAGTTCTGTGGAGGAAGCGTGTGCAGTGAGTGAGCACAGACATGGCAGTGTGTGTCCCACCGGAGCCCTCAGTCTGAGTGTGTGTGTGTGTGTGTGTGTGTGTGTGTGTGTGTCTGGAGCTCTCTCTGAGGAGAAGCTGATAGGGCTCGTGGGAGCACCATGGAGAATCTCCACATGGCGAGGCCTGCCCCAATGCACACTCACGTAGAGAAGACAGTCGGTGCTGAATGTCATTACTGAATGGAGACTGCCCATGCTAGAGGACTACTTTATTTTCAGGACCTGTAAAAATTCTTCTCGTCCCTCGCGTTGCTATGGAAATCGTGTCTGAACCATGTTGGGGTCAAGCTTACTGATATGCAGAGTGGCAGTCATTTCAAAACATTTGGCTGACACGTGAGTGTACGTCTAACTGTGCAGATGTATAGGGTTTATAGGGCGTAATATACCTATCAGATGGTATTTAAAAATCTTTTGAAGTACAGGACAGACACCATATGGCTCAGTGGCTCATTTGACCCTAGTGTGAGATCTCATCTGGTAGTACAACAGTCTCTCTCTCTCTCTCTCTCTCTCTCTCTCATAGGTCTCGTGGGCTCTGCTCCTCAGGACAGACGTTTCACTGCCACAAAACTGAATGCCTCACTGCTTTCTCAATCATTCATGTGACAGTTAGCAGCCTACGGTGCCTAATGATTTTCTGTCATGTTCGACCCGGAGACTAACCGAGTATTAAATAGCAGCACAGGATGGACACATCATCTACAAAAATGCTCTCGTTGCCAGATCCATCACGGCAACAACTGATATCTCAAGCTATAGTAATTATATTGGCTCCTGCTCTTGTAAATCTAAATGATTTTTTTTTTTTTTTTTTTTTTAATAAAAGCTCTCTCGATCACACTGATGAGGCTTTCATTTAGAGCGGTGTACTATTCTAAAGTGCACTCCTCCATATTATGGACCGTGTTACAAATTATATCTTCTATTATAATAAAAAGTTCTGGGTATTTGGTGGGAAACTTTAGAATCAGAGTGACATTACTTGCCCCCAGAGGAACCTTCCTGGATTATTAAGGCAAAGCCCAAGCCTGCAAGAAACAGCATCACCCAAAGCAATGCAGTAAGCATTGAAGTCCCTGTATACCTTATTCATTCCAGCGCAGACTGCATGAGAGGCTTCCTGCACATCAACATTGTTTTCTGGGCGCGTGTCTCTACAGGCACAGTGCCGCTGGAGTGGCATGAGTATTTATTATTCAAACACCTGTGTTCCTGTATTCTGTTTTTGGAGCTGGGGAGGTGCAGAGGTCTGTGTTTGGTGTTTGGACATGCTCAGCTGTCTCTCTGTCACTGACAGCTTCACATCAAACCTGCCAGGGCCAGGAATTCCCCCATTAGCCTTAGAGCTGTATAGTGCAGCGCGCTACACTGTGGAGAACAAAACTTCTGTTTGCATGTGCAACTTGTCTGCTCTGGAGAGGGCCTTGATTATAGAAGCAATTAAACGGAGAGTGTAATCACATTTCGGGGATTGTGTTTTTGTTAGGGGAAGAAAGGAGCGGATTATTGCTTATCTTGGAAAAAAGCTGTCCAGGGGCTGTCACGCTGCTACAGGGGAATAACAACAGTTACGGCTGAAAAATATGTCACTCCATGGATGTTTTTCTTCTCTTTCTGTCTCAGGCATGTACACACACACACACACACGCGCGCGCACACACACAAACACTATAAAATCCAGCGCTCTTTTCAGCACATACAGTACGTCTCCATCCTCTACCCTGTGATTCAGGGAGGCAAAGCTACACTTCACTTTGTATGCAATATTCATATGGTGTCTGGAAATGAGGCTTAAAGGTCTGGTCACCTGAAAGCCTTGGCAATCAGTGATCACCTCTTGTCCATATGAAAAAAAGAAAGAATAATTCCTTTCCACGCTAGGAGTCGGCTGTGAACAGACTTTTTGATGAGTGACAGTCTCAGTCATCCGGATGTGTTTTATGTGTGGAGCTCATTAATAAAGCAGAGCCCCAGAGAGTGAGCGAGTGAGAGAGAGAGAGAGAAACTCTGAGAGGAGAGACTCTGAGAGAAGAGAGAGGAGAAACTCTGCCATGGAATATATATATACGTGTGTGTGTGCGTGGAGCTTTGCGCCTTTTCAAATGTCAGGTGCAACTTTGTGTGAGTGATCTTGCGAAAACAGCTTTCAGTCACACTATTTACTAGCTGTTTCTTGTTACCTCTGGTTTTGACTTCTGACATTTGTGCCTTTCTGTATGTGTGTGATAAATAACTCTGATCGAGGGATTAAGCTGCGAAAGCATCTTCACAGTAAAAGTAAAATTAGTAAGCTTCTCATGTAAAGAGAACATAACCATTATTAAAAATCAGTATTAAACATATGCAAATACATAATGTTTTTTTCTATGCTTTATCCTTCACCTGTATGAGAATCATTTTTTAAACCTTTTTTTTTTGCCTCTGCCAGTTTGTCATAATTATATCAGTGATAAATTAGTAAATTAGGTTTGTTTTTCATCTCTTTTTTTTTTTTTTTGCTGTGTTTAAGAATAGCTTAACAAGCATACTTTAATTTCTAATTTTAAATCTCCATTATTTTTCTCGTATTTCTTTTTATTATTATTATTATTATTGTGTGTGTGTGTGTGTGTGTGTGTGTGTGTGTGTGTGTGTGTGTGTGTGGAGTGAATGTCATAGTTAAACGCACACACTAGTGTTTTTCAATTTAATCTGTAACATGACTAATTACCCTGGACAGTAATTTTACCACATTGTGAGGGGAAAAAATCTGTTTATCTCAGCAGTTATTGCATTCTGTCGATAAACATATAAACATACCAGAGTCATTTGTATGTAGTTTTATCCAATACTGTAGCAAATTTTTAAAAAAAAGTAATTACTTACAGTCCCTTCTGAAACTATTGGAACGGCAAGGCCAATTCATTTGTTTTTGTTGTAGACTGAAGACCTTTGGGTTTGAGATCAAAAGATGAATATGAGAAGAGAGTTTAAAATTTCAGCATTTATTTCCTGGTATTTATATGTAGATCTGTTAAACGACATAGAACATAGCACATTTTGTATCAGACCACCAAAGCAAAAATATTGGAACATGTGCCTGACAGGTGGTTTTTGGTACTTGTCCTGTTAAATTGATTGTTTAAACAATAAATAGCCAGTGGTGGATGAAGTACCTGAAAGCCACACTTGAGTAAAAGTATAGATATCTTACCAGAAAATGACTTCGGTAGAAGTTAGACAACTTTTAGAATATTACTTGAGTAAAAGTCTTAAAGTATCTGATATTTATTGTACTTAAGTATGAAAAGTTTTTTTTTTATATTAAATGTACTTAAGTGTTGAAAGTAAAATGTAAACAAGTAAATGCTGCTAATACAAAATGTTTATTCTTTTTAAGCATGTACACCACCTTAAAAATGGAACCTACAAAACAAAGTCTTCAAGCTGAAGCTCTCGAAAGGAGCAAAGAGCTCAGTCTCTAGCAGCTTTGTCAGGGGAAACATGTCACTCAATTTGCCAAATTTCAAAACTTTCAGAGTAAACAACTCACCATATGGCTGACCGTCTGTCTTCTGCAATATGGCAGAATTTTAATATTGTACTATAGACAGTTTGAGCAACAAGATTGTGTTAAGTTTTAATTTTAACTAATACAGACATGCAGAAATATGTACTTGCACTGTTTTGTATTATATTATACTACATTATATTACTGTATTATTCTCATGGATAACTCATGGAGTCATTTCTTTATTCAATAACTACTTTACACATGCCTACAGGGAGTTTGTTGGCCTCATCACCTAGACATCAATACAGTAGCTATAAGCAGCTAGTTAAAATAACGTTCGCTATGCTAATGGACGAATGACATTAAACTCACCTCAACATGTCTTTTACATTCATTTAACCCACCATGGGCAATTGAGAAATCACTGCTGCACTGCTGTCGTCGTTTATTTTTTTTTAACCCCTATTATGCATGGGTTCACTTTAGTGTAGTCTGGGGTGAAGTGCATTTTGTACTTTTTTTTATTTGGACATTCTGCCATGGCGCTGCAGACACTAAACTGAACCGAACTGATGGATGAACAGGAGAGAGAGAGGTTGACTGTAAAGCCCGCCTACCGAGAAAACTGATAGGTTAGTTCGGACAAAGAGAGACCAATCAGGACACGCGCTGTGTCACTCTCTCACCACGTCTGTCACTCACTCTCTCGGTTTCTCCAGAACCCTTCTACTAGGCCCACTGAAAAAACTCTCACTTGCTTTAAAAAAACAAAAAAGCAAAACAAAAACAAAAAAAAATCGATTTCCGGGATATTGTATATAATTTGCGAGCGTCAGGGAGCCAGTGTTAAAATGAGGGAGACTCACGGAACTTCCGGGAGAGTTGGGCTGTTTGCTAATAACGGACATTGTCATTATTGTCGAGTGGAACTCCTAGGCTTGAGTGGAAATCGGAACTTAACCGCGGCTTTGAGAGCACTTGTTTGCACTTGCGTAATGGGATTTAACCAGTGATCTAACTTGCAAGCACCGGACCACTGATTCGTCAAATCTGCTTGCTTGCAGTCTGTTCTTCCGATTTTATTTTGTAGTAACGAAGATGCTTAGGGGAAATATATCGGAGTAAAAGTATACATTTTATTTAGGAAATGTAGTGGAGTAAAAGTGAAAGTTGACAGAAATATAAAAACTCAAGTAAATTACAGATTCTCAAAAAATACTTAAGTACTGTAACGAAGTATTATTACTTCGTTACATTACACCATTGTAAATAGCTCTGAACATCTACTCTTGATTTTAGCCTTCAGCTTCACCTGTGAAGACTGCATTTGTTGTTAAAAAGGATAAGCCAACATGAAGATCAGAGAGCTGTCTACGGGAGAAAAGCAAGCCATTTCGAAGCTAAGAAAAGAGGGAAAATCAATCATAGGCATTGCATAAACATTGGGCATAGCCAGTACAACAATTTGGAATATCCTGAAAAAGAAATGAACCACCGGTGTACTGAGCAACAGACACCAAATGGGAAATAACAACAACTGATGACGGAAACATTGCGAGAGCTGTGAAGAAAACCCCCAAAACAGCAGTCAGTGACAGCACGAACTACCTCCACAGGGCAGGGGTATCACAATCCACCTTTCAAAGAAGACTTCGAGATAGAGGCCATACCAGAAGATGCAAACCATTCATCACCAGTAAGAATCAGAAGGCCAGATTGGAATTTGGAAAAAAAAAAAAAGTACATAGATGAGCAGTTTAATGGACTGATAAGAGCAAGATAAAGCTCTACCAAAGTGATGGAAACTCCAAAGTGTGGAGGAAGAAAAGGTATGCTCATGATCCAAAACATACAAGCTCATCTAGGACGGTGGTAGCTCGGTGGTTAAGGAGTTGGGCTACCAATCGGAAGGTTGTGAGTTCAAATCCCAGCACTGCCGGGCTGCCACTGTTGGGCACTTGAGCAAGGCCCTTAACCCTCAACTGCTCCCCGGGCGCCGCGGCAAAAATGGCTGCCCACTGTTCCGGGTGTGTTCACGGTTTGTAGTGTGTGTGTTCACAACTCCTAATGTGTGTGCACTAACTTGGATGGGTTAAATGCAGAGGACAAATCCCAAGTATGGGCTACCATACATTGGCCTTCACGTGTCACTTTCACTTTCATCTGTGAAACATGGTGGAGGTAGTGTCATGGCTTGGGCTTGTATGGCTGCTTCTGGAACATGCTCACTAATCTTTATTGATGATGTAACTCATGATGATAGCAGCAGAATTTAGCATTCAGAAGTTTACAGGAACATTTTGTCTGCCAATTTACAGAGAAATACATCCAAATTAATCTGGGGGATCTTTATCCTGCAGCAAGACAATGAAACAAAACACACTGCCAACACAACAAAGGACTTTCTCAGGAGGGAAAAAGCTCTGATGCAGTATCAGCTGCAAGGCAAATCACAGGTTTATATTAAAGTGCTCATTCTAACGTGTTATCATTTCTATAATAACAGCTCATTCACAGGGACTTGTATGGCAGATGCTCATGTAAGTTAAGCATAACAATAAGTGGATTAAAAAAAATAGTTGTTATTTAACAACAAAAAATTTTTTTTAACAAAATAACAAAAGATTAAACAATAAAGACAATTTTTCACAGCCTTCTTTGCTCATATTTACCAAGAGTGCCAATTTTAGTGGAGGGCACTGTAAATAGTACAGACTTTCATTTAGTCTTTGTGATGTCTCTGCGCCGTTTGCATTTTCTGGTTAGTATATGATCTCTGTTTCCTGATTACACACAGCCTGTCCTAGTCCTGCTTCCTGTTCTCCTGTCCCTCATTTTTTTGATAATTGCTAGTCCCTTTGGTTCGTCTTCAGCGCATCCATTTTTTAAAAGGCATCATCCATTGGGGTTTATCAGAGGAGATTTGCATCCTTCTCTATCAGCACAAGATAAATATTTTTTCTCCACAAATTCTTTAAGCCCACAAGCCATAAATCATAAGTCTCAAGCTAATCTTTCTGATCTGAGGGAAAACACTAATGGACTTGTGCATCACTCTGTTTAGTAAATAATTAACAGTTGCTCTGTGTGCATTATTGATCTCCTGGTTGTATTTGGCTGCTTCTCTGGAGTATCTTCAATTAATACATACAGTGCTTAATAAGTGATGTTTATTTCAGTATTTGCCTTTAAAGTTAATGTTTGCTATTTCTTGAGAACGTTCGTGTTTGTTCGCTCTTACAAAAACCTAATTGGTTCTAAAATACATTTTGTTGCAGATGAAAGAAAGTTTTTGGAAGTGTCTTCTTGAAATTCAATCAGGTGCGTAAGGCCTGCATGACCTGTATAGCTCCTGCAATGTTAAATGGAATTTGCTCCCAGTAACAGTACCACTTGCACAGTTGAGTCCCACTTACTTTCTTTGTCTATGGAAGGTCTTGTGGTCGGCACTCTGCGCGAACTCGCTTAACATTTTAGCTTGCATGCTAATGTCTCATATAAACCCTTGTTCACAGCTGTGCAGCTTTGGTTTTGTTGGAAGAGAAACGCCGATGGTGTTGGTGGCTCTCTGATTGTAATGTCACACACGATAGAGACGTAGCAGCAGTGGTAGTGATCCAGCAGCTTATGCATGCAGTCTGTCAGAATGAAGGGCATTTACATTATCAATTAATGGAATATTTATAGGCTTAGTTTATGTAAATGTGCCCAGTTGGAATAGTGACTGCCACTTCTCAGCTGGAGCTTTGACCGTAATTACATTTTCAGGTGGTGGGAGTGACCAACTAGGGGTAATTTGGGAAATCCAGACTAGAGCTTGTTTCTACAGGGGGCAGTACTACAGCATGGTTTCCTAGTCATGTGACTCATGTGTATACAGTAACCTAGAGTCTATAGAACCTTACTTATCTGTATGATGTTATGGTTAATCTTACAGCTGAGCCAGTGTGGGCCTGTACCACCTCTTAAACATAGTTCATGTATCTACAGCTACAGATTGAGGAATTAAGGGATATAACACTATCTGAGCTTTTAACTTTTTTATTTATTGCAAATAATCTATGGATACTGAAGTGACTGTGTATAAATACTAAACAGATACATGAATGCAAAATATATAAAGAGTATATAGCACATCCTTTAAGTCCTGTAAGTTGCGAGGTGGGACTTCCATGGATCGGACTTGTTTGTCCAGCACATCCCAGCGATGCTTGATGGGATTGTGATCTGGGGAATTTGGAGGCCAAGTCAATACCGTGAACTCTTTGTAATGTTCCTCAAACATTCCTGAACAATTGTTGCATTGTGGCAGGGTGCATTATCCTGCTGAAAGAGACCACGGCCATTAGGGAATACCATTACCATTAAGGGGTGTTCTTGGTCTGCAACAATGTCTAGGTAGGTTGTACATGTCAAAGTAACATCCACATGAATGCCAGGACCCAAGCAGAACATCATACTGCCTCCACCGGCTTGCCTCTTCCCATAGTGCATCCTGGTGGCATCTCTCAGCCATCTCTCAGCCATCCACATGATGTAAAAAATTTTTTTTTTAAAAACGTGATTCATCAGACCAGACCACCTTCTTCCATTGCTCTACGATCCAGTTCTGATGCTCACATGCCCATTATTTGCAGTGGACAGGGGGTCAGCATGGGCACTCTGACCGGTCTGTGGCTATGCAGCAAGCTGCGATGCACTGTGTCTTCTGACACCTTTCCATCATAGCCAGCATGAACTTTTTCAGCATTTCGTGCTACAGTAGCTCTTCTGTGGGATCGGACCAGACAAGCTAGCCTTCACTCCCCACCTGCATCAATAAGCATTGGGCACCCATGACCCTGTCGCCGGTTTACCGGTTATCCTTCCTTGGATCACTAACCAAAGACTAGTTGAAACTAACAAACATTCATGTTATATAGCCTATCCCCTTTTATTGACCTAAATCTGAAGTTAGCTAGCCAACAAGAATCTGTGATACCTAGCTACAGTATAATGTCCATAATTTGCAACAAATACAACAAAAACAGATAGCTAGCTATCTAAATTCTTTAACTACTTACTATTTCACTCTGTATATGAAGTATTTTGGATAAGGTCTAATGTTTTTCTTAGTTAGCTTCTAGCCAACATCCTGTCACAACTGCAGCAGTTTCTGATTGACAGTCCAGTCTCTACTCTTGTGAGTAGCACAGGCAAGGCGACAGAAGCCTCCCCCAGGCCCTGCTACCCAGTATACAGTATGGTGTATTTGTGGATATGATGGTTGATTTGGATATAGTTTAGACTGACCATTTTCATAACTAGCTATATGTGAAACTCTCTTAAACCCTTAATAAGTCAGAAATAGGAAGACAGTAAGAAATGAAGTCCATTTAAAGCTCATTTAAAAAGGAAAGCTTTTAATGGAGGAGCACACAGGGAGAGTGTCAGAGTCTGCATTTGGGTTGCTTAGTGGGAGAAAAGGTGCAAAATTTGTTTTTCCCCGCCTCTCCTACCCATCTTGGCACTGAAACAAAGACATCCTTTTCCTCACGCATAGTTAACCTTTTCATTAAACCACATTGCATAATTATTGTGCGGACTGCCAGCATCCTCTTTTGTTGTTTAATTAGCCAGTTAATGTTGTTAGACTGTGCTGCAAACCATTCATTTGTCTTGCTTAAGGAGCCTCGCTTGCCATAACAGAAGGAAATTGAGTTTGTTATTTACTGTGAACAGAGACTATGTGATGGTTATTAAATTTTAATAAGCTCCAATTTACACTGTTGTATCTTAGATGACAGCAAAGACACACCAGTGAGCACTGACCAGCAAACCCTTATATTTTTGTTCTTTTATCAGGTTATTTTAACGACTTCCTCACATATTACACAAACTTGTGTGCGCTGTGGCATTTTGTGCATCACTTTATTGGAAGACATAGTGGGATGGTATAGCAGGTCATAAGTGAAGTGGCAGTCACTTATTGATCCTGGCAATATTCCTCAGCACTTAACCTTTACACTGGCTGAACAGAATATGAAGTCCCTTATGGAATGTGTGCTTTTATATTCTCCATTTGTGACAGTCCTAATCAATAGCTTCTCCCTCATTAGTTAACCGAGCTCTAAGACTGGCTCGCTCCTGCTGAAATTTATCTGCTTATGTCAACCAGGTGCTGGGCCTGTGCGATATAGATTTTTCCCTGATTGCAGTTTTCCGGTTTAAAACATCTCGATAAACCATTTAATCGTCCAGAACTGTTAGACTAAATAAAACAGGAAAATTTCAACCATTTCACGTTTAAAGAGAGTATGGGAGGGCATAAAAATATTATCAGCTGTGCAGGCGGGAACTGCCGTGATCATAAAAACTCAGCTGGATTTTTAAGTGAAACTGCAGTAATACAGGGTGTCCCAAATTCTCCATACGTAGGGGACTATGTTTGACAACATCATATCAGTTGTGCCTTCGTCAGTGGATGTCCATATCTCGTTTGGTCCGCAACACTTCCAGTCTTTTTGAATTTGTTAATAAGTTTGGCAGCAGTGTTGTGTGTGATGTGCTCGCCATGTTTCCTGTTAAAGTCCATCACAACCTTACGACAGCTTCCCGATCCAGCCATGAGAAAGATGTTCTTCTTTTGTCAAAGGCATTCTTAAAGGCTATCTGAGGGGTGGAGGGGGGGAATATATATATATATATATATATATATATATATATATATATATATATATATATATATATATATATATATATATATATATATATATATACATACACACAGTATCTCACAAAAGTGAGTACACCCCTCATGTTTTTGTAAATATTTTATTATATCTTTTCATGGGACAACACTGAAGAAATGACACTTTGCTACAATGTAAAGTAGTGAGTGTACAGCTTGTATAACAGTGTAAATTTGCTGTCCCCTCAAAATAATTCAACACACAGCCATTAATGTCTAAACCGCTGGCAACAAAAGTGAGTACACCCCTAAGTGAAAATGTCCAAATTGGGCCCAAAGTGTCAGTACCTGTTGGGCATGGAGTTCACCAGAGCTTCACAGGTTGCCACTGGAGTCCTCTTCCACTCCTCCATGACGACATCACAGAGCTGGTGGATGTTAGAGATGTTAGAGACATCCGTTTGAGGATGTCCCACGGATGCTCAATAGGGTTTAGGTCTGGAGACATGCTTGGCCAGTCCATCACCTTTACCCTCAGCTTCTTTAGCAAGGCACTGGTCGTCTTGGAGGTGTGTTTGGGGTCGTTATCATGTTGGAATACTGCCCTGCGGCCAAGTTTCCGAAGGGAACTGTCACAGTATGTCACAGTACATGTTGGCATTCATGGTTCCCTCAATGAACTGTAGCTCCCTAGTGCCGGCAGCACTCATGCAGCCCCAGACCATGACACTCCCACCACCATGCTTGACTGTAGGCAAGACACACTTGTCTTTGTACTCCTTACCTGGTTTCCGCCACACACGCTTGACACCATCTGAGCCAAATAAGTTGATCTTGGTCTCATCAGACCACAGGACATGGTTCCAGTAATCCATGTCCTTAGTCTGCTTGTCTTCAGCAGACTGTTTGTGGGCTTTCTTGTGCATCATCTTTAGAAGAGGCTTCCTTCTGGGACGACAGCCATGCAGACCAATTTGATGCAGTGTGCGGCTTATGGTCTGAGCACTGACAGGCTGATCCCCCACCCCTTCAACCTCTGCAGCAATGCTGGCAGCACTCATACGTCTATTCTGCAAAGCCAACCTCTGGATATCATGCTGAGCACGTGCACTCAACTTCTTTGGTCGACCATGGCGAGGCCTGTTCTGAGGGGAACCTGTCCTTTTAAACTGCTGTATGGTCTTGGCCACCGTGCTGCTGCTCAGTTTCAGGGTGTTGGCAATCTTCTTATAGCCTAGGCCATCTTTATGTAGAGCAACAATTCTTTTTTTCAGATCCTCAGAGAGTTCTTTGCCATGAGGTGCCATGTTGAACTTCCAGTGACCATAATGAGAGAGTGTGAGAGCGATAACACCAAACTTAACAAACCTGCTCCCCATTCACACCTGAGACCTTGTAACACTAATGAGTCACATGACAACGGGGAGGGAAAATGGCTAATTGGGCCCAATTTGGACATTTTCACTTAGGGGTGTACTCACTTTTGTTGTCAGCGGTTTAGACATTAATGGCTGTGTGTTGAGTTATTTTGAGGGGACAGCAAAATTACACTGTTATACAAGCTGTACACTCACTACTTTACATTGTAGCAAAGTGTCATTTCTTCAGTGTTGTCCCATGAAAAGATATAATAAAATATCTACAAAAATGTGAGGGGTGTACTCACTTTTGTGAGATACTGTGTGTGTATATATATATAATCTGAGTATGAAAAAGTTTGGAAGACATTTTGCTAAAAAGTGTTAATTTCCCCCATGTATAGAGTAAACAGTTTAAAAAAAAAATAAAAAAAAAAGGGTCCACATGGCCGATATTTTCACAGTTGATGCTGCTCAGTGTTAAGCAGGAGAGCCGGTTAAAAAAAAACAGCGCATTTAATCACTTTGTTATAATCGTCTCCATTAACATTGTTTGTAAAGTGCTAGATTTGACACTTTGTTGTAGGCCTATTTAATCTTTTTGGGTCAAAAATCTTTTGTCTTTGTGCCGAAAGCACATGAGATGAATGAAGGGGGCGGAGCTTCTAGGAAGTGTCTGTTAATATTGGACAGTTCAAAACACCTTCGCAGATCGTTCCGGATTCACATGTTCATTGGCTCGTCTCCTATTTTATTGGTGAAAATAATACTGCTCTTTTGGTGTATTTTTGAGTGAGCATACTCACAAACCTAATAGGTACTTTCACCTCATCAGTTATATGTTGTGGAGTCAGTTCGGGAATGTTTGGGTGTGTGTGCTGTTTTTATGCAGTAGTAAAGTTTGCTATTTGTTATTTTCCGCTGTATCCTTAGTAGATTTTACAAGTCTCAGAGGTCCATGATGAAGAATAGATTTTATTTTCCCAGGCAAAAGTGCGCTTGGGGTGTGCCGTGGCACTGTTTTTTTTTTTTTTTTTAATTTAAAAAAAATTTCTTTATTCCCCTTATGCAAGCAAGATGTTGTTGGATATGCCCTATTAATCACTTCTGTCTGCATCTGTTCGTTTGTACACCTCCACCTGTATTTCTACTACCTGGGCACGCTCCCACAAACCAAATTACATCCATCTTTGCTGCGCAATCGCCTGACACATTATCTCATTAAAATGTACAAAGAAAACTCCTTCTCTTTATCTGCGATAATCTAATTAGCATCAGGCAGATGGTTTAATAAGCGATATCGCTGCCGTTTAGCCTCCCAGGCGCCCAGGTGGAGAGCTGCCGAGCCTCTTCCAGTCCTATCTCTTTTCCCTATGAATGGCTCTCCAGGGCTCACATTATTGCTTCCTCTGCCTGAGGGTAGCACAACTCCCACTTTACAGAAACGAATAAAGAACGGAAGGCAGAGGGATTAAAAACTAGACAGAATTCTAATGATTTTGCCTATTAACCAAGTCTAACTAGCTAACAGATGTTAGACTTTGCTTAGTGAATCATAATTTTCATTTATGGCACTCTTTTGTGTGAATGGGGCGCAGGATTGTTTGTCTTGTTCAGTTTGTTATTGGGGATAATGGCGCTTTTGGAATTGCCTACGGCTGAAGATCAATATCATATTATACAACAGACTCTTTGGCCTTGCATTTTTTGGCTTTGACTCGTGACTGAAAAGAGCAAGGGAGCAGAGAAAGAGTCAGACCATCATTAAAAGGGGTTGGGGGGAAATGTCCAGTGTCCAGATTATATTACAGCAGCATTTTGCTTTTTTTCCCTGACAGTTCTGCTGGCTGATAATGAGGCCTTGCGCCCACTGTCCAGACATGAATGCTCAAGTGATGCTGCCGCATCTGGAATCTAGGCAAATAGGAGCAGGGTTGGCTGTAAAGTGGAGGGGCAGATACGCTCAATTAACTCTCCAACTTTCAGCAGGGCTTTTCCTGCTGACTGGTCGAGGGGAACTGTAATGAGAGTGGATTTAAAATAAAAAGATGTGCACATCTACAAAGAAAGCCAGTGCAGCCAGACTTGGATTGACGTTTGGGAATGGCTGAGGTCAGTGCTGTCGTTGAAGCATCACGCCGATAAGCAGAGCCGCACTGCTAACCATCACTCGCAATTCCAGATCACCTCTACCTAGCACAAACGGGCCTTTCCTCCATTTTCTGGTGTCTTAATGAGGGCCTAATGGCACTTTTTAACCTTTAAGCCAACACTCATTATAATGCAGAACTGCTTGAATCAGTTCTTACAGGTTAGATGTTGAACAAGTTGTCTTTGTTTACACTTTGGATAAAAGCATAACACACACAAATTACATGTTCTGTGGCTGTGTTAATCAGTGTCTGAAAGTCTTTCAATGGAAAAATGATTATTTCTCCATCAACATCATTTAGAGGATCATTAAAGGAGGCCCGTGCATGCGGCCTCGGGTTAAGGATTAGAATTAGTGCTCTCACTGCCAAAGCTACACCACTGCCAGCATGATGTATGGGAACCCCTCTATGGTAATTGCACTCAGCTGTGAATTGGAACAATATCTAATTGTGTGGTGGATTAATTACTGGCATCTGCAGTGTGCATTTTTAGATGAGAATCCCATAAATAACAGCAGGTACATTCACACAGATGGGGATTCTTCTACCAAGCCATCATTTTATCCTGGGAAAACTGAATGTCACCAGGCCTGTTCTGTTCATGTTTTCACTCTCCCCAGCTTGTGTTTTACTGGCGTAAATAATTACTCTGCAATTACGGGCTGTTTTTGGAACACATAAATGTGTATTAAGCACATTTACACCCAGCACTTTGTTTTGAAACTCAAATCTTCCCTGAAATCATAAATATAATTAAACCTCCATACAGGCAACATTTTAAATGTTTGTTTGTTCTCCTGAAACACTTTTTCCTTGCTGTTTTACAATCAGTTAAAACTGCAGTGGAGACTGTGTGTCACGGCTGAAGTTTTCTCCTTTATGATCCTTTATGCACTTATGCATGTAGTAAATGTGTGCCAGGCTCTGGCAGGTGTGCTGTGCATGACTCCACCACAGAAGCCCCATGTGTGACTTTGTGCGGCCTTCGGTCAAATCTATGAGCGTGTGTGCTTCGGGTTTGCATTAAAAATATTAATGCCCATATTAATTTTGTATTGACCTTTCTTGGCCGGCTCCATCCATGCAGTCCAAACAGAGAGAGGGTCTGCTTTAATTCCCTGCCACTGAAGACACACACGGTGAGCCAGTGATGGCTAATGAAAAAGGCAGTCAAACAGTGAAGCTTTCACAACATATTAAAGCAGCAAGATCAATAGCCTACTTTATAATTATCATCAAACATTCCATACTCCCAGGCTGCTCATGTGCCATGCAATAGTATTACCCATTTCTTATTTCAGAGTTGGTTAGGACTAAATTATGAGGAAAAATTTAAAAACAAATAAAATAAAATTATTTTTTGATGTTATTAATGTGAGAGCATTGCAAAAAAACAAACAAACCACAAGGACACTTTATTCACCATAGTTAATAAACGGTGAATTTACAGATGACACAAGAAAGCCTTTTGCTTTCAGCGTATATTTTATACAGTGTCTCTATTGTCAAATACGTTTATTATTGCAAATTATTTTCTTTAAACCTCCTGCCTCCTGTGCTTGAAGTCTGTTAAAACCTGAATGTGGTGTTGTCGAAACATGAAAGGCTGGGTGGAAAAAATAGTGGAAAGTGAAAAGGGAAGGCATTAACACTCACATTGTGTTTTTTGAAAGTTGACTCTGTGCGTAAAGATCACTCAGGAGAAATTACATTTCTGCTTTGATTTAATTAAAGCTAAATATTGGCCAATCATCAGCGGCCGGCCCAGTGGATGCTTGACACTATAATTATCTCCTGAGGTGCTTTGTCTTAACGGCTGCGCTGGAGCATGAAACCAATTCTAGTGCTCACTCATCAGGGGCGACGTTTTTCGGCTCTGTTTGCTTGTGCCGTCCTTAAGTAGCTTTTGAAAGGCGCTCCCGGATAAAAGGCCTCGCTTTGTGACTTGCACTGGTCAGGGATTCAGCGGAAGCCGGCTATTAATGATGAAAATAATCACTTGGTTTGGTGGTCTGGGTTTTACAGTTAGGCCTAGTCTCCAAACTACAATTAGTTTCACAGCCAGTGGCGATGGCAGCTAGATGCAAATGTTTCCACATGACGTGCCTCGAGGACAAGTACTGCATTGCGCTGATGTAAGCAGGCAGTGACGCTTTTTGCTATATTGTAACTTGGACATGATGCACTGAGTTGCTTTTGATAACACCGCAATATGACAAGGAGCTAGTATCCATCCATATATACCGTCTACTCTTCACCACTGACTTATCCGCTCTCGCTCTCTTTCTTTCTTTCTTTCACTTTCTTGTGATTTTTGAATTATTGAAGATTGTCACTGCAGTGACCCATTCCTTGTCAGCAATCTAGTACCTGCAACTATGGCTATTGTAATAAGTGCTCTCTCTCTCTCTCTCTCTCTCTCTCTCTCTCTCTCTCTCTCTCTCTCTCTCTCTCTCTCTCTCTCCCTTCTGTAATTTGTGTTGGTGACGGCAAGTTGATGGCTGAACAGCGCTGTATATTGTGTGTGTGTGTGTGTGTGAGCGTGTGTGGAAGGGCCTTCTCTGTCACTGCCATGTCACTGTGAGGAGCCTGGAGGAGACAAGGCGAGCGTTTCTTCGCCCGGCGCTCTGCAGCTCACAGCTGCGACTTGTCACATTAGTCAACTCAAATTTTAAGAAAATCAACTCTAAACTGAAATTCTCTCCACTCCCACGCCTGTTCCTGTACTGCTTCTAGGCCAACAGCGCTCCCCCACCCACACACACACCCTCATGAAACAGACTCCCAAGGGGCACAAGTCATCAATCTTAAATCACATCCTCGAAACTAATGGCAATCCACTGTGCTGGTCTGCTAAATTGAATTATTAGTGGATTGTCAAAAGCTGTTTTATTTATTTATTTTTTTATTTGAAGTAGGTACTGGGTGGCTTAATTAAAGAAGATTGGTCTAAGTCTGTGTGTGGCAGTTGTGAACTTTTGATGCATCTGGTCATCAGCATATTTTCCAGAGACCATCATCTCAGAACAGATGTATAGGGACAGCTTTTAGGATGTTTTTATAAGCTCTGTGTGTGTGTGTGTGTTTGTGTGTTCCAAGGTGCTGCTGTGTGTGCGACACTTGAAGGTGATGGATGAAAGTTGTCCTCTCCCCAGGCGTAGTGCTGAATTAAAGTAAAAGCTGCTGTTTATTCCCCTGCGCTCCAGCCGGAGAATGGCGTTTGTTAGCGATTGATTTAAGCCGAGGGGGGTCCCAGTGTGAGGAAAAAGCCCGCAATTTCCTCTTGATGGAAAAGATTATTAGATTTGTTTTGTCTCGCTTATCCTTTGCTCATGTCAGCAAATCAGATCAATGCTCTTCCTTGTCAACATGCGCTCCTTGTTGAGCAGTCAGAGCTAATTTGTCTATGTGCCACTCGTTATTTTTCCCCCTTTTTTCATCTAAAAGTCTTCCTTACTTGTGTGCCTGTTAAGCTTTTTTTCCTATTAAGAAAAAGGGCTGCGCAAAATCTAAGAAACAGTCTCCCGTTCACTTGGAATTTGACTGGAATCGAAGCTGAATTGGCCATGTCCTGATTGATGTGGAATTTGAATTAGGAATAGGAAACATTTTGTTTATTGCAGAGTTGAACCCAGACACACAACCAGAATGTCGTTCAAATCTAACATATTTTATTGATTTGTCTTCAGTAAGTGTTTTACCTTGGTCAGGGTCGCGCGGGCCTCCGGGAACACTGGGCCTGAGGCGGGTATACACTCTGGATAAGACACCAGTCCATCACTATAACTTCACAGCTATAAACAACAGAGATCAAATGGAATTAAAAATGGAGATGTCTGGTTAACCTGACCTCTCACAGGTTTTTCTTCTGAGAAAAAGACCACAGTAATCTCTTAATATCATCTTTTGAGTTTCAATAGAGATCTCATCAAACGTCACACACTTTCTCAGATCTGCCAAGATAATGATAATGACATATATTACCAGACTTACTGCAGGCATACTAATTTAATGATTACTTTTGATATACTATCAAATACTAAGAGAAGCATACTAGTGTATTTTTTATATGCTCAAAATGTAAGTATACTTGAATAGAAGTTTCACTAATGTACACTTTATATGCTAAAAATGTAACTATTCTTGAGGAGTGCACTAGTGTACATTTTTATGCTTCAAATGTAAGTGTACTTGAAGAGGAGTGCACTAGTGTACATTTCATATGCTAAAAATGTAAGTATACTTGAAGAGAAGTGCACTAGTGTACATTTTATATATTAAAAATGTAAGTATATTTGAAGAGAAGTGCACTAGTGTACATTTTGTTAGTTAAAAATATAAGTGCACTTGAATAGAAATTTCACTAATGTACACTTTATATGCTAAATGTAAGTATACTTGAATAGAAATGCACTAATTGCTAGGTAAACTATTAGTTTACATGTAGATGAAGTAATAGGGGAATGTGAAGTGTACTTGTTTGCACTTATTTAATATCCACATTAAATTATTTATTATCTTTTTGTGTAAGGGTGTTGTAATTTATAACCCTTAAACCAGAATGTTCAGAAATTGTCTATGGAGAAGGGGTTTCAGCTCTCTTTTACTCAAATATTGTTTTAACATGATTTTACTGGCGAGCTCTTTTGGCCAACGCTTGATAAATATGACTTAGCTAAACTAAACAGTGAAGAACAGACAGAAAAATGTTTGTTTTAGTATCAGCATTCGCCCTGTAATCAGGAGATCAATTCCTGTTGATGACAAACGTGGTGTTTCTCACAGTTTCTTATTATACAGTATATTATTATGTCAGCTACGTCCAACTGTTGTAACCAAGTTATGTGTATCTATCTAAATGTTTGTCCTCCAAAACCGAAATAGCATTCCTATCTGAAACAACAGACCATACTTAGGCATTAATAATAATAATAATAATAATAATAATAATAATAATAATAATAATAAAAGTAGTAGTAGTAGTAGTACATTTGTTTTCTGAGGAAAAACTACCGCAGTTCTTTTTGTTAGATCAGCACTGCAGAAAATAAAGCTGATTTTGCTTTTAGGCATGAGACTAGTCATTAGATTAGTCAGTGAAGAGATCAAGGGTGGCAATGTGAAACACATGCTGGAGTCTAACACAACCTCAAACACATGCTGGAGTCTAGCACGGTCCCTGCCTGCTATCAGTTCTTCTTAAACGACTCCAACACCCTACACAGTTCTTTCATGCTCTGATACGAGCTGGACATGGTATTGGAGCTTAGCAAAGAAACAGTGTGAACCCATTTCATCATTTTTAGCTGGCTGTTCCAGCAGGTGGCATAGGCAGCCTAAAGTGTCCTTCCAGTAGCTCAGGAGGTTTTTGGAACTTTTAATGGAGCCAGCTTGATCTATGGCATCACAAACCACAAACAGTAGAGTGTATTTTCCCCCGGGTGGGAAGTCAAAACTTTAAAATCAAAAGTCTCGTTCTGTTATTCGTCTTTACTGACAACCGCACAGAGGAGAGTGAATGATTTCATCAAGTCTGAGGCATTAACAGTCACAATGAATGTTTTATGTTTCAGGAATATTCTCATACACTCACCAAATGTGCCATCTAAAGCACTGACAGCTTACCATCACACCTTTTAGTGTAAAATATATAGTAGAATGACTTGCCATGCAATAGACAGGTTTTCTGCATCTGATGTATTGAATGTAAGTGATTTTTACAGTGGTTACACAGTGAGAGGTTCTAGCTGAGGTTCCTCTGGGAAGGTGTTGTGAAAATATGTACAGTCTATAGTATTACAGAAAATATAATAATTAATCACTGTTATTTATAATGTGGTTTATCTGAAACCCAAAGCAGTTAAATAAGCACTGAAATGTAAAGACAGAAAAATAGAACAAACTATTGTAATAATAGATTTTTAAAATTTATTATTGGAAGAAAAACATTGTTGTCTAATGTCTAAGGATGTGTGTATGATGTATAATTTTCACGTCTCCATCTATATCCATCTAAAACAGATCACATCACATGACCCATCAAGGCCCATATTCCTGCTCATAGTCACTGGACTTCTGATTAGACTTACCTGTTCAAACATCGCGAAGTCTTGCTTCTGGTGTTTACTAGTGAGATTACTGAGCATGCTTATTCTCGTTTGATTATTTTCCTATAACAGCATGCCCCAAAGTGTTTTATGTTATAGCAGTTATAAATAGTTGTTTGCTGTCCAGATTCTATTGAAGTTAATAAGATGAAAAACTGTAGCCTTGCACCAAGAAACCAGAATGCTCAAACTTCTCTGTCCTGAAAGACTCTCTCATGGTAGAAAACTCACTGAATGTTCCAAAGCTCTGACACTGGAGACTCCTTCCTTCTGTATGAGTTGTTGTTATAGAAATGAGAACAGAATTTCGAAAGAGTGCATTAATATAAACCTGTGATTTGAATTAGAGCTGGCACTACAGTCAGAGCTGCTGTTATAGACAATGACCTAGTGACCAATCAGAATTGAGAATTCAACAACACGGTGGTATAAATTAATGTATACATCATATTGAAATAAAAGCAAGAGAAGAGTATGTGCTTTTCCCCTATTTATTAAATTTTAATTCCTTACATTCAAATTTGTAATGAATTTCTGCGTCTTGTTTGCCATGTGCTGTTGTTCACCTCCTAAATACCAAGTGAATTTGGATATAAGGGACGTTGAAATGCATAATCCTGTTGTCTGAAGCTGTGGGTTAAATTTTCTGATGCTGTTTCTGTCCAGATTCTAATTGGTGTAATAGGTATAGTTGTATGGAAGGTTCTACTCCTTTCTCTTGGCGCCGAAGAAGTGGGTTGTCAACTTCTTGCCTTTGTTCTAGAGTTGTGTCTCCTGTGGGGGGAAAAGGGCTTCTGAGTTGTTATTCATCACTGGTGGTTCTGTTCCAGCTCGACAGTCTCCAGTGGCAGCAGTCCATCTCACTATCATCCATCATTATCCCAAAGACGTCAAACAGGGAGCTGGGTATGCCCTTACAACAACGTTGCAATTAAACCTGCTTGTTTCATACCAAGTTATAACGCACATCATTGTGCAAATGGATGAAATGTGGTGTCAGAAAAGTGAGAAATCCCCTGGTTTCCATGTATCTGAATAGAAAGTTGCTGAAAGACTGGAATGTATCTGTCAGTGGACTCAAAAGAGTTTGCAATCTCTCCAGGCGAGGCTGATTTGTCCAGGCTGTTTAGGACTCCGCTGTCCTTCTCCTCACACTGTGCAGGACAGAGAGACTGGCATTGCCTATTACTGAGTGTAAACCTGTGTGTGCGGGCTGTCCACAGGAGACCTGTCGATACTCTGAGCCATATAGGTTCTGGCAGTCTTTCTTCGGGGACAACATTTGCCTTGAAGTACTGTCTTTCCTCATCTTCAATGTCAGCCTGTGGGTTGGAAGACAACATATGTTCTCTTCATGTCCTCCAGACATGGCTGAGCCACTCGCATGGAGTGTTGTAGGACTCGAGCACTTCGTATCTTCGCTCTCTTTCCTCCCTTAGTTAGAACAGATGGTGCAAATTACCATGGTGGCGATGCTCAAATGTACTTTGACAAACATAAAGCGGCACCCCTGCGTTGCAACGACAAATTCATTAATTGGAGTTGGGTAAGCTGGTGATTTTTTAAAAAAAATTTTTCTTCTGAATGCCTTTGCACAGCATGAAGGCCTGTCTGCAAATCACAGATGTAAAAGATTAATCTGTCGCCTTCAGGTAGGTGAGATGAAAATCAATACCTAGGATGAGTACCCCTTACTGTTTAGAGTTTTGAATTCTCTCCTCTTTAAAACGGAAAAAAGAGCAGGCGAAGCCTTCTGTGTCCTTGAATTGGACCGTGCGATGATGACTCCTCTGGCTACAGTAATTATGGCAGCTTGAGAAATGGCCTGTGACATAGTGATACATCTCACTCATCTACTCACCATATGAAGTCATTGATTTCACCACCCAGGAGTCTCGCTAAATGCAATCAGTTTAAAAAGTTCCACTTCAATGCAGAGCAAGGGTTATACTTTGTATTTGTGTTGACTAAGATGGACTGAATACATGGTCTAAATTTAGAGCATGTAGGATTTACCATTTAAAATTTTTAGGTAAAAAAATGAACAGGATTTTCAAATATTGTAAGTTAGTTGCTTATGCTTTTTATTACATAAATAAATACAAATATATTTGACCAGTTTTTTTTTCGACCACCGTCCAGAAGACACTATGTAATGCCTAGGGCAGAAAAGAATATTTACAAAATATCATTTTTACCTACTGTGATTGGATATATTAATCATAATAATAAGGTTTAATGATTTTCTAAAGTGTCTAAGTGAAAGGAGAACACTTGTAGTTGTTGTTTATACTGGCATTAATTTCCTTTGTATCTATGTCTTTTTGTCTTATGTTGTTGGTTTTAATATTTGTGCTGTATTGTATGTTTTTTATATTTTTGGTGTGGTCAAAGAGAAATTTCAACCTCGGTTGACAAAGTTGTATCGTATTGTATTTTTGCTTTTTTTTTTGCCTAATTCCGAATGAGTGCTTATAAGTAACCATCATTTAATTTTTAAACACTGCATGCAGGTCCCACAATTGAAGCATTATGTGGCTCAGGAAGCTTGTAGATGTGCGAATGCTCCGGTGTTAAGCGGACATTTGTTCATTCATTTGTGATCCCGCTCGCTCCTCACCCGCACGGTGTCCTCTGCTCTCCTCACTATTCAAAATTAATCCCAGCCTCAGCTCTGAGGGCACTGCCAGATATTAACACAGCAATAAGAGGATGAATTTTTGATGGAAGGCATTCTGAAAGCGTTAATATTAGACCATTATCAATAAGAGGTCAAATTAAAGTGATATGAGAAGTTTTTTTTTTTTTCAGCTCAGATCATAATCTGATATTTTGATGATCATTGTTACTGGAAATTCTTTATTTCCTTTTGTCTTTTTTTTTTTTTTTCCTTTTGATCTATTGTCTGTTTAGGTGTAATAGCGTTTGCATATAAATTGTACAATCACAGTAAATTACATACAGTTCATTGATATCTAATTACTTTGTAATATACGTAACAATATGGTTTTAATTCTTAAGTAATTTTTGCAATATTACCATAAACTTATCTGACCTATTAACCTAAACTAAGGATTATATTTTCCTCCACTATATTCTAAATATATAACAACCTTCTTCCATATTTTCTAGCTACCTCTTCAAAGTCTCGCTTTCTCCTTCTTTTTTGTCTTTTCTCTCCATTAATCTTTTACAGAGGTCCTGATATCATCCATCTCCCTGGTTGTGGGCGATTCCCGTAGGGTAAATGACTCCAGAGGCCCACATGGCCTTGCTCTGTATCAGATTGACCTGCGTCTTGTTTGCCATTTTGTGTACACCGCTGTTTATTTAACGAGGAGCAGAGTGAGAGGGCCTTGCAGAGATGCTCCTCTGATGGTAGCTTTGACACACTGCTTGAATAATAACCCTCATTATGGAGCAGCTGACAGCTCCTGAAAAAGCTGATTTATGAATATGCTGGGAGCAGAGGCCCAGTGCTTTCCCCTGCTCTCTGTTCTCCTCTAACATACAGCCTGCTTACACTGCTGATGCTTTTTCTCCTCTCTCTTCTTCTCTCCTCTCCTCTGCTCTGCTCTCCTCTCTTCCTCCACTCTCTTCTCCTCTCCTCCTCCACTCTCTTCTTCTCTCCTCTGCTCTGCTCTCCTCTCTTCCTCCACTCTCTTCTCATCTTTTCTCTTCTCCTCTCCTCTCTCCTCCTCTCCTCCTCCACTCTCTTCTCCTCTCCTCTGCTCTGCTCTCCTCTCTTCCTCCACTCTCTTCTCATCTTTTCTCTTCTCCTCTCCTCTCTCCTCCTCTCCTCCTCCACTCTCTTCTCCTCTCCTCTGCTCTGCTCTCCTCTCCTCCACTCTCTTCTCATCTTTTCTCTTCTCCCTCTCCTCCTCTACTCTCTCCTCCTCTCCTCCTCCACTCTCTTCTCCTCTCCTCTCCTCTCCTCTCCTCCTCCACTTTCTTCTCATCTCCTCTGCTCTCCTCTCATCTCCTCCACTCTCTTCTCCTCTGCTCTGCTGTCCTCTCGTCTCCTCTCCTCTCCTCTCCTCCTCCACTCTCTTCTCCTCTCCTCTCCTCCACTCTCTTCTCCTCTGCTTTGCTCTCCTCTCCTCTCCTCCACTCTCATCTCCTCTCCTCTCCTCCACTCTCTTCTCCTCTCCTCTGCTCTCCACTCCTCCACTCTCTTCTCCTCTCCTCTTCCACTCTCTTCTCCTCTCCTCTCCTCCTCCACTCTCTTCTCCTCTGCTTTGCTCTCCTCTCCTCCACTCTCTTCTCCTCTCCTCTCCTCTGCTCTGCTCTCCTCTCCTCCTCCACTCTCTTCTCCTCAGCTCTGCTCTCCTCTTGTCTCCTCTCCTCCACTCTCCTCTCCTCTCCTCCTCCACTCTCTTCTCCTCTCTTCTGCTCTGCTCTCCTCTCTTCCTCCACTCTCTTCTCATCTTTTCTCTTCTCCTCTCCTCTCCTCCTCCACTCTCTTCTCCTCTCCTCTCCTCTCCTCCACTCTCTTCTCCTCTCCTCTCTCCTCTTCTCCTCCTCTCCTCTCTTCTCCCTTCTCCTCTCCCCGCTCCTCTCCTCCACTCGCTTCTCCTCTCCACTGCTCTCCTCTCATCTCATCTCCTCTCCTCTTTTCTCTCCTCTCTCCTCTCCTCTTCTCTACACTCCACTCCTCTCTCATTTGCACTGCTCTCTCCTGCTTTCCTCTCTTCTCCCTTCTCCTATCCTCTCTTCTCCTGTCCTCTCTTCTCCTGTCCTCTCTTCTCCTGTCCTCTACATTCCACTCTCCCACTCTCTACACTCCTCTCCTCTACACTCTCCAGTCTACTCCTTTCCTCTCTTCTCTGCTCCACTTTTCTCCACTCTCCCCTCCCCACCCTCTCTGCTCCTGTCCACTCCTCTCCTCTTCTGATTATATCTCCCTCTTCACTCCACACCTCTCTCCTCTCCACTACTCTCCTACCATTTGTCTTCTATTCCTTATTTTCCACGCCACTCCTTTCTTCCCATCTCCTCTATTCCCCTCTCGTCTCCAGTCCACTCATTTGTTTTCCCTTCTTCTCCTCTACACATCTCTACACCCCTTTCTTCTCCACTTCTCCACTCCTTTTGCGCCTAATAAATGGATTGGATGGTTTTAATGCAAACTGTCAGGAAATCTTACTTTTTTTGCAAACAGTTTTTGCAGAATTCCCCCCCCCCCTTTTTTTTTTTGTTAGGTGGTTTTATTCCTACACTGACTTTTTGATTGCACAATGCTCAAAGGCAGCGTTAGAGAGCAGTCTTCCTTTAACTTGGTCAGTCCTCCATGAAATTTTAAACTTACCCATGAGATTAACCCAATACATATTAACCCTTTTTAGATATTGCCCATATCAAAGAGAGCTTAAATAAAAAATGAGATATGTATTTCACTTTTTTTGGCTGCCCCAGCAGAATCAATTAAGTGGGCAAGAAAGGGGCTCTAGTGGAAGGCTGAGGGCTTGGACAAGGCCTTGACTGGGGGTTGAGGGAGGGTTGAGATATATATATATATATAACTGCTGTGCATAAACAGTAACCAGCTGAATCAAAAACAAACCTTCAGATAAAGCTATAGTGGCCTGTCAGATTATTGCCGCACTGCTCCTGATTTAAGACTGGCCCAGTGAGACTCCGTGCTAAAGCTACTTCCTGACCAGCCTACTACACTAATGCATATGCAACGATTGCACGGACAAACCGTAATAAGGTGGTGTGAACAGCCTGTCATTTGCTGTCTGTTGAAGACTAGGTGGAGGAAGTGTTTTTTTCCCCTCTACTGCAGCACTTTTCATTAGTGTGGTAGTGTGGCACGAAACTGAGAGGAATTTAATGACTTGTATAAATTACTTGTAACACGCAAGTTCACTTTGTATGAATGCTCTTAGTTTGCTATTTATTTATTTATCTGTACCACTTATCTTACACAGGGCCACGGGGAGCCTGGAGCCTATGTCAGGGGACTCGTAGATCAAGGCAGAGTGTCAACCCATCACAGTGCTCAACTGCACACACACACACACATATATACGCACACACAGCCATTCACAAACTACAGACAATTTGGAAATGCCAATCAGCCTACAACACATGTCTTTGGACTGGGGGAGGAAACTGGTGTACCCGGAGGAAACCTCCGAAACACGGGGAAAACATGCAAACTCCACACACAGTGGGTGGAGGGGTGAATCGAACCCTCAGCCTCGGAGGTCCAGGGCAAATGCGCTAACCACTAAGACACCATGCCCCCTATTTATTTATTTGTTTATTTATTTGTTTGTTTGTTTTGTTTATTTATCTTATACTTTCTATTAGAACTAAGCACTGTATGTAGTGTTGTAACACAGTGATACTCTCTGTATCTGTTTAGTGCTCCAAATACCCATATCTGTATCAGTATTTAGATTTTAAAATATTAAATTAATTATTAACAAAACATTTAAATCGATTATATACGTCTATGTAAATTATATATTAGTTAATTAAATCAGTTATATTAGAAATCATTAAGAACAGACCAGAAATAGGGAAGAAGGAAGACTTGTACGCGTACACGCACACACACACACACACACACACACACACACACACACACACACACACACACACACACACACACACACAGTTTTCTAACTATCCTGCGAAGACTTTCCATTGACACAATTATCTATGCAGCTAATTAATAATATTCGACAGCTAAATCTAAGCCTAACTTTCACATCAAAAACCAAATTTGGTTCTTTTATTTTTTTATTTTTTTTATTTTTTTTTATCAAAGCCACACCTTTTGTTAAAAAGTAAGGACAAGCCAAACTTTAGATAAACCTATCCATGTGGGGACATTTGATTCCCATCAAGATATCAAAACACCCCCCTCCCCCTGGCCCCGCAACACACACACACACACACACACACACACACACACAAAAAAAAAAAAGCTATACATGGCAATGCCACTGCTTTAAGATTTATTACTCAACATCCATAGGTCAAAGTTTTCATACTCCAGTTTAACCTTCTATTAACCACCCTATAGATATGTAGAGTTTTCTATCCCATGTCTTCTGTTCTTCAGGCATTTAATTAAATTGTATCAAAAGATGAACTCCATCCTCTGTCTCCATTAGCGCACAGTCAGTTGTGCTTTCACATGTCCAGCAACTGACACAGCTCAAACTACTAGTCCTTAAACAAGACATAACATTTTTTGATAATGCAAGTATTGTTTTGATAATAAGAAAACACTGCGGCTTTACTCCTAATATGCTGCAGCGGTGAACATCACCTTTCTTCCTTTGAGCACGTGCTGCAAAATGAATGGCATGTGAGTTAGGTTTTATTGCTAGTGTTATTTGCTGTTAATCGTAGCATATTAAGGGTATATTTCTTCAAGCTTCCCCCCTCACCCCCAGTCTCTGCTTAAACTGCATTGAAAGTGGCAGGCCAAATGAATAAACAGCATGTATTTACCCTGCATTATCACACTGTCAAGCGCACTGTTGTGCTAATGTCTGCCTCTCCTCTGCTGTATTTATGGCACTCATCCCGCGCCTGTTATTTATTATTTGCCTCATCGCTTTTATTATCTCACAGCCTCTCGGTAGCTCTTGATGCATGGGTCCTCCTCTGAATTTTAATTTCAGAAATGTGCGATTATTTCTGCCAGGCTCCTATCAGAGACTGTCCTTCATGCTACACTCTCAATGATGGATTAACACTTGGCTGCTTAATGAATGGGCCTCATAAGATGTTAATGCTGTTTTAAGGTGCAATTTCTATTAATTTTCTAGTCTGCAAATGCCCCCTTCCCGCCCTTTTTTTTTTAAATTTTTTTTTTTTTATAATTCTGGCACTTATTTTCACACACATCATTTCCTCAGTTTGTTTCAAAATCACTGCTTTTAATTTAACACCTAAAGTGTGAGAATGTATTACGATTTGTATAAAACCACCGTTAGGCCTATATAGAGAGAGATGTGAAAACATGTGAAAACATTCATACCACGATGGCCCCTAAAGACTCACTTACTTCCTGCACATAACTCTAGCGGAATGAACGTTTTAACAAATAAAAATAGAAGCGTAAATTGACGGGGGTTTTTTTTACCCAGCATGGTCCGATTTGAGTATATTTGTTTGCTAAGCTCGCCGCTGGATTTGATCCAGCACAGTGTGAGCATGGGAAATAGTTTATATGCAGTTCAGAGAAGGTTAGTATCTGTACAACATTCCAATAAAAGAGGTTTAACAACACCTCTTTTTATTGGTAAATACTGTAATTTTTTCATTCTAACAACAGATACCTATTTAAGTTGTCTTGCCAAGCCAGTGTAAATTACAGTATAGTGGGCTAAGCAAAAGCCCTGGTTATAAAGCGCCATGCTTCAGAACGCCCAGGCGTGATAGCTAAATTACTGCATGCACTCCAAGCCAGGTGTTTGAATCCAGAGCGTGGAGACACAGCGTCTTCCCGCTGCACTGGATAGATTATTCTCAAGCGTCAGAAAAGAAAGAGGATTATTCCTGTGCAAATAGAGTTGTCAGTTTGGAAACTTCAGATGCAGGCATCTTCATCTTGGCATAGTTGTAGAATCAGTGTGCTTGTATTGGCAAAGCAATCACTCCCTAATGAAGAATCTTACCAGCTGAAGGTGAGCAAGGTCCCGTCTAAACTTTTACCCTCGTGTAGCACTCTGTATGCTTTGCCTCTCTTTTTTTAATAGCCTCCATCCTGCTTGACCTCTCAGAGGCAAGTGATAATTGTATGCAATGTCCTCTTCCTCCGTCTATTAAAGAGGTCAAGAGTGTGAGTGAAGTGAGTAGCGTTGACCTCTGAACCAGCAGACTAAAGATAGACTCCATGCAGCGACCTGTTGTAGGGAAGAGCTCTTTTTACTAGTCTTATTATGTTCACCTCTGCTCTACACTGGAGTGCATCCTATCCAGCATTAATCTGGTGCAGAGGTAAATTTCTGTTGCTGTGAGTAGTGGGTCGTATTGAGTGAATTCGAGTCGAGTGAATTTAATACAGAAATTGTGCTTATTGGTATTCATTCCTTAGATGTACCTACAGGCTTAGGCATTATTCAGAAATATGCAAGACTTATTTTTCTTGCATGACTGGTTCGAATGAGGAGCATTATTAAATGAATCCAGTGCATGACAATTTGATGTAACCACAAAATGTTATGTTGAAACATATGTTTTGGGTTGTAAATACACTAAAAACATATGGAATGCCATTTGAGGCTAGTATATAATATATAAAAATAATTCATAGTGTGGTCCACTTTTTTTTTTCCCACACAAGAGAAAAGCATCTTAATTCAAGACATAGCTTATCTTGAGGACTGTTTTTTTTTTAATGGTTAAAATTATGAACCACGCCTAAAACAGACTGTAAGTGTATCAGAAGAGTGCTGAGTCAGCTTATCCTTCAAACCATGTTAACATAACGTCATATTTTACTGACTTGATAAAATAGCTTGTATCCCGCGCACATGACACACATTCGCCTGTTAGTGCACTATATAAAACAATAAATTGCCAAATAATATGATTAGCTGTTTTATAAGCTGCTGAATATTGTGGGTGGAAGCCATTTTGTTCAATTAAACCAGATTGGCGTAATTACTGTGATGATTACAGCTAGGACTATTCATGCAGCAATATACTAGCAAAATACTACTCATTATGTTGCCGTTGTCTCGTTCGTATATCATCATATTAGTCTTTTAATTTTTCATTTGTAAATCTTTTGTAAATATTACATCATATTACATTTGACAGCAAAGGGAAAAAAAAACGTATATTTAAGTATATTTCCTTCTTCAGTTCACATTTTAACACTGATTTGTTGGGGCTTAAAGGCAAGTGCTTGTGTTTAAAGTCTGTGGTCTAGACACTAATGAAAAGATCACATCTCAGACACTTTTACTCAAGAAAAACTTGAACTGCATGCAGGCAATTTGTACAAGCTAAAAGACTTTATCTGGTGCATAACCCATCTCTGAATACACATAACTTTCCCTGTATAAATATTGATGTAACTTTAGGACATGAGTAGCCACCTCTGAATACAGGTCCTATGTTTCTAAGTGTTTCCTGTCTAATTGGTTGAACAGAGTGAATGTGGGAACTTCCACAGGTGTAAGTCAAAATATTGTATGTGGAACCAAATTAGCTGCACCTGGAACTATCGTGTGCTTTAAGTAATGGGAATTCAATGCTCTTGTGCCTCATTTCAGCGCTAGTTTTAGCAGTCAGGAACCATCCACTCTGGTGTGTGTGTGTGTGTGTGTGTGTGTGCGTGTGTCAGGTGAGAGGGTTTCCTGCCAAACGTGGTGGCTGGATATACCGCAGCAGGGTGCACTCGCTGGAAAAGGTCACACGTTTGAAGGGATGGCCATTATGTTTGTGTCACCGTATGATGATGTATCACTGCAGCCGGGCTCTACCTGACACACGGCGGGCATGAATATGATTTCAGAGAGCATTAAAAATTCAACAGGCTTACCTAATTATGCTCTAATATTCAGATGTGGGGCTGCACAGCACAGCAGCAGGCTATCTGGAATCAATTCTAACGTTATTTAGTTTGAATAGTCAATAAGGTATAAAGTGTGAGATCTGACAAGCAAAGATACAGCACTTCAGTAATGATCTTACATTGTTTGTGCATGCTTTTCTGACTAGTGTGCCCTCAGCCATGTATGCATTTTGCACGTATTCACTCACACAAGTCTGTTCATTTACCAGTGCAGCTGTTGTGTAATAAGTTGGCATGTGTGGCATGTAACGTGAGTAAAATCCTTATTTACAGTCCCTGTCTTGCCGTAGGCCCAGGGCTTTCACTTAAGACACAGAGAGAAGCAGGGATTACACTCAAGATAAACACTATCTCTGAGCACAGACGGCTTCAGAGTGGAGCACTGCGCTTCTCTGCATTGTTCCTGAGTTAAATCAATTCCCCCAGGCATTCAGCTTGCCTTTCCGAGCCCACTGATCAAGCCCAGTTACAAACAGCCATCATTTGCATGAGGGAAAAAAAAAGAAGCTTTTTTTGAAAAAAGAGTCAGGCGCATTATCAATATTACAAAGTGTTGCAGGTAGCTCTACTGAAGTCAACAAGGAGCAGAGCTTTTCATGTCTTTGCGCATTGATTTAACGCTCCTTAAAATGAATTGCAGATCAATTGGATTACCTAGAGGCAGATTTAATGAGCTCCACACCACGGTGGATGTTGTGGTCTCCCACCATCTCCACAGAGACACCTAGCTTTCTCTGTGAAATGATTTTCAGCAATGATGGTAATTTCCTACCATGGTCAGTACTCAAAAGTAATTGTAACTTTGTATGAAGCGAAGGGAAAATGTCCATTTTTGCTTCATATTTGAGTCGCACATAACCTGCTCAGCCACTGGTTCCCTTTCAAAAGTTTGCTTTTTTGTGTTTAAGCTTCCTCATTCATGCTTTCCTTCAGCACACCCACATACACATTATAATCCAGTTCTTTACCACCGCTATCAGTTCTTATTCTGCCAGCTTTCCAGGCAGGACCTCCACAGCCTGAACTCATCTTGGCACTTTTATACTCTTTTCTTCTTTAGCAAGCAAATTTTTTTGTGACTTTCCCCCCCATCAACTCAATAGCAGGATAAAAATGTTAACTTTATTTAGCTGTTCATCGACAGCTGCACTAAAAAAAAGCTTAATTCAAACAGTTCCATGTGAATGAATTGAGTCGCATTAACACAGTTTGTTTTTGTATATCCAACATGATTTGATTGTGTATTTTTAAAGGCTTGAATAAACTCAAACCCTGTGTTCTCACTCGAGCTCAAGATTGAACCCGGGTCACTGGCGTTGTGAAGCAGCAAAGTTACCCGCCACGCTATCATGCCACACATGCTTTATTTACATTTACATTTATGGTATTTGGCGTATGCCCTTATCCAGAGCGACTTACAATTATCTGATTTTTTATACTCCTGAGCAGGTGAGGATTAAGGGCCTTGCTCATGGGTCCAGCAGTGGCAGCTTGGTGGTGCTGGGATTTGAACTCATGAACTACTGAGCTACCACTTCCATGGACAATTTGGAAATGACAATCAGCCTACAGCACAGGTCTTTGGCCCCGAGGAGGAAACCGGAGAACCCGGAGGAACGCTTTATAATGTAATTGGATCATGCTAATATTAGGTGAAATGATCACACTATACATAACTGGAACTAATGATTTCTAATTAATAACTTAGAAACTTAGTAAATTTAGTATAAGCAATGAAATCACATTTTGATGAGAAACACTATCTTTTATGTAAACTATATTTAATATATTCTCATAGATCTGACCACTTTTTTCAGTGTGGGATCAATGCGATTCTTGCTGTGTGCTAATCAGCCTGCATTAGGATCATGTAATTACTGGTTCAGGGTACATAGGTGTACATTGGAGTTTAGGCCCAGCTGCCAGCTTGTGTTTCACCATGTTTATATCCGGGGAAAGAGACTGCTGTGGCAAGACAGCTGATATCATTAGTCCCCTCAGCTACTGTTCTTTTCCATTGTGCAGGGCTACTACTAAGCAAGTCTTAGTCAGAAGCAGAAAAAGATAGTGAATTCTCTAGACAGTTCAAGAACATTTCCCCCCATATTTCTCCCCAATTTGGTCACCTGCCAATTCCCACCCACTAGCCAGCTCTCCCCATCATATAACAGCTAACAACCGGTAGATTGAAGGCCAACATGCGTCCTCCAAGACGTATTGAGCCAGCCAACCGCAGGGCAGTGTAACACACTTGGATGAAAATGCTGTATGCCCTCTTCCTTACTCATGATCTGCCATTACAATTTTTCATTTTTTAATGAACGATGAGTCATGTTTTTGAATTATTTAGAGTTATATCTAATGGAATTTTCACGAGACAAGTTCCTGTTATCATATATATTATAGGAGCTATAAACAGACGTTCCCTAACCGGCTTTTTTTTCTCTCCCTTGACATTAATACATGTCACAGTTATGTTACACAGAAACCTGTCAGATCTGCTGTTGTAGAAAATAATCAACCCCTTCTGACCAACCAGATTCAAGAATTCTGCAGGCTGTGGTATAAAGCACATTATTACCAGTGTCCAAAGAATTATAAGCACAGTAATAAAGATTTATGAGAAAGGGCTTCATGGAAAGTGTTACTGAAATAAACCTTTTAGCTTTATTGTGTATTTACCCTCGATCATTCTGTTGTGTGTATCGAAGACGTGTGTAAGTCCATCATCACACACAGGCCTTGGGCAGTTTTACTGCCTTTACAGGCTTCATCAATGTCATCGTCTGTACTTGTTTTTTTAAATAGTACAATTTGTGTTAGAGAAAGCCGCCTTCTTTCTTGTCTTAGTCAGAGTGCACATTAGTACTGTAGCTGTAGTGTATTGTGATACTCTGATGAAGTGTATTTGCCACTTAATGAGAAGTGAAAATTGAGCGGCTGCTAAGACTATTCCCAGAAATCATGTCTGCATCCACCCAAATTCAAATTCAATCACACAGTAGCACTATCCATGCTCGAAATACCACCCCCTTGTTGACTTGATTAAGGTAAGTGGAATCAGTTCAGAGCCCTTACACACACACACACACACACACACATACACACACACACACACACAGCACTTTCTACACATCAACTTGCACGCACATACACGTATATGCACGCCCAGCACACAGAGTAGAAGAGCTCATGAGTATGGCTGTGAATTCAAAGCCTAATAATTGGACCAAGGTGTTTAGCCTGATTTTAATGTGTACCGTGCATGCTAAAACCCCACGATTATGCCATGAGGGTCCATTTAAAGAGCACTGCTGCTCCAACGATGAAGAAACCGCGTCAACAGCACGTCGTACCCTTCCATTATCGTTTCGGTCCCCACTCCTATCCTGCTATTTGTTCCCATTAAAAAGCCGACGGGAAGGATTGCAATTCATTCGGCGCTATTGTATGGGTTAATGTACACTACTAAGTGCCAGTATATCGAAGCAAACCTTTGATTAAATGTATTTGAATCACAAAGAAACAGCGAGATCTCTCCATTGCCTTTGTTAAGGAGGGCTTCATTGTGCTACCTGCACATGCTGACTTTTATTTGTGCTTTCAGGAGGCCTTTTTGTACTTGTTCTAAGAGCCAGCCCGAGCCAATAGTTAATCAGATCAACTTGAATGAAAGGCTTTCCTCTTAGATTCAACTTTTTATTTTAATAATAATAGTAGTAGTAGGAACATGTGAGGATTTATTTTATTTTTTTATTTTTTTTTTTACAATTTGAATACTTAGAAAAAGAGTTTAGAGCTGTATTTAATGCACTTTGTTCATCAAAAATATAATTAAACATCTGTTTCCTCTATATGTGTACATATAGAGGAAATGCTAGATTTATAACCATCAGAACAAACGAAAGGTGAATCTTTTCCTTTCCAGACTAACACAAACGGTCCTGAGTCAATCACAATTTTGCTCGTTAGATAAACCAGAGAGATCTGTGTAAATAATTGTACTGCTAAAAGAGAGGGAAAGGGATGACTTTAAAAAAAAAAAAAAAAAAAAAAAAAAAGTTGCCTTAAAAACCCTAGCAGTGAATAGGGCAAATTCAAGAGGATTGTTCAGCCATGCCAAGAAAGGCGTGCAAATCTATGTAAGTATCACACTGTTTGCATAATAGATTAGAAATTAGCATTTTTGTTCATTTTCCATGTATGCACAGCACCCTGGAAGAAAAACGCTCCATGCATATCAGATCAGCCTGCCTTCCATTTTGCGCAGTATATTATTTGACAATCTAAAATGTGTAATTTGCATGAAATTGCTTAATTAAAACACAGTCACTGGGGGTATTAATTTCTTTGTCTGCCGGGCGGAGTGCAGAGCAGGCAGATGTAAAAGGCCTGTCAGAGAGGACTGTCAGCCTGGGAGAAAGGCGAGATTGTGGCAGTACAGCGTGTGAGTGCTGGGGAGGGCACTGCGGCTGCCTGGCATGGGCGCGCCTGGTAAACTCAGGACACTGCACTGAAAACATATTGAAAGAGAAGAAGTGGCGAGAGGACTGGCACAGTGCCGAGACATGAGCTCTGAGGATGTGTGACAGCGGGACGCAGACCTAGACATACGCACTGAGACCGCTGTTAAACCCAAACTACTCAGCACATTCTCTCTGTGTCTCTCTCTCTCTCTCTGTCTCCCCCTCTTCCCATCTCTCTCTCTCTCTCTGTCATACTATCTCTCTCTCCAGTTCTCTCCATTTCTCTCCATCACTCCCCCTCACCATTTCTCTCTCTCCTCTGCATCTCTCTCATTCTGTCTTTTCCTTTTCTGTATCTCTTCAATCTTTTTTTATCTCTCTCCCTTTGTTTCTCTCCATCTCTCTTTTTCCATCTCTCTCTCATTTCTCTCTATCTCTTTATTTCCCTTTTTGTCAATTTATTCAGTCTCTTTCCACCTCTCCCCCCCTCTCTGTCTGTCACACACACACACACACACACACACACACACACACACACACACACACACACACACACACACACAGTATATTATCAAGGTAACGATGTAATGTTTCATTTTCTTCATCATTTCAGACATTTGAGATAGAAAATAACAAAATGTAAGTTTTAATGACACGTCAATTACTCTTGCTATGTTTGATAACTATAAATGAATAACAATATAAATAAAAGGGGATTTTTGTCTCAGTTCTTGTGCTTAGGCCACTGAAACACAAAGAAATAAAATGGTGGTTCATACATGGACACACACAGATTCATACAGGAACTAAATCTATTGGCAGAGGATGACAGTGTCAGATGAAATCTCACATTTATAGTTTGTGGAGTGTCGCTGTAGCTTCCGCTCCGTACCCTTTTGTCTTAAATATCAAAGCCAACACAGGCACGTTAACATTTTAATAATTCCTCAGCTTCATAAGGGGAGCGTGTACAACGGGGTGGGAAAAAGGGTGCAATGTAGTGAAGTAGCTCATATCGAAATGAAAGCATCCCCTCCCACATAGACTTTTATTCTCTTCTCTCTTCCTCTCTGTCTCTCTCTCTCTTTCTGTCTCTCTCTCGCTCACTCTCTCACATGGCTGACTGGTGGGGAAGGGGTTCCAAATCACAGCCCTTGTACCATTCAGCACATACAAAAGGCCTGCGTAGGGCTGCGCAGACAAGGCCTAATTAAAATCCTTTAGCAGACTGAGTGGGAGAGAGAGAAAGAGTTAGAGAGAGGGAGAGACAGAGGGAGAGAGTTGGGGTTGTAAAGGGGGCCTGTCACTGTGCTAGGGAGTCGACAGCCCCACACACACACACACACATTCACCTCTTTTATGACAGCTCTCCAGAGCAGCATCCTTGTGCACCATTTGCACAGAGGGTCTTAATTGGGCCTTTGATGCCCCTTAGAAAAGTGGTGGAGAGATGGAATGCTGTCGTCCTTCACCGTCACATTATTGTCTCAGATTGTTTATGACATACAAAAGAAGGAGGCCTCTCCTGTATACTTCATTACAGTGTTATCTGGGTCTTAACAGGGTAATGGCATCCCTGACATATGCTCACTAGTTCATTTTCCTCTATATATGTTCTTGGTAATATGAAGGCAGTAGGTGTGTGTGTGTGTGTGTACATAAGGGTGGAGAGGGATGAACTCCTGCTGCCACCGCTGATCAAATGGAACAACAAGGGCAACGCCTGCTAATGCAGGGAGCTGTTGAGCCCTGAGCTTCCTTTTGAAATGATGACGATAATGGATTCAGTCCGCTCATTAATGGAGTCCGAGTGCTCGTTAGAGTGAACAAACAAGCCAGCCTGTCAGCACTGGAAATGCCAAGTGCCGGCAACTGTCTGCATTTTATCTGAGGAGACTTTCGCCATTTACCCATTTCACCCTTTACACACACACACACACACACACACACACACACACACACACACACACACACACACACACACACACAACATCAAAGTCAGTAGTGGGGCTCAGCACAGCACACTCACATGCTTCTTCTAGCCTGTGTCATGAGGTCAAGAGCATTGAAATCGATTCCCTCTCTTCCTGTGCCTCCTGACCCTGGCTTTAGGCTTATACACATATGGTAGTGTGACGGCGAGGGAGTGACTGTTTCGTTAAGCGGCTTAATAGGATATCTCAGCGAGTGTTAATTGCTATTAGTAGTAATCTTCTCAGCTTTTTGTTTGAGCTGATTGGCATGTTATTCGATTGAAATTGTGATGCAGTAGAAAGACCTGGTTATTGACACGTTTTACTTTCAATGAACCCATAGGGAAAAAAAAAAAAAAGCTAGGTGATCGATTCATGCGTTCGTCAATTAAGCATTGGCTGGTCTAGTGTATGAAATGCTGCCTGGGCCTGTAGTGTCTTTCATCAAATGAAAGAAAAATAAAACGACAACATCTTGTCAGGAAGTAGAGAGATCAGAGTAGTGTGGTTCCGCTAGGGCCTGTCAAGGTCTTGCAAAAGTTCTAGCTTCCAAAAACTGCTTTCCGTTTCACTACCAAAACTACTAAAGACCTGTCCTTCAATTACCGCATTCTGATAATGCCATGGAACAGACGTTCTTTGAATTTTTTTCATCGTCAGTGATGTAACCTGTAACCTGTAATAATCGTGTGATGTTGCCGATGCTTTTTTTCTTTCAAGCACAACAAATTGTGAAGTTTTGAACGCTACGAGAGAGCACAGTTTGATTTGATGATGAGAAAGAAAGGCAAATCTCTCCCCAATGAAGAATCGTTTCTCATTAAAGTCAAGCAAAATTATCGGGCTTGCATTAAGAGGCTTTTAAAAAGAGAGATGTATCATGCATGTGGATATGCATAAACATGACCGAGGAGCTTAAGTAAAAAATGAGATCTGATGCCGTACTGAAGACGAGCCCGTGCTTGGAATGCATTTAAATTTAAATATTCATATCATTATAATACTGAGGAATATGTAACGACTGTATGATATTTTATTGAGGAGGTTTTAAAAATGAATGCTGTCCCTACTTCTTAATAAAAATCCTGCCCGAGCTCTTAGTAGTCAGACTGAAGTCATCTCTCTTTGGTGCTACTCCAGTCAAGGCTGCCACAGGTCCTTGGGTACTTACACACACACACACACACACACACACAAACACACACACACACACAGAGCATAGCCAAGCCTTCAAGAGACCCTTGACTTCCAGTAGTATTTGCTTTTGCTTTGAATCCCACCTTTGTTTTGTGTGTTTTTTGAAAGTCACCGACTGGGACCCAGATGCACATTGAGTATATACACACACACACACACACACACACACACACAATTCTACCTTTCATTATATGCGTATCCACAGACGCGTGTCTGTTCAGGCATATAGCACTCGCTGGCATTTCTTTTACACAGATCTTGCACTGGTCATTATATGGAGAGGTGTGATTCGGTTGTGTGAGCGGTGTGAGGCACTGATTGTGTAGGAGCAGAAGCAGATCCGATGTGTGCTGTAGGATGTGACAGCTGTCAGTATCTGGTCCTGTTCGCATCATTTTCACTGGCTTTGTCAGCTATCACTTACACTGCATTTGATATCTGGAAAAATAGGTTTAAAAAAAAACAAAAAAAAAAAAAAACACGAGGTTGTGAAATATCACCTAGAACGGGTGCAGGGGTGTAATTAGCATTTATTGTGTGTCTGTATGTTTTATTTTTAGATTTGTAACATAATTGGGATTTACTGTAATAACCCAAGGGCTACTCATGTCTACATGTTTCCATTGTTTTGTTTTACGTTTCTTCCTGTGTATTTATTCATTTGCAGGATGTTGATAACAGTTTTAGTAAATTAATTTAACTTAAATAATAAATCATTTCAGTCCCCAAATCGACAAATCCGTTATACACCATAGTGCTGTTGGATTCTTGTTTCTGATTGGTCAGAGGTGTTGATTAATTTGCTATAACATTTATTATTCAAATCACAGGTTGATTTGTATGGCAGATAATCTATATAATCTAAGACCAATAATAAGTGGGTAACAAATGTGTCATTATTTAACAAAGAAAAACGTAATTATTGATATGGTGAAGTTTTCTGCAAGGAGAAATTTATGATAAATAAAGGAGTCTCCAATTTCAGTGCTTTGTAACGGTCAATAAGTTTTCTATCATAGAAGTCTTCATCCCATACAAAGATCTCATCAGTTCTCTATGTTAGTGTTTCTCAAAGTGGGTCTGTAAGCGTAGCCAGAGAAAGGGTCCGTGATTTATTGATTGATTGATTGATTGATTTTTTTTTGCAGTGGTGGAAATAACAACTCAGTATCAATATCAAAGTTGTTATATTTATCATGTAGTTTTTAACCTGTTTGACTGCTCCATTGATTTGAATGGGTTTAATCCAAACCTCAATAACTCAAAAAAGTCACCTAGTCCCATAATGTCTACTTGCATCTTATAACAATTTTAATAAAATGTGTTCTGTTGAAGGAAAGGCTCTTTTGGCTCTAATAACTAGTCAAAATATTATTGTAGACATTTAAATCATGTTCATAAAATAAATTTATCCTGAGGGGTAAATTATCCTACGCCTTTAGGCGGTAGGGGTTCCTGGCTACAAAAAGTTTGAGAATCAATGCTCTGTACAGCTTGTGCTTTTCTCTTTTCTGTTTCTACAAGCATGCACCTCGAGCTAGTTTTCGACTGAGCAAGTACAGATTATTACTTGTCATATGAGTATAAGATGTATGCGATGCACGTGTATGAGTTGATCCCAATAAAATCTTGGTTGAATTTTTGAAACGACGATGAACAAAGATCCTCTAACGATAGACCTGCGATTAAAGGACATGACTGCGTTCTGCTTACGTCATCGATCAGTGTGATCTGGGTTCATGCAGAAAAAAAGGGTTGCATAAACAGACACATTTTTCAAAGTGAGTTTAAAGGTAATGAGGATATTTTTCTGTCCATTAGTGTGTTTTGTGTTCATTTTGTCATTGCCACTAGCATATTTGTAACTGCCCTGTGAGTTTTGTGTCAGCTCATCTATGCCATCCTGCTATTGGTGGCTTTTTAGATGAGCATCGTAATAGTAGTAGTAGTAGTCAAACTCTGAGATTTTAATTAAAGATGTCTGACAGTGTCATAACTTGGCTGTCTTTGGTCACAATGGCACTAAATCGCCCACCGATTTAGGAGCATGTCACAGCATTTGTTCTAAGACTGCTGTTATTAAAGGAATTATTTTCCAACATGTAATTTTTGTCTGCGACAGCAAAATCGGGCCGAAAATCATACAGTGTAAATCCAGCTTTACACATAAAACACCCAACATCCTTTGTCTCACCATTCAGTGTGTTTCACCTTTATATTCTCTAATGTGACCACGCTCTGTTCTTCTCTATCTGTAGATCATCACACCTTAATGCAGTGCTAATATCTGCTCAGAGAGAGAGAGAGAGAGAGAGAGAGAGAATAGGAGTAGGAGGAGGGGAGGAGGTGAAAATAAATTGCATTCCCCTCCTAACAGGGAGCCCTCACTAATTATGCTGTTTGAGGACTTACAGAAGCAAAGGCTGCTAAAAGGACCTGCGCTCAGTGAACCCTGAGAGCGGGGCTCCTTCCTGAGCCCAGCCGAGCTCCGCTGCCCCACTTCCTGCCGTTAATTATCTTTTGTTTGCCCTTGATAATCCGCAGCCCGCCGTGCCCATAATGAAGGCTCTGAATCATCAGTAGGAGGAAAAAACAATGGCATTGTCATCACCGCATCATCAGCACATTATAAATAATGAATGAAACGTGCATTAAGCAGCGAGAGGCAGAGTTTATGAAAATGACTTGTGTGAATAGATTAAATTACAACTATTATTACTTCTCCTTTTGATGTAGTGCATCAGAGTAATTACAAAATTGTAAAAAAAAAAAAAAATAATAATAATAATAATAAAAAGCAGAAGGATTCTATCCTTCATGGGTGTTTAAAAAAAAAATCGAATGTATGTTATGGAGGAATCATGTCTCAAGTTGGTGGTACTTGATGTATTATTTTAAATAATATTTTCTTAAAAACATTCACCATGTTCACAAGGAGATCATTAGGGTAAGAATTAGGCAGCCATTTTCCACGTAGTGAGAAGGCAGTATAAGCTCTTTCAGCATGTGTATGGGTGTGTGTGTGTGTGTGTGTGTGAGAGAGAGAGAGAGCGCGTCACACTGAATAAAATCCAAGGGTGTGAAAATCTATCCATTATAAGTCACCTATCTCCGTACCTTTTTATCCCTGATGTCAGTTTATGATCTCCATAAATCTGTTGCTAAAACTTATCAAGTTGCAACATTAGAGGCTGTTGGATCATTAGTTTACAACCCCACCTTGTCCTTTTCCCCCCACAATACACACAAGCCGTCGCTGGTTACGGATTGCACATTCATAAATCTGTTTTTTAGGTCTACGCTGTTACAAATGCTCCATACAAAATGACCGTAAATCCTTTAATATGCACACACACTGGCCTTCATATATCAGTCTTTTAGTGCACTTATGTGTTGGTGTGTTTCACAGATTCCTGCTAGATACACACAATATTCAGTAATGCTGATTTTCTTCATACTTGTGCATATGTTGATAGATGCCAATCAAGCGTAAATTACCGAATGCATTCACGACACATCTGATCTGTATTTAGTGTCGAACACAAAACTCCATAAAAGAGAGCTGAAAATGATAAAATTGTGGCCTTCTGAGTGCGGAGTTCGGTAAATCTTCTAGTAATGCAGCTCAGCCACTGCAGCTCATCAGCTACCACAGACACACACTAACTCTTCCTCCTTTTATACAGCAGCATTTCGAGGCTTTTTTTGTTTTTGCATAGCTAGTCTCGTATGTCTTCTTTTTTTTTTGTCTTGCTTCACAGTTTAACGAATGTCATTAAATTTGTGTGTGCACGTCATATAAATATGCTATATACACTTGATAACATAATCCGTATAAGAATTTGCAGTAAATCGTCAGACACAAACTCAGGAGCTCTTGTTGCAACATTAAATGTTTAACTGGATTGTCAAAGATACCACATTTCTTGTGTAAATGCTGCTGTGAAAATTTACGAATAAATTTGTTCATGTCCTGCTTGATAAATGACACCCAGTGTCAGTAGTAGAGAGCTGCAGAGTATGTACGTCAAGCTGATTACCTGTTAATTAGACTGTCTCCACGTTCTGAAGCTATGGGTCTTCATATTACTACCAGTGTGTGCGTGTGTGTGTGTGTGTGTGTGTGTGTGTGTGTGTGTGTGTGTGTGTGTGTGTGTGTGTGCGTGCGTGCGTGTGAGCTCGAGTCTAAAAGAGATGAACGAGTTGCGATGTAAGCTGACGTTTTCTCATTTGTTCATGGAAGTTTTCAAACTGTGGATATGATGTTATTACTTGTCGGCAGCATTGTGCTGGTGTAATGTGCTATTTGCCATGCCAAGCCTGGGCTTCGCAGATGGAAATTAAGGGGGGAAATTGCCACTAACTACTCAATTACAGCGCTTGATGGTTGTGCTGACCTCAGTTGGCAGCAGTGGCAACACCGGGCCAATCATGTTGCGCAGATGGCATTAAATTAGAATAAGAAAAAGAGGACGACTGCACATATCTGTCGCACAAAGACATTTGAATTACCTCTGATGCTCTGGCTTCATATTGAACAATTAGGTGCAGCAATGGGATTTTATGGGATATTTTGAAGGCAACGTGCATGTTGGATTCAGATCTTGTGGAAAGGCGAGCTGTAGACAATTGGCTCTGGATTTATAATCTGTCAATTAGAGACTCCTTATTCCAATACATGTAATAATATTTCTTAATAATAATACTAATAATACTAATAATAATAATAATAATAATACAACTGTAAATGTATGATAGATATTATGAATTCCACACTGACTGTCATAAATAGCAGATTACCCAGGAGATGTTCAACCATCTTATTTTAATCTAAATCAATTATAGACCTCAGTATTGAATTTCTTCATTCCCAGCCAGACATTTGTTTGTATTCTACCTAGAGAGCAGATTACATCATGATCTGTGTATACACCATATATTATTTATATCAAAATTCTGTGTAGGGGGAAAAAAATTACAATTACTGAAGGCAATGGACTGATTAATTCCATTGAATTTCTGCCTGTAGTCTTGAATGAAACCCATCATTTGAAGCCATTTTCTCAGAACTCCAATCTAAGTGACTTTGTGATAAGCGTTATGATTTAGATATTGTGCTTTATCTGTCTCTTAGAATGTGTGTGTGTGTGTGTGTGTGTGTGTGTGTGTGTGTTATTTTTCCTACTCCCAAATGTCCCTCAACAGACAAATCATCTTCTTGAGGTTATACAACACACACAATTTAAAATTTAAAAGATGTTCTTTACTTTACATAATTGTGTTAATTAAATGCAGTGTGTGCGACTCACCCACACTGCTTAAACCCATCTGTTTCAGCTGCTATTCTTGTGCTTATTCTTATGGCATTATGCTTGATCTTGTTCTTATACAGCAATTAAACTACGTTAAACTACTTTTTAGGACTCTAAATGTGCATTGCTCTAAATTTTATTTTGATGTCTGTTGAATATTGACTTGAAATTTTTTACAATAATAAGAACAGCTCAAGTTTTCTGTGAGCTGTAATTTCATTAACTCCTACATTTAAAAAAAAAAACTGCAAGAAACCGTAGGTTAAAATTTAAATCTCTACCGGTGCTATTGCATTCATCCTTAGAGTTTTTTTTCCTTTTTTTTTTTTTTTTTCTCCAGATTTCCAAAAAGAGATGCAGCTCAGGACATGTTAGTTAACCAGCAGGGTGGACCATCAGAAAGTTACCTTATATTGTCACCTTAAATGAAAACGGAGAGCATTTTCCATGCCGTTAAAAACACCTTCAGATATTTCCTGCAGTTTTGCTTAATGTCTTGTTTTTGTTCCAATTACATGCTAGTTATAGTAAACTGAGCAGCAGATGACTACCTTCCTCACTGCCTGGCACTGAGGTGTTACTGCATTTAGACTAGAAGTTCCAGCGGTTTCAAATACTTATTATTTGAATGCATTGCATTTTCAAATAATTTTTATGATGAATTTTAAAGCAATTTGTCACAGTCCTACTGACGACCTACTGACGACTGTTGTCTTTTTATTATTGGACATTCCCCTGAAGCTTGTCCAGTGACTATGTTTACTCTTAGGAACTCAGCATATTCCTCATCATGTAAGCAAAGGCCGCCGCCTTGGCTCAGGCTCTGTTTATCTTCTGCTCATACAGAGATGTCCTCTGAATAACATTAATCTGTAACTTCAGGCAGCTATAAAGCCTCAATGAGTTCGATGACCATAAATCTCTTGTTTATCACTGGATCAAGTGCACTATTACAAAGGGAAGGAGATAATGAGCTAATTAATATTTGAAACTAATGACTGTAGGAATGTGTAAGTATACAGCATTGATTTGCAGAAATGAAAAATGATTTTGCTTCTGATGCATTCCGACCAGCTGATGTAAGAACTCGCACGCTGCAAAACTCATATAGAGTCTGATAGTTTGCAGCTTCCAGGCTGAATGTTGATGAAAGTAGAATGTTGTGTCTACTCTTATATTTCTTGCTTCTTTTCTTTACAGAACTTGCTTTTCTCTGAGCTCAGGTGTCCGCCCCAATTTTTTATTATGGAAATATTTTGCTATTACTTGTGTTGGGTTATTACAGTTTCAGTCTTTCGCTCTGTAGGCTTTTTGGGACTGGTTGCTAGGCATATGTGGGATCTTTTCATAGTAGCTGGTCAGGACCGGACATATCAATCAGCTCCGGTGCAGATTTGGGGACAAGCAGATTTTGTGGCTGGGCTATTAGGTTTTAACTGTAGTGGCCCGCAGGACAAGTAGGTTCAAAAACAAGAAAAAGTACACCTTATTGGCTTTTGCAGAAACAAAGTTTCCATTTTGTACGTATGTTTAAAGTTAATGCACGTCATAGTGATGCGACACACCTCAATTCTGTAATTATAGTGTATGCTATTTGTTCTGAATACTACCACCTGTTGCAGTGCACGCATTAGCCGAGGCATCGTCTGGTTGACTGTAAAATGGTTCTATTATTATTCAGATTAGAAGCACTGAGCAAAATAAAATCCAGTGCAAAGCCGTCAATTAACTCTCCTGCTATAAGTAAGTCACCTTGTGCTTAAACGTATCAAGAGAAAATAAAGATGCTGAAACAGTGACCAACAACTTGCTGACATTTTGTTGAGGGCACAAACACGAGTAAAGAGGATAATCAGCATATACTTGTCTATTATTCAGTTATAGTCTGTATTAATGCACTTAGCTAGCTAACAGTCTCATCATATATTAGTTTATCTACCACATTTTAGCCTTCACAAATTCCCTCTCGCAGCATACGGTGTATTTATCATCATGACGACAGGACGGGGTGGAGACAGAGCTAGAACATAAACAAAGGCATATGGCAAACGAACAGAAGCGCATGTAGTGAATGTGAAACAAAGCACGAGAACAGCGCTCATACTGGCTGCATGCTGCTCTCATGTTGTTTTGTTTTGAGTTCACGTCATGTGCTTTTGTTTGTTTTGCTGTCATTTTGTTCAGATTTTAGCTCTGCCTCAGTCATGTCATTGCTTGATTACCTTAATGTGTTCACCTGTTCTGTGTTAAGTCTTTGATTAATTTGCTTAGTACAAAGTTTATGCATTATGTATGCATTAGCGCATTCAGATAGGTTTTTGGCACCCATATCATGGGCAGCACATTAGAGCGTTCATTTACCCAGTGGGCTAGATAATGAATTTATCATTTGTCCACACTTGCTGAATGATTGAAATAATAGGTATATTTCTGTTTTTGTATGCGTATAGCCATTTTGCATTAAAGTCTAGTGACTGATTTATTCAGCTACTGTATTCTATTCAAAGGAGGACACAAGCACTTTATAGTGTTAGAGCTGTGTCATGGGATGGTTGCGTGAGTGTCTGATTTTGAGGTACAGTAATTGTACGTGTCATTTTTGGTCAGAAGGAGAGCAGTGCTGAGGCTCTGAAGATACTGTATTGTAAGGATTTTCAAACATCCTCGCAGCAGAGGGACTATTTTAAAGCAAACTGCTTAGAGATTATCCTGAGCACATTGAGATCTCATCTGTGTGAATAAATTGTCTGTGGACACACTCTGAGAGAAGGTAGCATGTTCAGCATGGCTGCTGATCAAACGGGACAAAGGCTGGTGGAGATGGAGGGACTGCTGTGTGGAGGTGATCTATTCAAACGGTGTGTGTGCACGGACAGAAGTTTTCAGAAGTGATAATGGCTGAGTCCCCATAGAGTCTATTAGACCCCGTCCTATAGCAGCTCTCTGCCCAGAGGAGGAGGTGGAGAGGGGAAGCTAGAAACAAGAGTGTACTACTAACTTATTCTGATTTTAGCTGTATGACTCCGGGTAATTAAACACACAGGAGGATTTGGTTACCAGGTGGGTCTTGCACGCACACACACACACGCACACACATGTATGTATGTATGTATGTATATATACAGTACTGTGCAAAAGTTTTAGGCATCCTATTTTTTTAGTACAAACTAGCAGCCTTCATTGTATTTTTTGAACAAATATATGAACAAAACCACAAGAAAAATGTGCATTTATTCAACAGAAATATCAATAGATGTGATATTCTTCAGTGGAACAAGTAAGTACACTCTTGGCTTCAGAAGCTAGCATTGCCGCCTTTAGCAGAAACAACTCTATCTATGATTTGTCTGTCCCAAGCACATTATTCCAAAAGGCCTGGTCTTTGCAAATGTGCTCTAATGTTCTTTTTGGACAGCAAAGGCTTTTTCCTGACACGCCTCCCATGCAGGTCAAATTTGTGAAATCTCTTTCTGATTGTCGAAGCATTCACTTTGACACCAACGGTTGCAAGACTTACAGATCCTGTGATGAAATTTTGGGGTTCTTGGAGGCTTCTTTTTGCATCAGACGGTCTGCTCTTTGGCTGAATTTGCTGGCACGGACAGTCCTGGACAAATTGGCAGTCGTTTGAAATCTGCGCCACTTGTAGATTAGTTTCCTTACAGTGGAATGATGTAGTTCAAATAATTTGGAGATCTTTTTAAATGCCTTGCCAGACTCATAGGCATCCACAACCTTTTTTTCTGAAGGCCTTATAGAACTCTTTAGATCTTGTCATGACAGCAGACACTTCTATAGCAGAGGGAACACCAGACACTAGAGGGGTGTATATATAAGACAGGTTCCACCTGCACTCCCTAAGCAGGTTCTAATCACTGGCACCCAATCTTCAACACCTGATTCTAATTTTATGTATTTGAAGGTGTGTGTTGAAATGTAGAGGTGTACTTACTTTTTCCATGTGACTGATCTGTTTTTTTGTTAATTTAAATTGTGAAAATTACTACAAAATGTCGATTTTATGTGCCATTTGATAGTGTATCACCTTTATTAATAGGCACTGTTTCAATGAGCTTCCAAAAAAGCAACAATTTCCATGGGGTGCACTTATTTTTTCACATGGCTATATACAGTTGCAATCAGAATTATCAACCCCCATTGCAAATCAGGTTTATTGTCAAAAATTAGACTTTTTGAAATAGCTCAGCACAACGAATGCTTCAAGTGGTTTCCCCAAGTTCAACTGAAAATGCAACTTATAATGACTTCTCCAGTCTCAAGATTATTCAACCTCCTGAATAGAATCCCTCACAGCAGCACAAATATGCAAAACAGGTGTTGTCTCAAGCACACCAGATGCAACTAATCAAGGGCTTCATTAATTGTACCAGGTGTGCTTGAGCTGGAACACATGAAATACCTGAACTGGCTAGGGGCAGAAAATACAGGAAATACCTGAACTGGCTCACTCAACACTCTGGGGTTTGTTGAGTGTCACGTTTGACTGCATGTTAGAAATATGGCTAGGTCAAAAGAATGGCTGACCCAAAAGCACAAGAAAAGTCGGCTCCAATATGTTCAAAATCATAAAAAATAAGCCACAGAAGTTTTGGGATTCTGTTCTGTGGAGCGATGAAACAAAACTGGAACTTTTCAGCACAATGGATCAGCGTTATGTCTGGAGAAAGAAGAATGAAGAATACGCCGAAAAGAACATTCTGCCCACAGTCAAGCATGGTGGTGGCTCGGTGATCCTCTGGCACTGGAAACCTGCAGCGTGTGGAAGGCAAGATTGATTCATTGAAGTATCAGGAAATGCTAGGAGAAAACATCATGCCGTCTGTGAGGAAGCTGAAGCCTAATGTTTGGGAATCTAAAATGTTTTTTTGTACTGACTTGATAATGTAGAAGTCATAAAATAAAAAAATCTATAACAAAATTTGTACTAAAAAAAATAGAGTGCCTAAAACTTTTGCCCAGTACTGTATATATATACTGTATATATGATTTATATTACTGAATGGTGTGATGATACACAATTAAGTAGCAAAATTGCTGAGCTTTCTCTTTTTTGAAAGGAACAAATCTATGTAATTTCATACCTGATGATGAAGTGATTTAGTCGTAATCAGGATTCTGTTTTCTCCGTATACCTTTACCACTTCCTGAAATTTTGCCCCAGAGCCTGCTTTTATAACGAACCCCAATCACTGCCTTTCTCCATTGACTGATCAATATTTTACCCAAAGCAAAGTGGTCACAGCATTGATCTCATTTAGATGCATTTCTCTAAATTTCCCAGGAACCTTAATTCAGAGTAATTGTATGGTGCTGTATGATTATAGTTGACAGCAGTGCAGTGTGATTGTATAGTACAGCAGATTACAATCAAGAGGAAAGTCTGACATTTTCACTTGCATTTTTTCAATTTGCTCAGACTCTCTCTCTCCCCCTTACTCCCTTTCTCTTACTCTCTCCGATCTCTAGAACATTACCTCTTAAAGGTACATAATTACAGCTTACTCTAGCAGGTAAACAACCCCTAAGCTGCACTCGACATCACACAACAATGCATGCAACACACTCCAGATCATATATGTAATTATGCTATTGAGTCTGATGGGTACAAGCACAATTGCCAGAGAGCCAGCGTGGTGGGCAGAATTAGAGCTGCCACACTGATGTCGATGGGGTAGAGCTGTAATGATTGCTTGAAGCTGTTTAGGCCTGTAGCTGCAGCTACTTTTAAAATCCACAGATTACAGTAGTGAGTGCCCTTACTCTCTCAATCATTCTCTCTCTTTCTGCATGCCGCCGTCTATATAATGAAAAAACATAAACTAAAGATACACTGTGCTATTTTAAACCTCCCTCTCCACTGGAGCCATGACTAACGGCTTTGATTAAACAGCATGATAAGCTTTCATTTCTCTTCTCGAATGCCATTCAGAGTCCGCTTTATCGCTGCTTCCTTAATTGGAAAACACAGTAGAAGCTTTTATGTGGCTGCTCACTATTCTTTTGTATAATCATCAAGTGCAAGTAGGTTTGAACTTTTTTTTTTTGTGTGTGCAGCAGGATTGTTTTCTGTACTTCAGTACTTCTTGTATTTTGTGATCTTTGTTCAGTCTATCATTTTGGTTGAAAATTAGAACATGTGTTATTTTGATGTAGACCACAGTGCTATTGAAATTTTAAGTCTGACCGGTCAGTGTTGGTTCATTTTCCAAAGCAGGAGCTCTGCCAGTATTGCCAGCTGCAACACAAATCACAGGTTTATATTCATGCGCTCATTATAATACATTATTGTAAGAGCTAGATCACATGGACTGCCGGACTCTTCACATAATGTAAGCCTAATAATAAACGGGTTTAAAGTATAGGAGTCTCCTGTGGCAGTGCTTTGTAACAACATTAAATGTTACGTATGAGAATGTAACCGTTGGTCAGATAAGAGGAATAAACCACATTGGGACATTTATGTTTCTATAACAACAATTTAATAATAATGATACAAATGATAACACTTATGTAAATTCAAATATAAATTAAAATGTCATCTTTATTAAAGATGACTAATAAAGCCTACTATTGATAAAAATAAAATGTGTACAGAGGCTACAAGAACACTGAGAGCTCAACATCCAACTCAAACGTCTTACACAAATGTACTGATTTAGATGTTTAATGAGTTGTAGTGTGTCATATCTGTCTCTTTTTAATTGAATTTGAATTTAATTACATAAAAACTCTTACAGAATGATACACTGTTATGTATATTTGAAACCTTGTCAAAAAGCCTCTTTCACACTTTGATGGTTTATTTAAAGGACTTTTGAAGACTGTGGTCATGACCTGTGTATAAATAAAAGTGATTTAATGAGCATGTTGAATGACAAGTTGAGTGAACAAACTGGAAAAAAAAAAAAAAAACAGCCTATAGAGCCGAGAGAGAGAGAGAGAGAGAGAGAGAGAGAGAGAGAGAATGTGAGGAGGCACAGACCTGGTTCAGTTGCCTGTCATGAGCAAGTGGGCGACAGGAATCCACTGCATCACCGGGAACATTGCCACATCTGACTTTGATTAATTGGCACACTGCTTCTCCAACTCTGCTCCATCTGACCACTGACACGGCCAATCTATGAATGTACGAGCACAATGGAGCACGGGCCATGACACTTTTCAAGAGAGGTGGCGTATCATTCAAAATGTTCTTATAGTGTCTTACTGTATAATATGTGTTCTCTCAGAATGTGTTCTTAAATTCACATCCACAGAGACAGAGAGAAGAGAAGAGAGAGAGAAGCGAAGAGATGTCTAAAAGATCACTTTTAGACAAAGATGGAGTCCAGATGCAGAAGCTCTGGCCAAAACAGATCATTCTGTAGTAGTGAGGCCTGGAAAGTCTGGCAGCAGGATTTGTTTGACAGTTCTTTAGAGTTTGTGTGTCATCTAATTTAAAGCATGCCACAGCTCCTGCCTCTAGTAATCTGTGAAGAAAAAAAAACAAAAAAAAAAACATTTAGTTGAGCAAGAACAGAGCACTTTATTTTATTTCACTTTATTTTAATACATCCAGAGGAGCTAATATAAGAACCTAAAGGATTGTAATAACTGCTCCAGATGATCTGTAAGAGAGGAATTAAGAGAGAAAGCTGGAATTGCTTGCACTGTGGTTTTCTCAGAGCTGGTTTAAACTATGGCTCTGTTATAGTCAGTGACGTCAGCCATCAAGCTCTTGCTCTGTTCTGTTTTCTCTGACTCTCGTACCTACTCCAGCTCCACATAAAGCTTGGATGATATGCAGGCAGTGCACGGCTGAAATTAGCCAGATGTAAAGTCCATTCATAAGCAGAGGAAGCAATGTCGAGCTGCTTTCGGAAATACTGTTTAAGGAAGATGTCGGAGTGTTGAAGAATAGCATGTCTAAATTGACCTCTTCTGCAAGAATTATGATTTCCTATTAAAAGGATGCTATATTTTCACTAGAGATGCACCGATCGACCGGCCAGGGACCGGAACCGGCCGATTTTCCGCATGCTCGGCCCGGACCGGTGACCGGCCGGTCAGTCTCACGTCTTTCCGATTCCGAGCCGGTCCGTGTTGTTGCCAGCGGCGCAGGCAATAACGTCACAGCCACGCTCACAGCCGCATGTAAACATGACGTAGGCAAAAACGCGAAAACCCATTGACCTACTGGAGGATCAACAAAGATCGTTTCCCTGCGCTTGCTCCACTTGCCAGAGCCTGTACCTCTCTGCTCCATGTACAAGCGTTGAAAGTGATCGCTTGTTTAGCTTGGCTGGACATGTGATAGATGAAAGGAGAAACCGATTATCAGGTGACAAGGCAGAGATGCTTCTGTTTGTAAAGAAAATCTTGCCATTAATGCTTAAGTATACATATGTTGGCAACAAAGAAAAGGTGCCTTGTGTAACGCTTTACACGAGTAGTAGATTTGAGTAAGCTGCAGCCCCCATTTACAGTACTTGCATAAGTATTCATGCCCCTTGAACTTTTTTTTTTTTTTAACATATTTTAGTGGTACTCCCTGGAACTGAAATTGACTTAATTGGGATTATATATCATGAATGTACACAACATAGCCCATAATATTGAATACAAACCCCAGAGTTTGTAAGAAAACATATAAACAAACCAATAAGCTATCGAAACAAGTCCAGGACAAAGTTTTGGAAAAAGTATCAATCAGGGTCTTGTTATGAAAAAAGAATCCCAAACTGAACATCCCCCAGACTAACATTAAAACAATTATTAAAATATGGAAAGAGCCACGACTCTGCATAGAGGAGGCCATCCACCAAAATTCATTGACCAGGTAAAGAGGGGATTAGTCAGAGAAGCAGGTTTCGATCTCATTGAAAAAATTAAAAATCTTTGAGTGTAATATTGCAGTAACCATTTCACAACATGTTTTGGAAAATGTCGACTGTGTATTAATAAGAGCTTTCAGATTTCTTTGAGGGAAAAGAGGTAACCTGGGAGCAAGTAGTAGTTCCTCTCTATGGGTGTTTAACCAAGCCCAATTTGCAGCTTCAATGAGACAATACTTGTGATCAATGCTTAATGGCACCTTATTAACCTCAATTACCACAATTAAGCCCGACTGCCACTGGGCTGCTTTGATGACTTAATTAATCTGATTCAGTGAAGAGGCCACAGTATCCCCCCATAGTTGCCAGCCTTGACCGACCATGTGGCCCTGTTAAAAGCACATCTGGTGGAACAAAACATCTCCTTGCTGGCAGACAAATGCCTACACTCTGCGAATGAAAGGCAACCCTCTGCTCTGTGATGTTCATAATGAATGCTACAAGCCCCTTGGCACTGTGCCGTATTGGGTGGCTTGGATAGCTGCCCAGTTTGTTCACAGCTAATTGCTTAATTGATGCATTGTTTTTACAAACGATACGGATTCCTCTCATTTCAGCGACAAAAGGCATTACACCATATTAGCGAATCGTGACTCTCACAGCAAGCTGTGTTAAAGATTTAACGCTATTGTTTAGCGCTTTAGATTTTATGCTTCAATGTGATTAGTAAAGCATGCTCTTTAAAAAAATAAATAAATTTAAAAAAAGAAAAGAAATAGAGTCACACCCTGGGTATAAATCATGCCGCATTAGTGTGCAGTGTTCTACAAACAGACTAAACATGTCATGCACAGCCTGCAGCAGATAGAGATAAATGCTCCCTGTTTTCTAATTTTATTATTTATAAAGTGTAAATAAACTGACAGCTCCAGCAGTTAGCGGGGGCTGAAGATGCTCTCGTGCTGCAGCCCGCCCCTCTGTTGGTATTTACATCTGCCTGGTTTGCTGTTATAGGAAATGAAGAGGTATTTGACTCAGCCGTTTAATTAGCAGACTGTGGGTTAATAAGTTCCTCCTCAGGCAGCGGACTATTTCCTCAGGAGAGATGACACTTCCATAATGCATTCTCTTTCCTGTTACGCTCGAGCCCCAGCACACACACACACGCGCACACATGTTCGCACACTCCATCTCTCCCTCTCTCTCCTCCCTACATATTCCCACTGAAGTCTTGGATAAAGAGCTGTTTTCCCCTCTGTCTCAGCGGTGTGTTTGTCCCAGACCCTCAGAGATTGGTGCCAAAAGCTTGCTGCCTGTGTGGAAGCAGGGGAACTGGAGGATGAAGGGAGCGCCGGCCACATGGAGACACACTGTTACTTATTCATCAGCCTTCAGCACTCACAGGGAGGAAACAAGGCCTGTGTGCTGTAAACACATGCCGGCACAACAAACAGACTGAAATAACAAGAGCTCAGCCCAGCACTGGGACTGTCAGAGTTGGGTGCCAGGCAGGATTGGTAGTGTGTATGTGTGGAAGAAATCCCTTGATTATATGGGGCTTTTGATACGCCAGGCTGTTGTGGGAGAAAGAATTGATACACATTGCATCAAACAGACTCTGTTTTCATCAGGCCTGCTTTTCTGCAGTGAATGTGACAAATCCGGCTTTTGAATACTTTAAATATGAAGCGACTGGGTGAAAATGTGTGCTGGGGGCTGATTCCTCCAGGACGGGGTGTAAAAATAGCATCGACCTCTAAAGTTGACGGCTATTATCTCAACACGCTTCTTTTCCCCATGGCATGAAACACATGTAGAGATGTAGAGGGGGAAATTACCAGCATTTTGATTTGTTTGGCTGCATTTACAGCACAGTCGTAATGTTACGGCAGGCGAGGTATATGCGGGAAGGTGTGTGGCCCTCTCTGGGCTTCACCTCCGCTGTTTCTCTCTGTAGAAAGCTGGCAGGTGGAGGTGAGGTGGCCCCTGGAGGAGAGGTAGGACCACACACACTTGAAGTGTGCCGGGCAGGTAGCGTTCGTGGTCGAAGGTGTCTCTCTGGGGAGCTGGCGAGTGCAGATGCACCACAAAGCCTCCATGTAGGCATTTGGATTCAATCAGTGATTTCTGCTACAGCAGCACAGCGGAGCTCAGCAGACTGTACCCCCAGCAGCTGCTCCTGCCACGGCTCACTGTTACACCAGAGAGCACGCCTGATTTTATTAACCTCTCCTTGCACAGCTAAATATGTATTTAATATTTAATTTAATTTAATATTTACTTCAAGACTGATCTGTTCCTATACTTTTGCTAACCTAAAAATTGGGAGGTCTAACCCTAACCCTAAACTCTCGTCTCCTGTCCATCTTCTGATCTCAAACCCAAATGACTTTGGTGAAGAGCACAAACAAATGACTTGGCCTTGCTGTTCCAATAGTTTCAGAGGGGACTGTGTTACTGTCAGTTGTTCAGGATAGTAAAAACTTCATAAACAATGCAGTCCTGTTAATATTTTCTTGTTACATGTCACTGTTTTGTTTTTATTTTCAATAGGTAATCAAATGTACAGTGACTTTGCTTGTTGCTTCTCTTTACCCAGTCTTTACCCAGTCTTAACCCAGTCACTGACTTTTGTTGGATGCCTCCTCTAGTCATCATACTTGTTCCATATTCTTTCCATTTTTTACATCGACTTAATGGTGCTTTGCCAGATGTTTATATTTTCGGGATTTGTTTTAAACCAATCCCTGATTGTCCCGGACTTGTTTTGATAGCTCCGTGGACTTCATGATGCTGTTTGTGTATGTATGCGCTCTAACAAACTCTGGTCTTCCAGAAACTGGTGTAACACTTTAATTGCACGCTAATGGACTTCCGGCTCGTCCACTATAATGGCAATGTAGCTATTTTACACCCGGTGTCTGCACGAGCTCCTGAAAATAAACAGCAACGATGTTCATCGTATATGTAAGAGCACTTGCAGACCTTCTTTTATTAAACTGGAGAAAGGTGTCGAACTGTATGCTTCATCATACGTAAGCTAGTATGAAGATAAGAAAATACCTATTAATATTAGACCAACACTATGGCTTTATTGTAAGGCAACATATTTATTTGCTTTAGTTGCTGTCTTGCTGAACTGTCAAATGTAAACAGTGCTACCGGTGACATGAGATTCCTGCTATTTCAAAATGGAAATGCATCATAGCCCTGAGTTCAAGTAACCCATTACTAATTAATGTATTCGTTTCACAGTAACAGGGTGAATACTTATGCAATCACAACTTTTAGTTTTTTTTTTGTTTGTCATTTTTACTGATATCCCCCAATTTTTCATCTCCAGGTTTGTAACACTACAAAATGTAGAAAGGTTCAAAGGGTGAATATTTATGCAAGGCACTGTAGACTTTTTATACAAGCATCATATGAAAATAGAATAGTAAGTGCAGTCTCTGTGTTGTGATGGTGTGTGTCGGGTTCAGAGGAGGTGATTTGTTTCAGCAGGCTCACCAGCACGCCCACTTCAAAAGGCTGTGTAGGACAGAGAGCAGTGAGCGATGCAGCCGCTCTGGTCTACGCTTTGTGCCGACTCTAACCGAGAGGGCCTCTCTCGCACTCTCCTCATGCATTATTTTCTCAGAGTTTTGCTGGCTGCAAAGGGATATGGCAGTACTAATTGCCAAACCACGCCTGCTTCCCTTTCCTCCTGTCTCTTTCATTGCCACAGGTCTCCCTGTGAAAGCAGACATTATGGATGTGAACATGTTAAAAAGCTTAGCGAAATCTGCAAGCTGTTTGCATGGGCCTTGGAGGCTGAAATCCAGTGAAGCCATCATCTGTTGTGGATGCTGTGTGAAAAGGTTCAGAGCAACATGTAGCACATTTGTGTGTGTTTAGCAAACCGTCACAGTCAATTAGTTAACAAGATGTTGCAGCTTGCGTGTAGTTGTGGAATCAGCTTTGGGGGACATCAAAGGGGAGATTTTATGGGTAGTGAAATATTCATAATGTTTGTTTAAATGCTTTACACATTACATTATACTGCTTATAAATTCTAATCTGGAGCTTTGGACTCCTACTGCCCTGTTTTTTTTTTTGTTTGTTTGTTTGTTTGTTTTTTTAAGCTACGATTTGCAGTGATGAAGTCTTGTAAGCATGCTTCGTCACACCTCTGAAGTGCAAATGAGCTTTTTCATAAAAAGGTTTTATGAGATGGAAAATTTAGCAGCATTTATTTTACATATGACTATTAATGTGCTGAAAAAACAATAGAGATTGTAAGTTATCATGGAATACTCCTTCCTGTATTTATATTTTCTAAGTCCTTATTTTCCAGCACTTTCTCCCAAAGTGTGCTGTTATTTACTGATTAATGGAGTCCAGAGCTGAAGAGCATGTTAAATCTAAAGACGTTCTGCTAGCTCAGGGCTTTCGTCTCTACAAAGTTCAGTTATTTGTGGGAAAAGCTTGTATTATTTTTACATAAGAAAAAATCCACCCTGTAACACATATTTGTATTGAAATATTTGTGAATTGTTCAGTGATGTTAGTGATAATTTGTTGATTAGTGCTGGATTGTCATTATTCCTCTGTGAAATCAGTGGTTGTGAGTCATTCTGCCATCACAGGGGGACATTCCTAGTGCAGTTACAGTACAATGACTTTAATAGGAGAAATGATTTCAGGGGGTTTCACTGTTGACTCCTAAAAACAAACGAGCAAGAGCGTCTTTTCTCACTCACCATTTTCCAGCGATGTTCAATGGCATCTTAATGAGAAATTCAGCGTAGAAGTGGTGGAATCAACATGCAAGTAGGACCCAGAGTTGAATGCGATGCAGCTATACGATACTGACTAGCCGATATGGCAGAGACATGGCTCGCCTAGTTAGTAATTTACAAGATGACAAGCACAATGTTCTTGAATAAAAGTTGAAGATTTGGAAGCTGATCTGTTTGAGCAGAGTGTACAGATGAGGAGGTGAGAGAGCTGGACAGGCTAAATAATTAAAGCCTTGCCGCATCGCTCTCTTCAGGTAGAGATGAAGCAAGGGCTTCAGCAGGTAGTCAGATGGCATTATGGGCAATGTGGGAAACTGTTAACCAAAGTGAAAGTAGACCAACATGTCAGTGAAAAAAGTTTCAACTAAAAAGGTCAAGTCAGAATCTGATTACAAAATAAATCTTGGACGACATGGAAGGTAAAGCATAGTATTCATGTGTGTATTTGTGGCTTATACTGAACATGTATGGGAGAGTTTTTTCCAGTGGAGGTATCTGTTTTGAGCTGTTATATTCTCCCCAGAAACAAATCCACAGCATGGCCTCTTTCTCCATCTCTAGTATTGTAGCAGCTTGAGCCAGCTTGCTCTGACTTTCTTGGTGGTAAGGGTTGTTAGCCTTAGGGAATTTGATTTAGATCTGTCTGATGTGACTCGATTAAGATAGCGTCATAATTAGTGATGTATGATGGGGATGATAGTGGTGCTCAGTCCAGCACTGAGAGAGAGAGGGATTAAAACATACCCAGGAAGTCTGGCAGGGTGCCGATATGTGTGTGTGTGTGTGTGTGTGTGTGTGTGTGTGTGTGTGTGTGTGTGTGTGTGTGTGTGTGTGTGTGCACGTAAGCGGGGAGGGTAGTATGTGTCAGCTGATGACAGGTGGGCAGTCCATGTGTCAGTAACTCACAAGTGTGACTGCTAAACATTTCACATCATGTCACAGTGAATACCCTGCTCTACATGTAATGGGTGGAAGAGATTTAGGAGCCTGCTCCTGATCTACAGGCCTGGCTGATTAGAGCACAGCGCTCAATTACGCTTGTAAGGCTTCATTTAGAAGAGCTAAATGAAGTTACGTCGGTGCAAACTGTCACCTCGATGGAACACATCAAGCCTGCTTGCACTGCCTTGCTGAGTTGAATTGCTTCCCCATCATCTCAAGGGCATGTCTCACCATGCCACGCAAAGAAAAGGAAAAGAACGGATTGTGGCTGATAGTTTTTTTTCTTTTTCCTTCCGCAGTGCATTATTAAGGAATGCACAGTAGAAGAGACGATAAAGTAATATTCTGTGACAAAAGCTAATATGATGCGGGGGATATTGGCAGGGCCTAGTTAGGACAGTCTGTTTTTTTTTTTTCCTTGTGCCGTGTTTTAGCAGAAAAATAATTCCTCGCTGTGACATTTTCGACTGGAGCCCTCAGGGCACGATAGGGAATCGGACCAGGTAATTGTGCCAGGGTTTCCCCCTTACTAAATTAACCTCTGCAGAGAAATTTATTAGCCTGCTGTTTTTGAAAATTATTTAAACTTTAGACTCGAGCCTGTTTTTTTCACCAGGGACTGGCTTATTTTTGCACAGAGGCCTGATTATATTGGAAGGGATGTTTGGGAGAGGAGACAGGCTGGATAATTCATTTTGGACAGGCTTCAGCGTGGCAACATTTTTAACTGCTCACCTGTGGAAATATATATACAGCCATGTAGTCATGACTGCTGAGTTAAGTCAATATGAGCTCATGGGTCACTGGAGGACCAACAACCTACTTTCGGTTGTGACTGATATGTACAATACAAGAAGAGAGCCAGAAGACTGCGGTTTTCATATTACTAATGTCTATCTTGTTTACGACACTCTTGTCCTCACCCTCTGATCCCATCATTGATACACTGATTGTCCTGTTTGATTTGGCTATACACTTATAGTCTCAAATCACATGTTTTTCCGGGGCCACAGTTGTCACTTCTCGGTTAAGCAGCCATTTTCCTCACATTACTGACTTTGTCATAACCGTCTGCCACAATCCTGAATATTCTGTTGTAGCCTGTTCATCTCCCAGTCCCATCATGACTGAATGAATGCCCTGTATGGCATATTAAAAATGAACCTGTGGCAGGATGCTCATACTTGCAAAGGAAATGAAGACATCCTGAGCCATTAGTTATCAGAACTGGAGCCTTGCTAAACTTCTTCTCTGACAATACTTTTAAATACAGGGTAGATAAATGATGGAAGTGTTCACCCTCTTCCGTTTTAGCCCTTATAGCATATTAAACAGCCTTTCACTCAGAACAGCGAGAGTAATGACAGAGTGTCCATTTTGGGGGTTCTGTTATAACTGAAATATGTTGGCTGGCTATTGAAGCAAGGCACTTTGAATAAACATCAATCTCAGGCTCTTGCGTACACAGAGACAATTGTCCAAATCATGCAGCGGAGACAGCCTGCAGGAAACTGACAACTAGCCAGGAGAAGCGGCGGAAACGGTCAGCCGATCATGATTTACATGCTATCTGGCATTTTGGCCAGCTGACAGAGTAAAGTATCAGTCAACTATATTGACTTTTTCGCCTCGTCCGCTGACAGGCCCCTGAAGTCATCCTTGTCTATCTGTCTATAAACGGCTCCACTTTACTTCCTTTCCATGCGTCTATATTTTTTCCCTTTTCACTCTGAGACTGTTATGGCCAGGGCAGACGCTCTCATTGCACCGCTGCCAATTTATCAGTGCAGGCCATGACGAGGAGACGGAAGAGATGCAGCATGTTGCGCCGTTCCGCTGTCTGAGCTACAAGGGGATGTTGCGTGTACCTCAGAACCTTGCCATTCTCCTCCATCCATCATAAAGCCCCCCCACCATGCCAATTTGTGAATCAGCTTATGGTAATAGCAGGCTAATAATGAAGTGCTGATATCGAAAACGGAGCATCTAGTACTGTGCTGACCTTTCCGCTGAGAGAGTAACGGCCCCTCATAATAGGCTCTGTTGAGTAAGCAACTTACAAGGCAAGGTTATAGTCGGGGAAAAATACAAGGCTGTCCTGAATGCGATTTCACAAGTCGATAACCTTCCTCGTGTGTGTGAGTGCGTGCGGCCACGGCCATTATGCTGATGTGGAGGTTTTTAAAGACAGAGGGGAGTGAGATCCCTGCAGACATTCGTGACGCCTCAGATAGGCGAGCATCAATCTCTCACGCCCGCTACTCCAAATTTAACACGGCCATAGGCAAGAGTGCAAGAAACAGTGGTTAAACATCCTCTTCCAGAGTGGTACAGAGGTAAACATTGATTAATGTGATTACAACTGTTATTCATCGCTTTTGTTTTGTATTTCTTTTATTTTCCATTTCATGTGTTGCTCTTTGTAAACTTGTAGCTGAGACGGTGCAGACATGAACATCATAATTGAAATATGCAAAGTATTTTCAAAAATTCTGAGATTTTATGAAATACATTTGAAAGAGACGTCTTGGAACGCTGCCTGCTGAATACACCTCATGCAGTAATTCCAGAAGGTGCTCTTTGGTTGGGTGTCAATCATGAAAAATGCAAAGAAAGGAAAAATCTTGGGGGAAAAAAAGTGCCTTGGATTTTTCCTTTCTTTGAATTTTGTGAAATACCTTGACTAGCACTGAAAATATCGAGATAGTTTAAGTTGTACACTGTCTAAACTGAGTCTGTTGGATTATTAACATCATTCATTCTAATCCCAAGTTCATTAAGCACTCACTTAATCACATCCACACTGGATGTGTCTCAGGTGCATTTACGTACAACCTACTGGCAGGTAAAAAGAGCAGCAGTACACTTTAATTTTAATGATGCTTGACGTGATGCTTCTGGTATGAATTGCTCTTCAATTACCAATTGCAAAAATTCTTCTTCAGTAACCTCACAGCAGGTCCAGGTCTCTGGTCGCAGCTCCAGGGTCTCTGGTTTGATCCTGAGCTCAGGTTAGTTCTTGTGTGGAGTTTTGCATGTTCTCCTCATGTCCACGTGGGTTTACTCTGGGATCTCCAGTTTCCTCCCATTGTCCTGTGAAGTGAAAGTGACATGTGAAGGCCAATGTATGGTAACCCATACTTGGAATTTGTCCTCTGCATTTGACCCATCCAAGTTAGTGCGCACACATTAGGAGTTGTGAGTAGTGAACACACACACTCTACAAACCATGAACACACCCGGAGCAGTAGGCAGCCATTTTTGCTACGGCGCCCAGGGAGCAGTTGAGGGCTAAGGGGTCAAGTGCCCAAGAGTGGCAGGTTGGTGGTGCTGGGATTTGAACTCATGACCTTCCGATCAGTAGCCCAACTTCTTAACCACTGAGCTACCACCACCCCACCATGGCACCCTGCCATGGACTGGTGTCCCTTCCAGGGTATATTCTTCCCTCATGCCCAGTGTTCCCAGGACAAGCTCCTCATCCACCACAACCCTGGCCTGTTATAAAAAGCCTTGATTACAGTGTTTTCACTTCTTTTTTCCCCCTGTAAGCGTGTTGCTTTGTGAGCACACAGATGGGAGTCCTGGGATTATCAATCTTCATTTTGTAATTTATGAAGGTCTGCCTGTCAGGTATCCAGCAGTGAGTGGAACAGCTCATTCTGGCGTGCTGTGGTGGAAGGAACCCGAGGGGATGGCCGCCTCCTGTTGCCCTCTCCTCCACCGTGCTGCTGTCAGCGTCGCACTGAGTACGCTCGGTGAGCCGGATTAACCCCGCTCTCCCCACACAGGTGCACACACACACACCCACACATCCACTGTCATTAAGATACACGGCACCTGCAACAAACGTGGAAACATGCAGTGCTTGTGGTTCAGGTCCAGCCCAGTGGAACTGCATCCCTGATGATGAGAGCCACCAGTGGGTCCTGTTTTCCACACTCTGCTTTCTCTACCACATGGGTAATTATACAAGCAGTGATGCAGACACACCTGAGACACCATCAAAAAAAAGCATCTGGCAAAGCACTGCTGCAGGATTCTGTAATCAGATTCAGTTCAAGGAAACATTTGCAATTTTGTAGTCATGTGTTGACAGAATGTTGAAAGTTTCTCAAATACTTCGTAGTGCAACCCAAAGAATCTGAGATCTTGCACAGATACCACATTTGAGCCTTATAAAGAAATGTTTCTAACATCCCTATATTTTTCAGGTTACCATGGCTCATCTAACTTAAAATTATTTAATGGCATAAGCACATATTTGATAGCCTTTGAGCCATATCTCCAATGTCATGGATGATTAAAAGCAGTTTTAAAGTGGCTTACATCATCAAAAAGGTCAATTACTTTGCATTTCACCACTAAGACATGAAGCCAACTTAATTACCCCATGTACCCGAGTGAAGTCAAAGTCTGATTTTAATAAATCAATCATTAATAAATCCAAATGCAAAACTCTGCAAATTTAAAACCCACTTTGATCGTGTCTTGTACTCTTTATTCCATCTTTCCCCCTTCCTGTCTGTCCATTAAAGATTGAGATGTGCTTTTTGAGGAGCGAGGAGTAAAAGAATGAGGGTACATTTCTAAGGAGTTAGTTTTTGGTGACCTTTTTTCCTGTGTTAATAATTTACTCTCCTAAGCAGCTGGGTCGGGTCTGCTCTGCAGCCTTTGATTTGGGGGAGTGGTGCCGATTTGCGAACGATAGCCCCGGGCATGCGGCCCTGGGCAGCCTGAAGGGATGAGACCCAGCGCCCCTTCACCTCCCCCAAAGCTTGTCCAGCTGTCCCACTGAGTCAACCACCTTGTCTCTCTCAGTACGTTCTCACCTTCATAAGCCCCGGGACGAGGAAGGATGTTTGGTCGGGTCCTCTGAGGGCTGGACACTCATGGCTCTGATGCTCTGGCAGAGAAGAATCCATCTCCTCAGGCTGAAATTTGTCGCTCAACCTGCAAGGAGTGTTGAGACAATCCACACTGCAGGACGAGAAGAGAGGAGAGAAGCCCTGAGCCTGTTAGCTCTATGCTGTGGGCCAAGTTCATTCTCTCTCTCACTGCGCCTTTCTCTTTTTTTTCTCTGTTTCTTCTGATTTGTGTGAAGAAGCCACCGCAAGTGTCTGGCGCAATATAGCAGAAATGATCTCTAGCTCATGCATGTGTGTGGAGTGTGTGTCCTCAGGTCATATAGCCTGTCTCTCCCTCTCTGTCTCTCTCTCTCTCTCTCTGTCTGTATGTCTAGATTTCTTTCTTTCTCTGCCTCTCACTGCGCTTTATTGGCAGGACTGTTACAGCAGTTACAGTATTGACAAAGCACTGAAATGACATTCTTATAGACATAGCGGTAAAAGAAAATGAAACAAATATAAACAATAAAATAGTTAAACAGAGCAAAAACAGATATCCGGGGTTTGTGTAGGACAGTCAGTGTCTCACTGTTCCTCACACTGTGACATTGTGCTCCATATTTTCTTGTTAATTTGCAGAAATTTGGTATATTGTCCATGAGAGTCTTTCTTATTTGTTGATATTTTTGGCAGTGGAGGAGGAATATGCCTATCTCTCTCCATCCCTGTCTCTCTTACTGTCTATTTATCTCTCTGATCCTCTCTCTCTCGCTGTCTCTCAGTGTCTCTCTCCCTTTCTGTCTCTCTTTCTGATCATCTTTCTCTCTGATTCTTTTACTTTTCCTCTTTGACTCTCAGTATCTCTCGCTCCCCCTCTCTCTCTCTCCTTCTTGGTCTATCTTTCCGTCTTTCTCTCTTTTAATCTCCCCTTCTCTCTCTCTCTCTCTCTCTCTCTCTCTCTCTCTCTCTCTCTCTCTCTCTCTCTCTCTTCTCCTTCACTGCTCATCAACCTCCCAGCTCCAATTTATAGACAGGCATAAAAACTTCTGGCTCCTCTGTTACAGCTGCTGCCTAGCACTGGCACGACAAAATAGGACACATGCTGTTAAACATGTAAAGGTCTTTTTCTTTCCTCCAGTTTCAGAACACTCCATCTAACTGACACAAACCTTCCCGAACAGCCTGTAGTGACTGCTGCATGTCCATCCAGGCCTTTTCAGTATGAAACACACACAGTTTCTTCTCTCAGAAAGGAAATCATTTTGTTATGTATGAATGCAGTCATTTCAAAGATCAGACTGCGTTCATCAAGTGTTCGTAGTAGAACTTTAAGGTTCTTGGTGAGTTCCGAGGACAAATGGGTACACCAGCTCAAACAAAGTCAGATGCATACACAGCATGGAGCTTCTTCGACTCTTACCACCCATATCTAAATACCACTTTTACAAAGTCAGCATATTTGATTTTGAAATGAATTTTTGTCACAAGGAGTGTCCTGTTTTGCCTGACGCCTGTATCTTCAGAAGGAGATACTGTGATAATAGGGATAAAAAGCACTTACGCAATCAACATCTTGTCCTTAAGCGGTCTTTTCTTTTTTTTCTTTTTTTAAAAAAATGCTTTCATTATTTAGAAACGTTTGGAGTGTTACAGCACTCCGATCTTTTTTCCATGAAACTGTGGTTGGAGTTAGATGAAGCCTGCAAAATCAATTTGAAAAGCATAAAAATTATTATCTGGTTCATATCCTGTACATTCGGTATACCCAGAAAACTTTGGAACAGCATTTTTTCTCTCTTTATCTCTCGCTCTTTTTTAAACGTGCATGTGTGTGTTAGTGCAAGTGACTGAGAAAGCCTGTAATTGTCATAACTGACATCATTCATTTTAATAAATCATAAAAAATAAACTTGATGAGAATAATGAAATAATATAATTGTTTACATTAAAAATAGAAATTAATAAAATAATTTTTGTAATAATTAAATAAATGACTTATTATTAAAATATTTCAGAATAAATATAAACACATTTTTATGAGTTAAGAATTATTATTATTATTATTTTTTTATTTAGAAATCCCCACATGAAGTTTTACTTTGCATCTAAAATATTTTTTTTTACTTATATTTAATATAAAAATGATGAATAGGAAAAAATCTAGTCGTTGCACAGTTTGGAAATTTTTCAAAAGGAAATGAGAAAAACTTTTGTGTATATTTTACACGTGTAATGAATTTACCATCGTGTATTTTCAGCATAATGCATATTTCAGCAGTGAGAAAACCAAACACAATGAGCTGAGGGCCAGGGGTCAGTGAATGCAGCTTAAAAACTTTCTCTGCCTCTTTTCAGGTTTCTACGCCACCTTTTTCTCTCCTGGAATGTTAACGGTATAGGGAGGGGGGAAAAAAAGACAAGAATGACTTAGACATACATGTCAGGAAAAGAGGTCATCTCATGGCAGTGGGATGTTAATTCTCCTCTATTAATGAAATTTATCCTCCTCACTGTCTTCTCTCTTCAGAAGCAAGGGTCCTCTTTCAGGGAGGGGAAATAAGGGGGAGATTGAGAAGGAGAGGGAGAGTTTTTTTTGTGTGTTTTTTTGCACGGATACTAAGGCAGGCCACGGGGGGCAGGGCAGAAGTAAGAGAATGACAATCGTCAGGTGATTAAGAGGACTTGCAGGCTAGGTAGACCTACAAAATGAATAACCGTGGACCCAAAAACCATGCCATAAGGCTCAATGGTTTGTGATTTGCAAGTTGATAAGACAAGAAGATTAATAATGCTGCATGATAATGGTTGGCTGCGGCTCAGCTGGGGAGATGGTAATGATGTGATCTTGCTGCAGGAGCAGTTCAGCACGCCACACTGCTGTACAGGCAGCAGGAGGAACAAAAAAAAAAAAAAGGGAAGAACAGAAACACTCATCCCAATTGGCCCTCAGGATATGGAGAGTTTGAAAAATGAGAATGCAGTTATCATTTTAATTAGATATAAAGTTTTTTTTTTTTTTTTTTTTTTAATAATTTGCTGAAACGAGGACTTCAAAGAACATATTTGCAGCCCGCTGCAATTCCTGAGTGACAGTTTTTGGTTCATTTGTGAAGAGATTGAGCTCTTCCTCTATGAGAGGGTAGTAAAAGGAGAAATGCCTCTACCTCTCTCTCTCTGTCTCTCTTTCTCTCTGTCGCTCTCTCTCTCCCTGCTGTATGAGAACGAGTGAGAACGGTGAGTGGGAGATCTTGGGTGGATATGATTTGTTGTCAGAGCGATTTCCCTCAATTATAGGCTCTTTTGAGACAAACTCGGAAATGAAAAGGAAATGTGTTTTGCAGGCATTTCTGAAAAAAAAAAAAAAAAAAAAAAGGTGTTCACTGGAATGCAAAAAAAAAAAAAAAAAAAGCTTTAATTGTTTCTGCAGATGCGTACTGTTGTTTGCCTCGCGGGCTCCGATGACAGTAATGGTGTCATGTACGCCTGAGGTGTTGATACAGCACTTAACGTCTTCGGGTAAACAAATTGCTTGTGAAATGCAAATCATAATAAGTTTGTTCTTGGTGGTTTTGACGAATGACACTGCATACGACATGTGTTGACATGTTTGTGTGTGTCTGCATGTGTTCCTCAGTCTGCAAAAAAAAAAAAAAAAACCCTCAAATTGCTCCAAATGCACTGCTTCCTTATTCCTTATCTGAAGTTGCTGTGCTCATTTAAAACAATTCAAACAACTAATTCCTTTCTTTTGCTTCTTCTTTTTCTTTTTTTTTTTTCTTTTTTTTAGAGAGAGAGCCATGGCTGACACACACTTACTCCATTTATATTTTAATTTGAAGCACTCTAGTTAATTATTGCAGCTGGGTTGTAATGACGAACTTCACATTTGCATAGGTCACAATTAAATGAATGAATTTTCGGGAAATATTCCACCATTGAAGTGTCAACTTTGCTAGAGGTCACAGTAGCTCCAAATGCTCCCCCAACGCCCCGTAATGAGTTAATAACTGCTATTAAACTCTAATTAAAAGGCCAGCAATGGGTGAGTGAAACAGTTAATAGAGCAATAGCTCAGATGTTTCTCTTAATGCATAGCAAAAGCACAGATTACCTATTCAAATTAAACCTGCCAGGGTTGTTGTATGTGAGATCAGGCACATTCTGACACTTTAATTATAGTCGGGCTAAAAGTTGCATTTTTTGAGAAATGATTTGCTTGGACAGGACTCCCTACATCTCTCATGCGCTCATCCTATGAAGTGATCATTTACACTAATGATACATATGTATCACAGTTGCTGTTAGTGAACGAGGGATGTGATGGTAATGATTTAGTAGTGTACTCAGCTGTGCATGCGCTGTTGGAGCGCTGTTTCGGTCATGCTTGTGGCGCAGGGTATTTGCGATTGACATCCGTCCGAGGCCGACGAGCTGTCAGCTTGAATGAGGCACATCACACACACACACACACACACACACACACACACACACACACTCTCTCTCTCTGCCCATTTGTGCTTTTAAGCATCGTGATGCAAAGCGGTAAGCAGCGATAAGCGATGAGAAAAGTGACAATGTCAATAGCGATAATCTTCTTAGGGCGACAAGAGATGAGCTATGTCAGCTCAACATGCCTTCAATATCCGCTAATAAAATGAAATGGAAATATTGAGTCGAGAAAAAAAAAAAAAAACAATCAATAAACTATTGGGAGATAAATACAAAATTGCTGTATGGAGTGTATGCATTTGCGTCCTAGACAGCAGACAGATCACTAGGAAGAGTGGAGCGAAGATCCATTTGTATGTAAATGCAGGATTGATTATATTTATTTGCAGGCTCGTAGGGAAGCTGTGGCAGAGAGACAGGCAGCGACAGACCGCTTCTAGCTGTGGGGCTTGTGTCTCGAGCGCAGTGCTCCCTGGACGCCTCTGTCTGATCCCTGCAATGGCTAAAAGAACAAATGAAACTCGTCCTAGTCTTTAAAACCAAATACAGTTTAACCTCTATCTGAGCTCTCTCTCTCTCTCTCTCTCTCTCTCTCTCTCTCTCTCTCTCTCTCTCTCTCTCGCTCTCTCTAGCAGTTCATTCTTTTTTAAACATAATCCCTTTAACTGTTTCTGTATATTCTGTCTTATAGCGTTAATAGTACTGACCTTTAATGTAAAATATATTACACACTGACGGTGGCTTCAATTAATACCAGTTTTGCATATGCCTGATATATACAATTGAACATGTAGTGGATTTTCTAATCTCTTTTTTTTTTCCCCCTAAATCTTGCATTTCCACTTTAATTCTTAGTGTACATCAGTCTCATCAGCCCTGTCTCTTTCAGCCTATATATAGCAGTAGTTGTAACCTGCAGACCTCACTTGGCTCTCTCTTGTCGCTGTGTCAGTCCTGAGCCACACACACACACACACACACACACACACACACACGCACGCACGCAAGCACACATTGTGCGCTCGCACCCAACCGCTCTCCAGAACATTCTAATTACCAGCCCTTTCTTATTATGTACGCCATGTCATTGTGAAAGGAAAGACCGAGGAGGAAAAAAAAGAAACTTCAAGTGGTGTGGACCAATTCTGTAATTTCTTAATCACTTTTTTTGGCAACCTTTGCATGTGCTAGGGTTAATATTATAAATTGAATGTTGCTTTGGTTTCCTCCTAAATAGGCTATCATGCCTTTGCCGCGGTGCTTAGCGAAATCTATTATTGTAATTTGCATAGGCCTTTTTAGTGCACCGATCCTACAAAGGCTAGAAGAACAAAGAACTCATGAGGGGGAAAATAGGACAGAAATGATCCAGCGTGGGCTCGAAGTGTGACGTCAGCTCCCTAATGAAATCTTTTGACTGCAACCATAGCAAATGGTAGAATTCATATCTGACACTTAATGGTTTGCATAGAAATTAGAAAGCCCCTGTCACTTGATGTCCCTGATTAATTTACAGCACTTTTGTTATGTTGGCATCACTGAAAATAAATTGCCGGGTATAGATAGTAGAGACTGAGGGGGGGATTAGGGTAGAAAAAGAAATGCAATTTTTTTTAAAAATGGGGGAAAAAAAGAGATAGGATTAAATAAAATACCTAATTGCCAGAAAAGTCAGCAAGCACAATGCTGAATGCCATTTGGGAAAGCTGGCCACTTGATTTCCTATGAAAATTAATCGGCTATCAAACAATCTTCGTCTGCCGAGGATGATTATAAAGCAGGGAGAGGGAGAATGCCCTTTGTGTAGGTGAAATGTGTCGGGGACTGTCATCGTAATATACCTCAGTGAAATGAAGGTTAATTCTGATGTACAGCCTGCATGGCAGTCATTATCAGCGAATCATGAAAATAAATTAAGCCACTGAAATAGATACGTCCTCCTCGCGCACGCAGCGGGGATCCTGTGAGGGATGGACGGATGAACTTTACAGATTATTATTGGAAAATAGTGCCAAATTCAATTAATGCACCTAAAAGACACCTTTATAGAGGGCAGCCATAATTTAAATGACAGCAGGGTGTAATTTTGCTTGTTATAAGTCAAATTTGCCGAGTTTCATGTTCCACATTTTTCATTTTTTCCCTTTCCTTTCATTGCGATTCCCCCCCCTAATTTTTCGTGCTGCCTGAAAAGAGTGATCTCTCCACTTTCACCGTTCTGTCTTAACTGAGACATCCGCAGCATCGGCAAACGGAAAAAAATCCTTTGAACGTGATGCAGTGTGTGTCTCCGGGTCTTTTGTATGCGCTGTAATCCCCGATGGCAGACTCCACATGTGCTGCTCTCCTCTCGGCCCCAGCCAAATGAACCCAGAGGAGCGTCTGCCTGCGCGGCCTTTATGCAGATCACCTGCACACACTCTTCTGATTGAGGGCCCAGTGAACGCAGTAAATGGTTAACCTTTCACCTCTCGACAGTGAAAGGGAAGAGGGAAAAAAAAGAGGAGAGGAAATCTCAGACTTAATCCATGCAGGCATCTGACAAGCCCCGGTTAGACTGGAGTCCATATCAGTGCGACCCCTGCACACAGAACCTTTATCTGTTCATCTACACCTCTCTTAACAGCCTGCTGAATTACCAACCTGGCATGAGGGAGGCTACCCGATTAACACACATCAGCCCTGGAGTGGCACAAACACACATCTAACAGTGTGAGTGCTAGAGGAACTGAGCACCTGATCTCCCCAGCAGTTCCTTAGCCTTTGTGTCTAAAAGTTAAGAATTCAATTAAACTGAGGTGGAAAAAAGCATAGATTTATATGAATATTGTTAGTTAACATGTTTCTAAATAATGATTTCTTTTCACAATAGTTTGTGTAATTGTTCATGTAACCAAATGTCGTATTTTTAATAACATAATGTTAAACATCACGCACTTATTATGAAAAAGTAAGTATCGACTACAAGAACATTTTCATATATTACATCCCAAAATGAATGTGTTTAATCTGAAGATGCGTTTTATTTGCACATTAATAAAATTGAAAAAATCAAACATTTTAAAGAACCTGTCATAGATAATGATAATGAATTCCAACATCTTTCAAATGAAACATTTCTCACCGTTTTTTTTTATTTTTTTATTTTTTTATTTTTTATAAGTACTTTTCTTTCCTCTCTTCCCAGTTCCTGCTAATGAAAAAGCCCCTCGGTATCATTATGGATATTGAACTCATATGTGAGTAAGGAATTGGGAGCGGATGATCACTCATTGCACCTGATAGTAAAATCAATAGGCACTCTGTGTGTGTGTGTGTGTGTGTGTGTGTGTGTGTGTGTGTGTGTGTGTGTGTGTGTGTCACCAAGCAGCTGGTTGTGTAGGAGAAAGATGAGGGAGGAATGAAAACTGAGGAAGTGGGGCCACCTTTTGACAGCAGCAACGCACAGTCACTCAGGCTTCCTCATGCACTCGCTTGCACACACACATATACACACGTGCCTGCTTTCACGGCACTCAGACAGAGCAAGGGCAGCTAATTCTAATGAGAGCTAAATCAATCAAGTCTTTTTAATCACCACTCCACTTTTATAGTGTGGTAGTAATGATGAAATTCTACGTAGGGTGATCCCCTAAGAACTAAACGCAGGCACACACACACACACACACACACACTCTTCCCAGACACATATTTAGTACTCCAGGCACTCACTCATCTCTGATGATTTTCATTTTTCAATTACATTATCTGGTTAACCAATCAATTGCTAGCCTTATCAATAATTAATGCTTCAGTGACTATTAAAACTCCTAAATAAAACTGCAACGCGCCCTGTGACATCGTTTAATGATTTTAGTTCTATGACATCTCCACACAGGCATGCAGTGACTAATTTGCATCATTCATAACCAGACCAGGCATGTGGAATATTTCTGCATCGTTACTATGATGGATATTACAATATAATTTATTGCCTCAGTTGCTTATTTAATAACACGCACACAGTCTGTCAGGCTCCGCCAGTGTTGTTCCATGTTGACTTTGTTGTTGATTTGGACACATGCATTGAGCTTCTTAGTGCATGTAATAGAGCTGCTGTAGCTACGGGTTGATGAGCAGAGCCCGGCGCTCAGAGGGGTGTTAACGCGTGCCGCTCTGGATCGATGTTTTACTCTGCTTCCCCTGGCTGCAGCTGCCGCTCCTCGCAGAGCGCGCCTTTGTCTGAGCTCCAGAGAAACTGCTGTTTACAGACAGCTTTGGAGCCGGCAGGCCTTGATCTGACTCCACCTCACAGCGGAGACAGCTTTGATAGGGCTAATCTAGGCGTTGAACTCTCCTCCGGCGTGCAGCCCGCGCTCCAGTCTGTGGCTCCAGCTCTCTCTGTCATATATGTTTAACAGTTTTATTGTCGTTGAACTCACTGCCAGGATCCTTACATCAGCTGAGTTTAGCCGTCAATTGACTGGAGTTTGTTTAAGGTGGTTTAAAGTTCTGTTGAAAGTTCAAGACTAAGAGCATGTTGTGTGTGTGTGTGTGTGTGTGTGTGTGTGTGTGTGTGTGTGTGTGTGTGTGTGTGTGTGTGTGTGTGTACAAGGTCTTATGTGTAGAGTTTCTGTGTGATTGATTAGTATAGGCATCATGAAGGGGGAAATAGGATAGGATAGTGGCAGGGGTGATTAAAAACTTTTACCATGGTTGTCGGTGTAGGAAACTACAAGGCAGTGCTTCAACAAAAACCAAGAGCAGGAGCTCCAGATGTTAGAGATGGTGCTAAAATGGGAGGGTGGATGGACGAGTGCAGGGGAGAGAGAGAGAGAGAGAGAGAGAGAGAGTCAAGGCTGAAACATCTGTCAGCACTCAGCAGGCTCTGATGAGGAGACGGACTGGTATGCGGCGGCCGAGCTCGGGAATCAGCGGGGCCGGTGAACTTGGCAGCACTGCGTTGTTTATTTGGCCTGACCCAGCGTTCGCCACGAGGTTACAGCAGCCATTCGCTGAAAGGAGCTTTTGTCCTCCAGCAGAAATCTGTTACAAATATTTACCATGAGGGAATGCAAAGGCCTGGGCCTCTGCCAGCCAGACAGGGGCTATAAAATTCACTGCACATTCTAGAATTAGTCCCCTTTCAAACTGCACTAAATTTACACTCTGCCTTTATTAATGAGATCACGCTGTCACTGGTTATTAGCCGTTTATGCCGTCAGAGTATGGATCTTGTGATCCTTTTCATGTAACAGACGGAAAGCCGTGCAATAATTTAACACCAGGAGAGGAAATACATGTGTGCATTTTTAACCTCTGGACATGACTAAAATTTTAACGTTTGCTAGCTTCCCACTTTGTGTCATTTTTCGAAATTCAAAGTGTAATTTCTTTTTTAAGAGTAGGAAAAGAAAACAGTTCACAATCCCCCACATGTGTCAGAAAGAACAAATTTCAAACACTGCATAATTTCGCACAGGGAATCCGTCCCCAATCTATATATATATATATATATATATATTTTTTTTTTCAGAACAGTTCCATACTGCCGCTTTAACTCGAATACATCTGCTTTAACCAGCGAGTGTTGACTTTTACCCTTGCAGCCAGACCTTGCCAGCAGCCTCACATGCACACTGACATGCAACAAAGCTAATGGTGCCCAATACAGGAGGGCCTAATCTCGACTAACTGACAAGATTTAAATTGAGGAGACATCTTCCACTGATTAGCTCCCACACCCACAATTATCCAACTGGGGTGTCAAGCAAGGTTTAACATCTCCACTGATTCTGCTCTCTGGAGAGATCCAGGAGGAAACGCAATCGCTTTTAATAACTGCCGTCTCCTCCAGCAGGCTGCTCCCTCAGCTGCACCATTCCCAGCCATTCAGGCTCCCTTCAAAATTAACCTTTCCAGCGAAAATATAATTCTGCACAAAATGAACCACCGAGCCATTTTTTCTATCACTTCTGTCTTTTTCTCTCTTTCTCACTCCATCAGTCTTTCTCTCTCCCTTCCCTTATTCTCTCTTTTGCCTCAGAATAATGTATTCAAATTGCCCATCTCAGAACAGTGAAGCAATCTGGAGCCCCTGATTGGATGCCTGAATTCAGATTTTATTCTGGAAAAGGACAGAGTATAGTGTATGTACCTTACAGTCTTCTGGCAAATAAGGGGCTTGTCTTAAGTGTTTCATCACTTCTTGCTAGATGTTAAACTTATATAATATAATATTGTTAGTAAACTGATATAATTGACAAGCCTGAATAATCTGAAAGTTGTGTAACTTTACAAAATGAGAAGAAAAAAAAATGTCAGATTTACAAATGTTTCAGTAACATTTTATTTTTTCATACTCACCGAATTACCAAAATTCAAATTACCACACGTGTTCATGGCATACCTGATTTACATTTACTGACACCTACAAAAAACTGCATAAAAGGCAAAAAGTTCACAGAGAGCTGAAAACATTACTTCCAGTAATGCAGCTCAGCCACTGCAGTGCATCACAGTACCACAGACACTGACTAACATCAGGGTGTCCCAAACGTCTCCAAACGTAGTGGAAATCAACACCTTTAGCAAAATGTCTTCCAAAATTTTTCACATTTAATTTATATTCTATTTTTTTTTTTTCGATAGCCTTTAAGAAAGCCTTTGACAAAAGAAGAACGTTTCGAAATCATTCTCATGGATCAGGAAGCTGTCACAGGGTTGTGATGGACTTTAACAGGAAACATGGCGAGCACATCACACACAACACTGTTGCCAAACTTATTAACAAAGTCAAAAAGACTGGAAGTGTTGCGGACCAACCGAGATGTGGACGTTCACTAACATCTACTGACGAAGGCACAACCGACATGGTGCTGGCAAACATAGTCCCCTACGTATGGAGACACCGTTGGGACACCATGTACTTCTCCTTTTACAGGGCGCCATTATTTCATCTCGATTTCTTTTGAATTGCTTTCTTTCAAGTCATTAATACGAAATGACCGATTTTCAATACATTTTTGCGTGCAGTCGAAATAAATAAGCGATTTAAACTCGTCATAAAATCTAAACTTTCTTGTGTAAATGCTTCAAACAAATGTATTCAAATCATTTTAAGCCCATTGTTAGTAAATAAGGCTCAAAGACTCCAGCGACTCTGTATGTCACCTGACCTCATTTCTCTTATTCGTATTATAACATATTCAGCCATCACATAGGAGGTCACACACCATGATGGGCACCTCGGATAATTTGAGGCTCCAGTTTCTTCTCTAAAGCTCTCTTAACATCAGTGTGGGTTAAAGCTCAAATCAATCACCTGCCTGTTGCCAGCTAATGAACTGTTTTTCGAATAGTGATGAAACCAGGACGCAAAGCAACATGATTAATTATTTACTGTTTAGTTTTACTAATTGATCTGTTTGGGGAGCGGGGATAAAAGTAGAGGTGCATCCCCAGATCACAATGCTTTCATGTGGCATTTATGCACAAGTGACAGCAAGCTCCCACAAGATGCATAATGAACTAAACAAGATCAAATAATTATCACTGGGGACTTGGAGCGTGCCGGCTACAAACAGCAGAGTATACTTCTGTGTTTTACTCCTCACACAACAAAGTTACAGACTAGCAGAAGTGTTTAATACAAAATACAAATAGAGGGAAAAGGGCTAGAGGAAAAGGGCATTCTGAGGACATATATGTCGCAGTGCGATGTGCTTTAACTGTGTTTGAAATAAGCGTACATCTGTCTACACATAACTTGCAGCCTTTCTTTTCTTATATAAATGTATGGTGCTTTTATTGGCTTTAAGCTTTGAAACAAATTATAGACCGGTTTTATATAGAACATTTTTTGACTAAAGTGGCGACTGTTTGAAATCAAGTCAGAAAAGTGCACTTATATACATTAATCTCTTCTAAATCTATAGATTCACCTACACACAGTGTGATGTTTAATATTTTTTAGAATACATCAGCATAAGCTTATGTTTACCCAGCTTAAGTGGCATCCGTACACTGTCTTAGTAGTGTGTTCCAAGGTCAGACATTAAGCCCTTTCTCATGATAAGGACATTTCCATATTTCCACAGCACCAGGCTTCTCTGGCTTCGAGCTATTTGTACCCACCTCTAAGCAATGAGCACTAATTTCAGAGGGAGGGGAGAGCAGAGATATGAGTTCCTCTATAGCAGGGCAACACCGAGGGGGATTAATATGAAATGGGATACATTTCATACGCTGCGGTAAGACAAGGTCTTAAGGAGCGAGGATGAAGAGAATTATGTATCGAGACGTTCATCTCTGTGTGCTCATGGATGAAAAATGCTGCAGTAAATGAGGGGGCGCAGTTTTCAGGTCTAAAACGTTAACACCTTGATAAATTTAGCTTACTTTTGTGCTCATTAATTGGTATACAACCTATAATTGGGTCTTTAATATGCTAAGGTACAACTTCAAGAAGAGTGGGGAATCTGCATTGCCATGCTCCTAATGTAAATATCTAGTTCATTTAGTTGGATTTTTTTTTTCCCAGTACTTTCTGTACTTTTTTTCATGTGTAAATTGTATTAAATTGTGTAATTCCACCTATGCCAAATTTACAGAGGTTTTGGGTGCACCCATCTTTCTTTTGACATCTGTCTTCTTATCTGCCTTGGAAGTAAACTGGGTCTAGCTGCTGTGTGTTCACCAAATACACTCATCAAAGAGTCATAATTGCATGGCAGCATGGGAAAATCCTTCACATAGTCAAATTTCATCATTTTTTCCTCATATATATATATATATATATATATATATATATATATATATATATATATATATATATATATATATATATATATATATATATATATATATAGTTATGAAGACTACAGACTTCCTGAACTGAAATGTTTTAGTTTAAAATCTGGCTACCCCCAAAAGTGAAATGGGAGAAAATCACATTTAAAGATTACAATTCTACTGAAAGACACACTGTCTATTTCTATATTTATTACCTATTCTACTGACTATGGTAAAATGAACTTACTGCCAAATTGTAAACAATTATCAGTTTAACAATGGAAATTGATGATCAGCATCAACCACAATAGTCTCTGTCTCATCACCTGACTTAAAAGTCACTTACGGCATTTAAACACAATTCTCACTGTCGTCTCTTCACTCCACTGATCTCTCTTTACACACTAACATTGGTGAAGAAATAACCACTGATTAATTCATTCATTTCCATCCATCCATCCATCCATCCATCTTCCGCTTATCCTACTCAGGGTCGCCTGGAGCCTATCCCAGGGAACTCAGGGCACAAGGCAGGGGACACCCTGGACAGAGCGCCAACCCATCACAGGGCACAATCACACACATTCACACACTAAGGACAATTTGGAAATGCCAGTCAGCCTACAGTGCATGTCTCTGGACTGGGGGAGGAAACTGGAGTACCTGGAGGAAACCTCCAAAGCACGGGGAGAACATGCAAAGGGGGCAGGATTCGAACGCTAGGCAAACGTGCTAACCACTAAGCCACCGTGCCCCCAGTTCATTTATTTCTGTAGGCAAAAATTTTGAACATTGGCCATTTAAACATTTTCAAATTGTCTGCTGTCACCTGTGCAGAGTGTGTAAGTGCCCTTCTTTGTTTTGATGATGACGTGACAGTGCAGAAGGATCTCAGACATTTTAACAGCCGATATCTGATTACGAACTGAACCGAGGCCATGGAATATAACTAACTAGACCATAGACTATAACTTGCTATGGAATATAACTAACTTTCAAATAATGCTTTATACTCTTAGCTAATCAGGACATCTTTAGACAGACTGACTGCAGACGGTTAGAAAGTGTCCTAAATAAAAGCATTTCTACATCGTTTTGTGTTTGTATTGATGTTTTCTTAAAGTAGAGATGTAAAAGAATACCACTGGCAGAAAAACTCTCTTGTTCGTCATTTTGGTTGTTTTCCAGAATTCAGCTGTAGCATCATTCGACAGGTTTCCCCAGACCTCCCCACTGCTATACTCTCATCTTGCCGTTAAGCATTGTTAGATGTACATGCTGGTAAATTTTGAGCTTTAAAAAAAAAATCTCAGGTAGATGACATCCTTATTTTTGTAAATGTGGGCTCATATGAATTCGTTCTTTATTACTTAAGCAGTTGAACCTACACATGACCAGAAATTAGCAACAGACCAGCGGCGAAATCTAAACAACACACATCGGTAGATCCGATTTAAACAAAGAGCTCTGTGTTAGCAGCTATCATTAGCAACAATCTTCTCCCTCCTCCCTCTCTCCCTCTCTCCTTCTCTCCTGCTGTCAGCAGCCTGTGTTCTGTTTCAGATCACCTGTTTTACCTTGCTGACGGACACTGCTGATGATAAATGGTAAATGAGTGAGGAAAAAGCTTGTTGATGCAGCCTGTGTTAATGACCATTTTTGTGCTAGAGGCACTTTGGTGTGCGCGCACTTGCACGTGTGATTATTCAGCCTCTTCGGCAGGATTTATTTCATTCATAATAGATGTGCGGAAACTCTGGCTCGTGTCTTTTCTGACAGTAGTACGTTCTTTCCCCCCCCTCTCTCTTTTCTCTGTCTGAAACTGCCCTAATTTTCCTGCTGGGGGTTTTGAAGAATGTCCTCCAACTCCACAGGCTTCTCTCCCACGTCCTGTTCACTGTGTCACTGTTACAAGCAGCTCTGAAAACATGATGGACTTTATACCTAGTGGCTCAAACGTTAACGTGTCCTGATGTCAGTGTTCACATCGCGAATGGCACTGTTTCTGCAACATTTAATAACGGTCATAAAGTCATGACTTCATTTACTTTAGAAGATAAATGCCAGTAAATGTTCCTAATATTTAAAGGAAAACTTTATAAATATGTTTATATTGAAATGTTTTGATGCAATTGCTTCCACAGTTACAGTGAAGAAATTTATAACAGCGCCAACCACCATTTCTCTCTCACTATTTTCCAGCAATGTTCAATTTCATATTAATGAGAACTCCAATGTAGAACTAGTGGAGACAGAAAATGTTGGACCGCATCTATATGATGGCAGAGACTCTGCTTGGCTTGTTAACGATCTATGAGATGACGAGTGTGATGGCGTTGATGACAGTATTGGCATGAAAGTTCAGGCTTTGGAAGCTGACCTGTTTAAGCAGAGTGTGCAGATGAGGAGGTGAGACAGCTGGACAGATAACAGGACTAAAGCTCTGCTGCATCAGTCTCTTTAAGTAGAGATTAAGCAAGGCCTAAGTCCCACTGGTGCCATTATAAAGGTAGTCGAATTTAATGCAGGGCACCGTCAATACCGTCAAAAAGTCAATTTCATTACAAAATAAATCTTGGACGCCACTGAAGATCACTTGTAAATTAGATATTAAAGATTAATATGCAAGTTGTTCGGGGAGGATTTTTAAAAAAAATCTTTAATGCACTCACTGTAAGCCTAATCTCAGTGATGTTTCAGTGTGAATAACTTCCTCTACTGTGAGTGAAACAGCCCGGCTTCATCAGGTGGCAGTGCCCAGCACCACAGAGCTCATGCTCCCACTTAGCCCTGCTTATTTGGATGCACTCGAGGACACAATGGAAGTGCATTACTCGCTCTCCATCCTCCCAGCAGCTGTAATTTCATAGCAGTTACTGCATGCATCCTACTTGACACACAATTCACTCTCTCTGGGAAAAGAGCCAAATAATGGGATTTAGCCTGGCTGCTAGCGTGAACATGCCACCGCTCCCCTAATTACCCTATCCAGACAGGAGGCTCGACACTGTCAGCCCCGCATTGGCACCAGCGAGAGGTCAAATCTGTTTTTCAGCGCAAATGGACTAATGGATTGATATTTCCGAGGCCTCTCTTCCCCTTTTTTGGTGGCTTTGGGCTCGACTAAAAATAATGTGATTTTTTTTTGTTGTTGTTGTTTCTGGGTGGTGTGTGAGCCGGTTACTGTGACACCCCAGTAATAGTACTGGAGAAGATGGCTTATGAGGCTCTATGTATAAATAAAACTGAGTCTTTTCTGAGTTTCATCTGGACTATTTATGGCTGTGGACATCCTTGTCCATGTCAAATGTGCAGTATAATGTCTCATAAGATCTGCCTTCCATCCTACGTATTCTCTCAGCACTATGAAATAAAACAGGCTTCTTAAAGTGCCAGTGCGCTGCATTCAGTATTAACAACATTCAAATGATAGTAATAAACAGGTTTAAACAAGTATAAATCTAATCATTTTGAACAAAGCAGTCATGAACGTGGCACTGAACATGGCTGGCTGTGGATAAATTCATTTATTCAGGTCGTCTGCGAGTCTTTAATAATTACAGTCAGCAGCTTGTTTCTCATGGCCACCCAGCTACTGCAGTGGAGCTGTCAAAAACACGCTGGAACAATTTCATTTGCTCGTGAAAGGGAATGCTCGCATGCTCTCTAATCAGCCTTTGGGGTATTATTGGCTTGTTTATTTAGTGATATGGGGAACAGTAATGCTGCGGCAGGCCTTTGTTCCCGCTCTGTGACTGTCACACGGCATCCGAGGAAAAGATAGGGTCAAATAATTAACCAAATTAATGAGTTTATTCTGTGAGCAACTAAATGCAGGCAGAGATGAGAACCGATACCTCTGTGAAAACTGCACATGGCTTGCTTTGTATTTGTTTTGGGAGGGAAAGGGACACACATCTCATTAAGACCGGGAGCTGTTTAGAGTTATCAATTTAATTGCAAACTGTATTAACAAGTGGAGCTCTATTAGGCTTCACTGATCAATAGTGGAATATGAAGGCTTAATGCAGTTGTGCTATTGTAATACTTAATTGTTTTTTCCTCGCTTCCTCAGATCAATAAGTGGATGAAAAGTAAACAGAAATAAAGCTGAAGGCTGTAAATGAGTAGTTTGTTAATCTGCAGTACAACCATTAGGCAGAGGTCTGTGTAAACAATGTATGATGTGAGGAATGAAACAGCTGGGGGTGTGCTGTTATAGGAAAATATTCAATGACCAACCTGAAGCTGATTATATTCCTATAACAGCATTCCAATAATATTTTATTCTCATATCTTATCTTATACCACAGCAATTTGCCGACAATTACATTTTTTAATTTCTTAATGTACGACTTGCTGTGCATTTTATCTATTTATAGTTACACTTAATTTCATGGAACATCTGCAAGACAAGCTCCTGTTCTCACTTATATTATAACAACTATAAACACTCGTTCCCTCAACAACCTCTCTTTTTTCCTTGAAGGTAATAAAACAAAACAAAAAAAAAAAAACCCTGCAGCTTGATATCTTACCAAGAATTTGTCATGCAGTCTCTCCCATAGCGGAAAACATTCTCACAGTTACAAAGCGCTGACACTGGAGACTCCTTCCATAAATGTTCAAATGTCTCGTAAATCGTCATCATGTCAACGATTATATGTTTTCTGCATTAAATAAGAAATGCATTTTATTAGATTTAGATTACGTGAGCATCCGCCATACAATGAATTAGTTCGTACTGCAGAAACAATAATTATATTAATGCACTCATTAGGATGAGTGCATTAATATAAACCTGTGATTTGAATTACAGCTGGAACTACTGTCAGAGCTGCTGTTATTGAAAAGAAAGCAACAGACTAATCATATTTGAGAATTCAACAGGACTGTGGTATAAATAAATATAAATATATATATATATAAATGCTCACCCCATGAACCTTTTTGAAAAGCGTGCATGTTTGATGCAGTCATTTAATGAGGAGCCATTTTGAGTTTTATAGCAGCTGCTCTGGGCTTCATTAGTTTTCCTGCGCTACAGAGAAACAGTGTCACATGTTCCCAGAAGAGCCCACTGTCCTGGGATGACACTCCAACATTGCAGAGTACAACATTGCAGTGTGTGTGTGTGTGTATGTGTATGTGTATAGCCGCTGCAGGGTGACATCTCGGTGGTCTCTGATCTGCGTATAATTACCTCGGAACAGGAAGTGGTGCAGTCCGCAAGGGGTGGGCTATGATGAATGGTGACCCCTGCAGTTAAGATGGCCCCCACAGTGTCAGTGCACGCCACCCAGGGGGCAGGGCAGGAAATGAGGGCACTTTAGAGGACACCGCCACCATTAGGTCACTGCAGGAGTCCGCTCCTGTCTAGGCACACACACACACACACACACGCAGAACAGGTGTCAGTGAGTAGAAGAATGACCTCGCTTTACAGAGTAGTGCTATAGCTCTGAATATAACTGCACTATACGCCATGAACCTCCATGATATATCTGTCTGTCTCGCTCCCTCTCTCTTTCTCTTTCCATTTAACACCCCCCACACCACCCTGTCAAGAGCAGACAAATATCATGTCGTGAGGATGATGGTGCGCCTTCATGGAACGCTGCCTGTTTATTAGCAGCGGGCTAACTTTAAGAGAAACAGTGTTCATTAATGGACCGCATCCAGGCCTGATGAGGCGTCAGAGCTCGACCCGGGCAACATCAGCGCCATAATGGCACGCGGTAAACGGCGGCGATAATTGTCGTCCAAATTGTACAGTGAGGCTGTCCAAGGGCTGACAGTGACAGAGCAATTATGGCAAGCCAAGCGGGCTGTGTCAAATTAGCAGCTCTGACGAGCTCTCATTTCTCCTAGCACGCTGACGGAGACGAGTGATAGCGACTTGATTGTGAGTGATAGGCGAGACGCGGCTCGGGCACCCACGCACTGATTTGTCAGTGGCTAGTTTTGGAGCGTGCCATGCAGCCAGGTATTGAGATGTTGTAGAGGGGGTAAGACAGTGACCTGACCGGGGAGTCTTTTAGTGCCAAGGTCATCAGTCACTGCTCCTGTCAGCCAGAGATCATGAGGCGCCTGCAGCTCGCAGCCATAATTACATTTGACTGCGATGGGGAGATGTCTTCTTTTGTGGGCCTACAATGGCTGCATAATTTATAATTGACTGCAGTTACAGTAGACAAGTCATGCAACGGCCTTTTGTTTTGCAGCATCGTGTTGGTTATCAGCTCACAAATCTTTATGATGCAGCAGCAGGATTCACGCCAGTGTGTAGATTTGTAGTGTTATATTTCGAAGCTGGAATTTTTGGTATTTTTTGTATGCAGTGTTCTCTGGGTGTTTTCATTGAACCTAATTAAACATATTTTCCTTTTCATATGGAGGACTTTTTTTTTTTTTTTACACCGATTAGTGTTGAGAGCCACATAGATAATCTTCTGTTCCTCTACATATTGTGCCCTCATATATGCATTATTCAGGGTCTCAGTATTACCAAGTGATCTAATGCAGGCGTTTATTTGAACGGGAATTTCATCATCTGTGTGTTTTTAATTGAATCACACTTTTGACATTGTTGCATCCTGAATTCTGTTTCTTTTTTTGTGTGGGGGCATGGTTTTTATATCTTGGTGGAGACCAAATGTCTCCAGAAATTATAGGAATATCTGACAGTTCTGACCTTGTGGGGACATTTGGATTTTCATTTTAAAAAAACTAAAAGCTGCATTAATAATTATGCCAATGTAAGGTCCTCATAAGGGTTGTAAGGCAAATATATGTGTGTGTGTGTGTGTGTGTGTGTGTGTGTGTGTGTGTGTGTGTGTGTGTGTGTGTGTGTGTTAGAATTGACATGGCTTAGTTTGAATTTGCATGCCCTTACTTTCTACCATTAATGTCACTCTCGGCTCATCACTCTCAAATTATATTTAATAATGAATAGCTTTTGGCCATAAATGTTAATGCAGGACTGTGTCGGATTTTATGTCCTGGAAGTGACATCGTCTATTTAACTTCTTTTGGTCTTACATAGCAGTTTTACAATGTCATTATAAGGAAGTAACAATTTCCTTGATGCTTCCTTATCACTTTATGCTCCATCTCTTCCAACTTTTATACAAACACATTATTACACATTAATTAACAAGGGTTTTTTCTTCCTTTTGTTTGAAGGTTTAAATGTGAAGATTATTATTGTTATAATAATATAGAGTAGATCAGCGATCAGTGTCCCTTTTTTTTTTTTTTTTTTGAGGTTTGAGGATTTAACGTTGATTATATATACACTATCTGGCCAAAAGTATGTGGACTCCTGACCATCACACCGATACAGTATGTGGTTCTTCCCCAAACTGTTGCCACAAAGTTGGAGGCACACAATTGTCTAGAATGTCTTTGTATGCTGTAGCTTTAATATTTTGCTTCACTTGAACTAAGGGGCCCAAACATGTTCCAGCACGACAATGCTGTTGTGCATAAAGCGAGGTCCATGAAGACATGATTTGCCAAGGTTGATGTGGAAGAACTCGAGTGTCCTGCACAGAGCCCTGACCTCAACCCCACTGAACACCTTCGGGATGAACCGGAACACTGACTGCACCCCAGACCTTCTCACCTGACATCAGTGCCTGAGCTCACTAATGCCCACAGCCACGCTCCAAAATCTAGTGGAAAGCCTCCCCAGAAGAGTGGAGTTTATTACAACAGCAGAGGGGGGGATAAATCTGGAATGAGATGTTCAATAAGGACATATGGGTGTGATGGTCAGATGTTCACAAACTTTTAGCCCTATAGTGTACCTTTATTATAAGTACTTGTAGGGCTTGTGGCTGTGCGAGCTGCGCTTGATCATTGGTATCACATGACTATAAAATGTCGGTAGGATTTACCCGCGCTAAAACTCAATAACTTATCTAAACTCCCAGAAGTTTCGCTTCTCTGACACGTCCTTTTAATCATTGTCTGTATTTTATTATTCTAAAGTTTTAAACTCTGCTGATACTTGGAATGTCTTTATACTGAAAACACTTTTCCACAAGCTATGATGGAATCTTCTCCAACATGTCAATTTTGGGGGATATACTGTATATTACCTGAGGTTGTTTCTACTGGTCATTTTATAGAAGCTAAAGTATTGAGTAATCTTTCCAAATGCATGCAAGCACAGTCCGTAAAAATTTACTGACATGATGGATTAGACGGGACTGAAATCCCAGCGATGCACTGGTAATAATTACAATACCCCACCTACCCATGTAAAACTAATCCAGCCCGAATAGGGTTTTAGTGACTGTCAGTTTTGTTGATCTTTCCGAAACACATCCTGTCTTCAGGCATCATTGCTTATCCTCATGAAACAAGATGAGTATGCCAAATTAGAGTGGCTTGGCCTTTAATTATTCACACTGTCCTCCATACAGCCCTTCTAAAAGTGTCTTCATCTTTTCACTGTCTAAAGTGTGTGTGTGTGTGTCTGCTTTACATGCTGGAGATGCTGATGGCGAGACGATGCTCCTTGATGACGTGTTGGATTCGCTTTGCTTCGGATGCGTGTGTAATGTGTTGGGAATTTAGTCAAAGAGCCATGAAAGTCATCAGCTCTTAGCTCGCTTTGACTCATAACTGTCTGCAAATGACTTTTCTTCTCGCTTTTCTTGCAGTTCGCTGGTCATGAGAAAGGGAAAGGGCAAAAAGGGGGGCGTTTTAGAGTTACTAAAAATCAGGCTCTATTGTGTTCACTGAAACACATCCACCAGCCGGGGAAATGCTGTTGAGTTTGTGTAAAATTCATGTTGCGGTGAATGATTGAACTGAAGCACACTTGGGCCCTGAAACAGAGCTGCTTTAATAAGAAGTAGAACAGGTCCACTGCTTGTTTGTCAGCAGTTTTGGAGGTGGCACACGAGACTCTGTCTCCTAATGAGACAGAGAGACTTTGACAGGGACATTTATTTAATTCTCCTCTGTCTGTGCTTAGAGATGAAGTCTCTCTCTTTTTCTTTCCTCGTCTTCTCCTGACAGGGGCACCATGGCACATGGGATTTGTTTCTGTGGCCAGGCGTTGTCAAGCGAGACAGCCAATAAGCAATCAAAGTGGCGTGAGTTGCTGAAACAATGGAGCAGGCCTTCTTTTGGAGGTGCGACGTGGCAAGTCTTGCATGTATAATTAAGTGAGGGAAAGAGCCAAGGCTACTTAATCTTCCCCCTAATGGCGATTCTCTCCATCACTGGCTTTCTCTGGGGGGCATACCCCATAGACCACTCCCCGGGTCACCAGTGTCCCCCAATTGTCATTGGAGAATCTTTTTTATCAGGCTGAGAGGTGTTTGCTTGCGATCTGGCATTAATCCATTCATCATTGCTTTGTTCCTTTAAGAATTCATAGGGCAGACCAAGGGTCTGTCGCACCAGCGATTTATCATCTGTGGAAAAAGAGAAAGAGATATACTGGGCATATACGAGATACATATTTCACACATGCACACACACTGCCATGCAAGATTGTCTTTTTTTTCTTTTCCTTTTACTGTTTTGAAGGTAGCACTTAGGGAAGTAGTGTGTATTGTATAGTGTGATTGTGTAGTGACATTGCTGTAAGGAAATATACATATCGTCCCCTAATGAGCTCCACTCTCACTCACCACACCTCACACATTAGATCTGGATGTTAATTAGGCTATTTCTTCTGACCTTTTCTTTGAATCATTTTCATGCTGTTAGGATCAAGGGATGTTTCAACTACAAAAAAAAAAAATCTTGTTACCAGTGGGTTAATTTTCTAATTCAGTCTCAATTGAATTTGTTTATTATAAAAATTATTTATTCCAGAGTCATATTTAAGCACATATTTGAAGTGGTTTCTAACAGTAAGTGGTAATGTATTGTTCAACAGGAGATACGTAATAGTCAACTCATTGGCTCTGGTGTTTGTTGAACACTGAGATCGGTTCCGGCCGAACCCCAGGAGACAACACAGCCCTCTCCTCAGCACAAGTGTCCATGGACAGAGATGCTGACATACAGGACAAGGAGCAATGGCGGAGCCTGTGATTTAGCCCAAATGGGCTGCACTGCTGCGCTCTATAATACAGACTATTATGTGGTCTCACTACTGACACTAATGGGATGTTACAGTGATTTAAAATGATTTAATGGCTCCCAGGTTGGGCCCCTAATGGCCTTCTTTATACTGCAATGCGTATTATGAATGTGAATGACAGTGTTGTGAAGTGCCTCTGTTTTTCTCCTACATCTGCTCAAACAGTGTGACTGGTGCTGCTTTTCCGTTCAGGAGAAATGAGCGATAAGTGGGGGAGGGCATGCTGTGACACCTCAGACCCCAGCCTTTCATTGGATCTTTTCCTATTGTCCATCGTCTCTAACACGTCACAGGATTGGAGTTAATGTATAGCTGCCACTGAGCCACGTTTGCTCCAGCTGAGTCAGAAAAATAACAAAAAGGGCAGGACCTTGCATCCTGGAGGCAGTTGGACCCAAAAAGAGACTCATTTTAAATGATTCAGGGACAAGGATATAATGAAGGCACAGAGATGGACCAGAGATTAAGAGCCAGTGTAAGTCTCTCTCAATGTGGAAAAAAAATGAAAGTTTATTTGTGTTAAAAAAAAAAAAAAAAACTATGGAAAAGTATGTAACTCTAGTACATTATTTTTCTTCTGCAGTGTTAAAAAAAGATAAGCCTAATAATAAGATTAAAAAATAAAAATAAAAAAACAAAGAATTTAACAAACAAATTTAACAAAGAACAATGTATAATTGTGGATATGGGGAAATTATCTAACTATATTTATACACTATATAACTAATGGGAGAGTCTTCAGGACAGAGGACACTTTCTTGGTAAAATGACAAGCAGCGTTTTGTTTTGGGTTTTTTTTTTTGTTTTTGTTTTTGTTTTTGTTTTGTGTCTGTCTTATAAACTTTAAGATTAAGAAAAAAGTGAGCATAATAAGGGAATGACTTTTTGTATAGGTGTTATAAGTGATAACAGGAACTGAACAGGAACATTGAATATTGTGCTTGTTGGCAAATTGCTTTGGTATAAGAGGAATAAAACACTTTGGCTTTTGGGAAGTGCTGTTACAGGAAAATAATATACTATAACAACACTCTTGTCATGTTTTATTCCTTAAATAAACCTGTTGCAGTATCATAGTCCCAACATATGTACTATAGAGCACCAAAGCCACTTTAGCTGTCATTAGATAAGGTTGTGTACTACAAAGCTTCTCAAACCTTTTGCAACTGTAAAATAATTTTCACGGTTTATTTCACAAACAGGATCAGACTATTTAAATATTAGGCTTATTAATTAATAAGCAATAATATTGACACAATAAAAATATTACAGACCCCCGTGGCTATGCTTCACGGAACCCTGGGTGTCCCCGGACCCCACGTCGAGAACCACTGGTGTAGTAAAACTGTGGCAGTATCATAGTTAAACATAGTTTCCATAAAGCACCAGCATGAAACCATGGTAGTATTGTGGTAAAATTTGTTATTTTTAATTAATTTATTTTTTATTTTATTATTTATTTTTATTTTAATGCTCCATAGTACAGCCATAATATCCTCATGGTGTAACATATACTAATCATTGTTACCACACAATATTACAGTAAAAGAATTATTGTATATTGATTCACAGTTTGATAACCATTATTATAATAAAATACAGCAGGAAATACTAAACTGTTGTCCATTTATGTGATGGAACAGCGTGTCTCTATGGGGTGTTTCTAAAATGCAGTCATAAATTAAGTATCAGTACTTCTTTGCAGCTGTACTGCATCTGTGTGGATCTACGGAGTTACTACTTTATATGTTCTGGACACAATATATGTAGGTTGTTGGGGTTTTTTTTCTGAAAATGTTAAGGATATTTTACCATATACCACATAATTTTGTTACGAATCAAATCTCAAAACTTGGAATTTGCCGATGTGATGAACACTGACTAGGACTCCTGAGAAGCAGGCAAGCCCTGCACACATCAAGTGCTCTCCAGTACAAAGCTCTGGAAGGCTGGAAGTCTGTCTCCCAGTCATTATAAGGTTGGTTTAGTGGCTAGACGAGACCTATTGATTGGTGTAGTGAGGGGTGGCTGTGGGGTTAAGCTAACTGGACCAAAGTCCCAAGCATCCGTGTCTGAACTTTTCCTCCCTAAAGTCACGGCCTTGCCTTCATTAGTATTAAACACCCAGAGCACTCTCAAAGCCGTCCATCAAACGGCTCTCCATCTTCTCCTGTCAATAAAAGGGGAAACAGATAACCAATCAATCCAGGTTAAGTGCTGATAGTGTTTGGTGGAGATTAGAAGCCCGGAGGATAGGGGCATAACTGGACACTGGGCAAATACAGCTACACCTGCCACTCATTCGTCTCTTTTTCTTTTTCTCGATCCATCTTACAGCATTTTTTTGTTAGATCCCACTATCCGCGGGCGTTTTAGAGAGAGGGAAGTGAGCGAGGAGAAAACCGTCAGGATTGACAGCCCTAGCAGTCATTACACGCTGGATTGAATACTAGATTACTTGAAAGTGGCTGAGGGTCAAGCACTAGCGTGTTCCCTTTTGGCACTCAATGACTTTAATACCCAGCACTGTATTAGACAATTACTGCAAAGCCCGGTCCACACCCCAGCCACCACTCCCCTATCACGCCTGCTTTTTACAACTGCCATTAAATAAAATAAAAAAAGAAGAAGAAAAATCCTGACACTGGGGCTTGGCTCCAGATCACGCCAGACAAACAGCAGCTCCATTTTGAGTCAATCGCTCCATGTCAGCTGTCCAAGATGGCCACCTGGAGAATCAACCACGTCACCCTTCCAGATGAAGCAGAGAGCCCTGAGACACAGCCACTCCACAGTCCATTACAGTAGCATTCCTCTTAACGCTCACTTCACTAAATTACCCCCGTGAGCATGACTCAAGCCCCTGCCTGCCTTTCCTTTCTTCTGGGTGAGTGATATGACCTTTAGGTGCTTTGGTGACAATTACAGGAAGCGAGAAATTGAATTATTAGCTTTTTTTTGCCGGCGGAGGCTGTGTAGGCGTAGTTGTAAAATGCAGTAATTATTTAGCTAAATTGGCATATTATATTTCTTCTCTTCTTTTGCAAAGTGAGTTATAAAAGAGACGACGTGCTGGTTGTTGTTCAGAAGGGCCTGGAAGAGAGTAAGTGATTTAAATGGTTAGTGTAAGCTCTGCTCAATGTTGCTTGTCAATAGGAACAATAGACGTGTTTTTTAGAGGTCACCGAGAGAAGGATGGAATGGTAGAAAGCCGTACTCCACCACTCTGCTGCTCCTTCAGCTCACATGGACCAGTTTTAGACATGGTGATTTAGCCTAATGCCTTTCTGTCTCTCTTTTTTTCTCTCTCTCTGGCTCTCACTTCATTTTACTCACTCATTCACTCACTGAGTCACTTTCTCATCATCCTTTATATATAGTAATAACTACATTGAGCTATGGTTCTTTTGTTGGCCTTTTTTTCCCCCTCTTCTCTTTCCCACTTTCTTTCTTTCTCCAATGTGCCTTTGCCAGAGCTCAGATTATAAGTGTGTGCACAGAGAGGCCGTAATTATTTTTGCTCCAGTATCACGCAGAGACAAGGCTTTTGCTTAGTGGCTTGTATCAGGCCCTGACAGCGCTTGGTTTGATTACTGTATCCCATGATTTAGCAAACCCTAAACCATGGTGTCGCTAATTAGGTAGCGTTGAGTGGAATGGATGACTACGAGGTCCTCTCAAGGTCATCTCTGCCTCACAAAAGCCTGGCAATAAATTTGAAGTTTGAGCACGGGGGGGGGGGGGGGAACACAAAGGGTCCAGTGAATATGAAGATGAAAGTCCCTGGACTCCTCGTTTTGGTGCTCCGTTGCTCTTGCTGGGGTCTAAGCGCTTCATGTGGGGTCATGTGCGCTCACAGATCTGCATTAACCTTTTCTTTCCACTCCCCCTTCCTCCTCCACTCTCTTCCTCTTTGGCCACATTTGTTTTTGAGCCACACAGGCTGACAGTAGCAGCGGCAGGCCCGTCAAATCCCCGGTCTCTGTTTGTACAAGTGCGGATGTCACACAAATCTTCCATGACATTGATCTCTTCATGATGATGCAGTGTGAGAATGTGCATGTGAATGTGTGGATGTGTTGTTGTTTATGTGAGTGTGGATGGGTATGTGATGCACACTATTTAGATCCCAGGAGACCAGAATTCTTAATTAGCCACCAATCAGTGCAACCCCATATCTTTTTCTCCTCACCACCTAGAAAAGCTTGTCTAGCGTGAAATAAGATGCACTGCCCTTAACCTTTTTTGTTTCTCCTTCTAAAGGAAAACCAATTGTTTCTGTGAACACCATGCTTGGCTGCAAGGACAGTCGGATATCTAGAGGATCCTCGACACCCCTAGCCCATTTACAGTGGCACACATACGAGAGCCGTTCATTTTCCTCTATAAAGAATCTGCCCACTATAATGGAGTCTTTTTTATTTCCATGCACTATAAAGAGCATTTACGGTTAGTGCATTTTTCAGGGAAAATTCATTTCACTTTATTTTAATTGGTTATGTTAGGTAGTGTGCTAGGGGGATGGTTCTGAGACGGGAGTACATTATAGTAGCTTCATTACTTGTTCCTTCATTTGCGGAATGTTTTATCAGAATCTGCGTACATAATTATTGTTCAAATTCAGAAGACGGTGCTGCTAATAAATTGAGAAATCTTGAATATAGTTGAGATAATCAGTATCCATATTGGCTGCTCTGAAGCATGTCACTACTTAATTTATGAATTTCTCAACTTAGGGCACTGATTTTAAAGCCAGTTATATATATTGACTTTTAACTTTAGATTTTATGAGATTTTTTGGCTGTTGAGCTGTATGTTGAAATTTACAATGTAAAAATGGGCAGGGTTCTTGGCACTGGTACTGATGTGGGTGCTTATATGTACAGTCACAACCACTAGGGGTGCTCTAACAGTTTGGTGCATCAGGGCAGCTTACAGGGGTGTAAAGAATAAATGATTTGTATCGGAAAATAGGTCCGACAGTTTCAGAAATGTTCACATCGATTTACATGCCTGGTTGAAAAATTTTATTGCTATCGAAAATCAGTGTACACTTCCTAATTCACAAATGAGCGAGAGAGAATGTTTATATTATGTATTAAATAAAAACTTTCAAAAAGCTCAGCAAAAAAATCTCAACAACAGCAGTGCTATACGTATAACATGCAGTACCACCATAAAATACACAGGCAGCACCACAAGCCTTGCTACACACCTACGAAGGCAACATGGTGTAATGTTAACCGAAGGAGATCCTGCAGCTAAAGATTGCTACGCTGAAACCCAGATACACAGTACCGAGTCAGCAGTATTTTAGCGGAACTGTGTCATACAAAAAACCCTGAGAGTGAATGTACAGAGACTTAATGTAATACCAATTCTCAGACAAAATGAAAACAGTGAAAAAATGTTTGATGTTGTTTCTTACAGCAAAAAAACTAGGATACATCAATACATGCTAAACTGAATCATACTGGATCAGACCCGAATCGAATTGCATCGGTGCTGAACCGAATCGTATCCACTCAATAGTAAACTGAAGTGTTTGAATCATTACTTGTTTAACTATATCAAATTTGTATCGTATCGTCTGAAAGAGGGAGCTTCACACCCCTAGCAGCGCATATGATTATGTGTTCTTCAGCTGCTTTTGATGTGCACAGCAGCAGAAAATGGAAGGTCACATCCGCTTGCAATGGGAGGCCTGAGGCTCAGCCCAGTCCAAATATTGACATGGGTATGCTAAACTCTGGGCAAGAAAATCAACAATGGCTAGCTTTAACCACCAGTGTTATTTCAGCATGGTGCTGTGTGGCCTTGAGTTACCACACAGCACAGGGGCCCTTCTTCTGTTCTCAATAACTCAAGTGTTCATTTGAGTTGGCTCATTTTCCCGGCCAGCCTCGTCGCCCCATCTATGTGCATCTCTGGACACTTTGTGTAATAAGAGTGGCTGACCTCGCAGTTTCTTACACCTTTTAATAATATCAGTAATAAAGCCAATATGGGAGAAAGTAGAGTGTCTAAACTGCATGGGGGTTCATCTTTCTCCAAGGTCAGATGACGAATGAAGTATCATTAATTCATCGGGACCCGGTGTTTTTTTAAAAAAATTTTAAATATGCAGTGAGACCCAGAGACCTTCCTGCAATCTGCATGTAACCTTTATGCAACAGGGCTGTACTTTCCATGCCATGTGTCCTGAAGGATCTGTCCCAACATACAGAACTGCCAACATCTGCAGTACATTCACACTTAGCTACAGTGACATGGGAACCACAATAGTAAACTACACTTTTCTGCTCTTTTTTTAAGTTGTACTGTATGTTACATAAAATCTTTGTCTATTCTTGTAAATATAGCTGCTCTAACTCTGCCAGATATCATATAATGCCTTCAAAACAGGTCCACCATCTCTTTTTTTTTTTTTTGGATAATTAGAGATACATCTTTACCCAGAAAGGTTTTGCACACAGTTGTTCTTTATGAATGGAGACACTGGACTGAATTATTTTTCACAGGGAAGCCTCAAGCCTATCCCATGGGACGTCCCGGATACGGTGCCAACCCATTGTAGGGTACAGTCACACTCATTCACACACTACAGACAATTTGGAAATGCCAATCAGCCTACAAACGCATGTCTTTGAACTGGAAACCAGGGTACCCGGAGTAAACCCCTGAAGCTAGGGGAGAACATGCAAACTCCACACACACAAGGCAGAGGCAGGAATTGAACCCCCAACCCCAGTGATGGGAGACAAACATGCTAGCCACTATACCCCCCTTACAGAGGTGTCAAAATTTATTGTTTAATTGTCGCATTTACCTTTTTGACCTCTTGCTACTGCAATACAGGATCCACCTGAAACCTATGCTTTTCTTTTCTTTTCTTTGCTTTTCTTTTAGATGAAGCAGCGGTTAGATCAAACACAAACAAAATTTGCGTAAAGCCAGCTCAATGAAGGGGAATGGAAGTGGGGTGTGAAAGATGCTTGTTTGCTTCTGGTAGCTTTATCTAGGTCAGTGGTCACCAAAGCTCTTCCTTGAGATCTACCTTCATGCAGGTTTCTTCTCCAACCAAAATCTTAGTTAGTTGATCAAGAACTTCTTAAGGCAATGATTAGATGGTCAGGTGGGCACAATTGTGGTTGGAACTAAAGTCTACAGGAAGATAGATCTCCAGGAACAGGGTTGGTGACCACTGATCTTGGTGAACTTTTCCTCATTTTTGTGAGCCAATAGAAACCAAATGGGCTGCTTATTATTAAGTAGAGCTCACACTCGACTTTTGCCTCATATATTTATTAAAATTAGCATTCATAACATTCTGTATGTCTACTGACATACCCTAGGAGTTTTGTGGTAAAATTCGTTTTTCTATGTGCCTGCTAGGATTTTCTTGTTAGCACTGTTGACACCACAGCACACGTTACCTGTTGTAAAGAGAAAAGCTCTGAATGTAGCACACATATGGCACATTACAATATGTATGGTACAAGTAAGGATAATCATCTCTGGCTAAGGTTCTACAGGATCATGTCAGTCTCAGATTAATGCAAAGACAGTAGCTACTGTAAGTCAAGAGAAAGCAATTCCTCTACAGTAACTTGTGTTTTACTTTTGTTATCATCCTGGAAATGGGCATCATGATTTTTTTATGACTCATTATTTTCTGAGCTGAGGAACAGCGCTAATATTGATTGCCATGCAGAATTCAGAAAGCATTAGACACACTTTTTAAGCTTCTCACTCTACTGGTCAAGAGATGCCTGAGCACATCTTTTCTTTTAAGCAAGCATCATCAGAAATTCATCTATCTCAATACGTCTTTATGTGCATAGTGTCACAAAGCAGAGGCTTCTTTTTTGCAGGAGATTGAATGCTCTGGAAAGCCACGTGACACAGACTGGGCTTTTTTGTCTTGTAGCACATGTTGTATTAGCTGATGTATGATATGATACAGGGAGAGTTGTTAGGGATTTACAGTGTGTATTTGTGAGTTGAGTCATGAGACATAATGGGGAAAGAATTAAAATGCAGTTCAGACCACACCCTTTAAACCTCTGTTTTGTGTCTTAGCAATTTCACAATTTTAGGAAAATAATTGATACAGGCATGTTCTACTGTGGAAAAAAAAGGTCTTCTGTGGTGTTGGGGAGAAAGTGTGTGGAGATCATGCGTATGGAAACAGCTCATATTTAATCATTACAGACAGCCTTATCATGAGCACAGCCTGATAAGCATCGCACACTGAGTTTGCCATCCTTCATTAACCAGGCTCAATGTAAACTGTGCATCAGGCCTTTGTTTGAATGCAAGCCAGGCTTATAATTTTTCCACTGAGGTGACATAACCAAATAAAAGAACCAAAGCATGAAGAAATGACTTCTTTTTTCGGTCCCATGACAAATGGTAACCTGACACCACTGAATTACCGAACTGTGTCTGAGAACTAATGAGAAAAATTTCCCAAGGGAATCTTTATCTATTGCGTCTTGGAGAGCACCTTGGGGACTCACTCTTCTGTCTGTCACCCATCCGCAAACACACACTTACCCCAAGTCTCACTAACGCTCAGTTTCCTTAGCACTATGGTGGGGTGTAGCCATTCCACTTTCCACTTCGCAATTAAAATGAGAGTGAGAGAGACAGACAGACAGCGAGAGAAGAGATACAGAAAGAGCAAGAAATACAATGACTTTTGCACCGACTAAGTCAACACAGCTCCTTTCTCTTCTACCCCTCCACTTTGTGGTGTAGATACATGCTCACAAACTGTTAAGATTCTACAGCTGAACATGGAGACAGGTATGAAATTAATTAACAAAAGAAACAGCATGAGTGCCTTCAGCTGGAGCAGATAATATCAGCTTTTTACACCGTGCCTTTATGGTGTCACAGAGCCGAGCGGGATAAATAAAGGGAGAGGAAATGTAGCAAGCTGGATTTTGGAGTACCGCTACATACACTTGCATGCAAAACTTTGCATACCCTCAGGACAAAATTATTAGCAAAAAGAAATTTATTTTACATATCAAGACATTTAGTGCACTGAGGTTTTGCAAAGTTTGTTTATAAGATATTAATAACGTTTCCATCTTCTGTTCTGATTGTGAATGTAAATCCTTCATCTGAAAAGTGATTGCGAAAGTAGTCTTTCATCAACTGACTAGTTTCCTACCTTCCAGTAGATTTCCATTAGATTTCCATTAGATATCTACTAGATAGATTAGATATCTTCACTAGATATTTTTTAGATTTTGGACCAACCATAAGACTGAAACTGCTTTTCTAAAGGTTCTTAATGACATCCATTTAAATAAGGATTTGGTAGAACAACTGCCCTACTACTGCTTGACCTCAGTGCAGCCTTTGACACCATTTATCATAAACTACTCTTAAATAGACTCGCAGGAACTCTCCTTAATTTGTTTATACAGCAGTTAGTTCCAGTCCACTAATTTGATTGGTCGAGCAGTGTTCCAAGAGTGCTTATATTTAGCATAACTAATTATATTTAGTAGTATTTATAGGACATTTCACTGTTTCTATTCACTCCACTCATCTGTGTTCACCACATTAAATTTGACTTCCTAGTTCGAAACGGTTACTACAGTAGTTAATGACATCATCAGCAAACATGGCAAACGATACATTTTTCATGAATATATCTTTTGACATAAAATATGAAAGCTTGTCAGATGAAGATGAAAAGGAAGAAGGGATGCCAATTTTACCTGAAGAACCTGTGACAGGCATGTACAAATCGACGTGAGCCAGTTAGGCAGCTAGACGAAAAGGCTTTAACGTGAGTGTAGCTTCTTCGGGATCTATTTCCGCTAACGGAGTAAAAATAAACAAAACATTTGGTCATGTTATGTCTGAAATGTCAGTTGCTCAATAGTAATTTCTTGTTTATAGGACCGTTGTATAAAATCAGTATCTCACATGCAAGAGTGTGGTTATACTGAATATCGGCATGGCTGCGATTACCTATGACACTCAGCCTTTGAGCCTTTGGCGTCGTGCAACGACGAATCACAGTGCCGATATTCAATATAACCACACTCTTGCTCATGCAATATTGCTTAATTAGGCCATACATACATGACAGAGACTATTTTGCTGAAATGGACAAATATGAATCTGAGTGGATGACCTGTGGTGTTCCCCAGGGTTCAGTTCTTGGGCCACTTTTGATCAGTTTATGGATCCTTGACCAAATCCTACAATATTATGGAGTATTTTACCACAGCTGTACAGATTTTTATTTATTTTTTTAGCTATTTCATCACATGACTATGACTCTATATGTCAGTGCCTTTAATATATTACCAACTGTATGTGCCAAAATGTCCAGCAACACAAAACAATCATTAATGATGGGAGATACCTGAAAACTCCAAACTCTTTTCTTTTTTCAAGATAAAACAGCAGTCATTGAAAAAAAAAGAAGGGGAAAAGACGGAAGGTGTGAAATACACACATTTGCTTTTGGTAGTAATTCCTTTTGTTTTGTACAGACTTTAACTAGCTGAACTTTGATCTGTGAATTCGTGAGCTTGGATCTTGGGAGCAAATAGAAAACAAGCTGCCCTGTGTTCTATTTCATTAGTAGAAAAAATGGAGGCGCTATTTATTATTAAGTAACAGATTCACTGAACATTTGTCTAGCTGTTTTCTTACTGTTGCTTGGCACATATATGGAAAAAAACAAAACAAAAAAAAACGCTGTTTCATACTTCGACATGTACTAGGGTTTTTGGGGTTGAATTCTGTTTTCTCTCTGCCTGCTGGGATTTTCTTGTTAGCAATGTTGGCACGTCTGCTATACTACTGCCAGTGTGTGTGCTGGTTACACGTCTTTAGAAAGCTGCTTAGCCATTTCAGAGAGGTGCTAAGATTGAAGACAGTGTTGGATCTCCACTGTTACTATACTGACCTCTGCAGGAAAGGTGTGTGTTTGGGGTGGGGGCTGGGGGGGGGGGGGGTACATGTGTGTGAAGGGAGGACTTACATTTTCGGGTAAACATGTGGGGTCTCGAGCTGCAAAGCTGCACGTAATAGCTAATGTCTGTTCCTAGCACAAGTGTTTGAACACGGTGCCACAAACACATGCAGGGACATGGGGATCACGGAGAAGAACACACACACACACACACACACACACACACACACACACACACAACGTCAAAGATCAGCACTGTGTAAACAAGCAGCTTGATTAGTATTTCATAACACTTCAATTTTTCAGTGGGCAACAAATTGGAATGTGACGGGCCACATGTTTGGCTTTCTCCAGCACCAATATTGAACATGAATTATAAGTGTGTGAGCAGTCAGGAAACACAGGAAAAACACGTCAGTGTCCTGTTACACCATAGACATGTATGCTATTTACGGCTTGTTTGTACGTACATACACACAGGTTTGGACACTGGTTAAATGTAAAAAGCCTAACGTGTCACATTGAGGACTTCCCTCTAAGACTCTGTAAGGGCTTCTCAGACACGATGGCTTTATCCTCGTCTCCGAAGCCCTCTGCATCTGTCTGCTCACATATGAGAGATTTAGATGTTGTCTGTTTTTGACACGGTTGTGTGAACTGGGTCATACATCATACAGCAGTGCCATGAAACAGATTGCAGCTGACACTCACTGAATGGCTCAGTGATATAGCGGATATAGTCACGATGCTGTCATGTAGCACGCCACCAGACACTTGAGCTGTGTATTAGTAACACTCTGTCAGAGAGTGTATCTGTGCCTGGACCTTACGATGCTGTATTAGCTCTGGGTCTAAGCACAACCAGGCATTAAGGCTGGATAGCTGAAGGGAGCTCAGAAAAAAAACAGCTCTTTTTCTAAACAGATATTTAAGTCTGGGAGATCTGACCAGGGCTTACTTCTCCCAAGCAAATAATAAAAGATTGCAAAGGTGGACAAGTCAGTAGCCTGGGCACCCGAGACAATCAGATTTTATTCGTAGTTGCACATTGGACCAGTCAGTTTAACAATCAGAAAACGAAAACAACCTTACTCCTACTCCTTAGTGACTTTTGCAAAATGAATGTTTTCCTTTGGTATGTACTGTAGCTGTGTCTAAAGTTTATATGCTTCACTGAGAAGGGATGCTGTAACTAGTAACTATAGCACATGCTTCCATATTCCACCACCTGCTGCACTACACACATGGGCCAAGCTGTGATCTGTCTGCTGGTTTGTTTGTGGGGTTTTTTTGTTTGTTTTTTAGGTAGATTAAGTATTATACACAGATGACGGATGACCTTTTCAGAATCAGGAGCACAGATGTATGTGGAAACTCTGATGTAACAGAGAAAAAAGGTTCAGAGTGAAGCTGTCAAATGACTCCTGCTAGCACAACGTGAAGTCGCTTTGCGGGTTTAAACACATCGAGAAAAAATAAAGATGATAGCCAGACTTGAATAATAGCTTTTACATGCAGTGCGAGGACAAAACTTCAAACCTCATAGCTGAAACTTTGGCGAATGGAAATTTTTTTTCGAGCGCACAAACATAATGTGCTACAATAGACACCTTGATAATTATCATATAGGCATCTGTTTCTTTTAGTCTGTACTAATGCTCTTAACTAGCTAACGACCTTGCCATACATTGTTGCATTACGTTAGCTGCCCCTTTTTAGGCTAGTAAATTATGTCTCCAGGCAACCAAAACATTGGGTTGGCTCGTACATTAGAGATTTTACTTGGCTAGATAATGAGTGTATGATTTATCCACTCCCTAGCTTCAATAGATCCATGATAAAAAAATATATATAAATATGCTTGTTTGTTTGTTTATTTATCTCCTTAGCTATTCATTTACTCAAGCTCATTCGCTGGAAGATATGACACAGGATAGCAACTCTCTCTCTCTCTCTCTCTCTCTCTCTCTCTCTCTCTTTGGGAGTTGAAGATAGGAGATTGAGGACAGTAGTGGTGAAGATGATTGACAGTCGATCCACTGGCTGATGATGAGGAGCGCGTGTCCGATGAAAGCGGACATGATGGAAATTTGAACCGGGCCAGCGCTAATTTTTGCTCGGCGTAATTATGATAAATGATGAGCAAGGGCAATCACCAGGCAACGCACTTCTCCATAGTCACCTTCAAAGAACGTGTTTGCTCAACAGAGGACTCCGCTCCGCATCCCAATTAACCTCCTCCTCCACTGACGCAGCACTGTGCCTGCGTCCTGCTCCTTTATTAAAACTCTGATTCCATGCTTTTGATTCTGTTAGCGAGATAGCGTTTAGCTGCACACTAATGTTTTGTGCATCGTTGTTAATTGGTCGTGCGCTGTATGACAGAATTACGAGTTTGATTTTCACCACAGTGATTGCTCTGAACAGAGGGTGTCTCAGCTTAATTCCAATTACACGTGTTGAAGGAGGTAGTATGAGTTATCCTCTGGACCCAATTAAAGCTGTTTTTCACCTGAGAAAGACTCCTCACGAATAACCATAACAAATAGATAGTCTTGCACAGGGCTATGAAAATTGCATCCCTTTTTTCTCAGAGGGGTTGCCCATGTCAGGAAAAATACTCCACTTGTACAGTTTAAAGGCTGTTCCCACAAGATCAGTCACATCGGTGTGAGTGCAACTTAGATATAAAATTACTTTTCTGAAACTTTAAAGCTGGGCCTCTGGATCCGTGTGGCCTGAAACCATCTATCTGACTCACTCTTATTTTTCTTTTCTCTTCTTCTGCATACACTCCATGTTACTCTGCATACACTTCATCTATCCTTTCTACCCCTACTCGTTTCTCAAGAATCTCTCTCTCTGTCTCTCTCTCACCTCTCCCACCAGCTCTCAGTATGACAGGTAGTAGTAGTTAGCCGAAGTCCTGTTCTTCCCGCTGTGGCTGGTGTTGTGCGTCTCATTACCTCTGAGCCCATCTGACAAAACACACACGTCTGCTGGCCTCTCCTCCATGGCAGCTGCATTTACCCTGGCTTTGAACGCCGGACCCTGCATGTTTTATTGATTGCTTTGTTGGTTGATGCCGGACTCATGTTTTAAGAATGGTTGCGCTGTGCGATGGGCCCGCCAGGATGAAAGGGGCTCAGAGGCTCTGCGTTCTTCTGATGCAGCAGGGGATGAGGCTACATGCTTCTTCATACACTTCTGTTAATTAAACTCAGAGCTTTCTTCACTGTGTTGATGAAAAAAAGATTAGCAAATGTAATCATGTGAACACTAGAATGTACACTATGGTTTTGCCCATTTCTGTTCTGGTTGCATTGATTGTTGCGAAGATATGGTAAGAAACTCATAATCATGAACCATCACGGCTTCTGTAGCAGAGCCTCTCTTGAAGCTTGTGTGGCACATCATATGGGTTTATGACAATTATTTAGATGAAGGTAGCTCATCGAGAAAGGAAAGAATTTTCACAGACTTTTATAGATTTTTATTTCATGTACCTTCTCTGGTCTGATTTGTGAAGTGAAGAAAGCTTTCAAAAGAAGTTGATGATGAAAACAGAATGTTTAAAGATAAATGGACAGAGACGCATGTGTTTATTCAATGCTTTAAGTTCAGAATAGATGCCTTATCTATTCAGAGTCCATGGCATTAATCAAAAGTGGTGACATGAAGCCCTTTGAACATTTCAGTTTGTTTAATTCATAGCCATGAAGTAATCACTAATTGATAAGCATTAAAAGGTAACTGTTGTCACATTCAGCCATGTTAGTTTCTTCGTATTGTAAGCAAGGAATTTTACGTAGCTGTAACCTCAAATATTTTATTCAAATTCACCCGGTGTAGTGTATATATATTACATGTTTTAACAAACCATTAAGTCATTTTGAAAGTGCAGTGACCTAAACACTAAACCGCCAATGTTTGATAGTTACAGACAGAATTACGAAGACATAAACTATTCATTCAGATGTTTCATTTTAAACTATTCATATATTCAAAAAAAGATTCAAATATCCCTAATTTTTTGTTTAAAGTACTTACGGTTCAACGGATCATTCCCAGCTTTCATGCGGTTTGTTAGTGTACATTTGAGTATTTGACACACTGGTCATGTTTCTGCGGCTTTTTCGTGACACACATCACACGCCAGAGTTACGCTTCCATTTGAACAAGTTTACAGTTCACACATTAGAGATGTGTAAAATGAGAGAAGAATAAACTGCATAGAAATGCACTGGATTTACACAATCACACATTCTTCCACCTAGTTTGAGTTTGTATGCGGTTATTATTAGCTAGATCATCCATTTGATTCTGTAGATGCGTGAGTAGAGTCCCAGGAGCTTATAGTATTGGAAATACCTGTACACAAAAAACTTTCCATATTCAAAAAGGGCAATCCAGAAATTGTGGTACTGTGATACCCTTGAGTATTGGCCCACTTTGAACAATTCTTAAGTTAATGACAATGCCACGATACATAATATGTATCACAATGTTAAGGTGAACAATACTCCATTTAAACAATACTTTCCAAAAATCCTATTTATTACATAAGAAATAAAACATAATGGGACATTTACATTTACATTTTATAGGAAAATAATACACTTTGGGGTGGTGTGATATGGCTTGACACAAAGCAGAGTAGATTATTGTCCTATAACAGTGCCTCCTGAAGTGTTTTATTCCTCTTATACCACAGAATTTACTAATGATTGCATTTTTTTTTTTTTATTACCCAATGACACTGTGTGCTTTTTAACCATTCATAGGTACATTTAATGTTGTGGAATGTCCACAGGAATAGTTATTTCCTGTTATAGCTTATGTTATAGCAGCTATAAACAGTCCTTCCCTCACCATACGCTTTGTTTTTATTCTCTTTAAGTTAATAAGCCACTGAGAAACTTCAAAGTTCACAGTCGTTTGTCCTGAAAACTTTTCCATTATTTATACAGTTTATACATTTATCATACTTTTCCATGATTATACATTTCTCTTTGTATAAAATCTCTTTGTATGAAAACACTTTTTTTTTATCCATCTGTTATAAGGTTTAGATTATGTGGCACATCTATCAGACAGGTCCCTGTGTATGAGTCGTTACTATAGGAACACTCAGTCCCTCCAGGATTTTACAGAAATTAACGCAAAATCAAGGAAACTCCACAATATTCGGAGGATCTTGCAATTTTCGGAGGAGCTTGCAAAAAATTCTCCGATTTTTTGCAATTACCCCAGACTTTCTACAGACTTGGGCCAAGACGCATCATGTGAAGTCATCACAACACGCATTCAGCCAAAGCCCTCTTCAATTTATGTGTGTCGAACATGAGTACAGCTAAACGGTCTCATTTACCACAATCACTGTGAAAAACCGTGCAACTGCCAATTCACGTAGTTTTCCAAAACAAAGTACAAAAATCTCTGCAAACTGCATCGCAAATTTTGAAAAATCAAGCATTTTTGACAACAATCACAAAAAAAAAAAAAAAAACTGCACAAAATCCTGTATGGACTGAACAATAATGCATCAGAATGAGCACATTAATATTAACCTGTCATTTGAATCCCAGCCAGAAATGTTCTGTCAGAGTCTTACTTAATTAATCAACACCTTCTGAAATGTAACAGCTCTGTGATATAAAATATCAATATCTTAGTATCTCTTAAAGTCATAAGTTGAACTTTCCACACACATTTTTTTGTTTTGGTATCCTGCTAGTGCATAAAGCTGAAACACAGCGCCTCCACACACTCTACATGAGCAAACAGCATTTATTAGAGAGTCTCAGCCGCTGATGATTTGAATTATAGACACAATCACCCAAGAGACAGAAGCAGCGCAGTACAACACTGTTGCCCAAAATAAGTGAAGTAACATTAATTAGTTCTGGAGAGAGGTGAGTAGAATGTATTTCTGTGAAGCTGTAATTACATGCTTAGTTTAACCCCTTGACTCACTTCTATTTGTTATCGGGGGGGAGGAACAGAAACATGCAGACGTGTCAGGACCTGCATTAACACCCCATATTTTAGAGCCTCTGCAAGTTGCAAAGTGTTATAAGCATCCTCAACTGATGGGGCCTTGGCTTGTTGTCACTGTGACTTTATCACATCTTCTCCCCATGGTATTGTCTGCAACTCTTTTGTTAATTCCAATAACGTGTCGGCTGAAACGTTACATTAAACTTCTGTACCACCTCTGTCTTCGCTGTTCGCCTGCTTACCTTCGATTTTCCACCGCACCTACATCTCATCGTCTGTTTGTTTAAAAGTGTTGTAATTGTTAGGACAGTGTTTAAGTGAGACGTCAATGCTAAACAGATGTTCACAGTTACGGCTGACAATTACATATCGAGGAATCCCTGGGAGAAAAAATATAGGCAGAGTTTATTTGACCAACACCATTATGTGGACTCCAATCTCATTGGCTCACATGGGATTTATTTGAAGTCAGGAGCCATTTTGCTGATACGAGCATTGCTCTCCAGCGTCGCGGGTAATAATCTCCCCTGCTGTAGACTAAACACAAAATTAAAAAAGCACTTTCGTGATCAATCTCTCAGCCTCTCTTTCTTTCTAAGAAGTTGGCAGCAGTGCACACCAGCGACTTCACGAGATAAATGTGGCAGCAGGGGTGGGAAAAAGAGGAAATACTTTTCTTTGCATGTGTTCCACAGCTTGATTAACGGCCATGCCCACCTAATTATTTTATTCAGTCAGCATACAGGAATCTCCCCCCGAGGGGGTCTGGCATTAGCTGGAGAATAGAGGCCGGTGATTTCTTCTTCTCCTGTGCTCCTGTGGATGAGCCTAAGGTGTGGGTGGTATCAGCACATGGGTATCAATAAGGAGCTTAGATTGGCACAACTGGAAAAAGGAAGGAATACAATATCTGAGCAATTTGCTCTCAAGTCCCTCGGGTCAATCGGCTTAACTCGTTCTATAAGCTGCTTCTTTTATCAGAGCTCTTCCTGTTTCGACACAGAGCGAGTTCTGAGTTGCTTACTAACACAGAATTTGACCATAGAAGCCATGTCTGTAATGCATTCACACAACGGCATGCTCTTTCTGCCATTATCTAGTTGCCCTTGAAATAGATATTCTCTTTCTTTTACATTTACCCACCTTAAAACTACATACCTCTAGTTGTGGCTTTCATACAATAAATTGCCCCTTGCTCAGATCTCCAAATGCTAAGGTTACACTTTAATTGTAGCATGAGGGGGAAAGTGCGGCGGTTATAGACAAAATAGTGACGCACATGTCACAGGACGTGTTGTGAATAGTTCACTTAATACCACTGTATACACAGTGGACAGAGAGCGGCCACCTTTGCTCCCCTCTCTGCAAATCTCTGAATAAGAATCTGACATAAATTCTGCACATATAAAATTAGTAAATGTCACTGTAGCTGTAGTTAAATATCACACGATTCCCTGGGGAGACCCCCTTGCAAGTTACCTTGGCCTATTTTGCAACAAAAAAGAGAGAGAGAGAGAGAGAGAGAGAGAAAAGGAAAAAGGAAAAGGTGGTGGCAGAAGAAGTTGTGGTGAAAATGGGGAAGGTTGCTGTTGTGTTTCAAAAAGACACAGCAAGTGAGCTGTCCCCTCCTGATGAGTCATACTGAAACTATCAAATAAAAGGTGGTGTTAAGAAAGCTTCTATTGGGCTTCTCCTTATGGCTCATTAGGGGTTAAATGTGGCCTAATCTTTTCTCTAATAAAGTTGCTTTGAAGTGAGGAACGGGGATGCGATGGGGGCTGGGGTTCTTCACACAGGCCACTTTGTAAATGAGCTCAACCAAAAGCTCTGTGGGTGTGGGTGTGGGTGTGAGTGTGGTTAGAACTCGGCCTGCTCATGCTGGCGCTTTGAACTGCTGTCAGGTTTAAAGATATACACTCCACAGTCCTTCCCACAAATCTGGAATCTATCGCCATCCTCTGCTGGTAAGCTTCAGTGACGCTGGTGCTACATGGGATTTTTATTTTTTTTACCATGCCCGCCTGTTGCAGGGTTGGCACAGTGCCAGGCACGGGCGGTGGGAAGCCCCTCATTAATTTACCCACAGATTGCTGTTAGCTTGCTTCACTCGGGTGAGAGGTGTTTACAACAGTTTAGCGGCAAACTGTCAGAGTCTGAGGCCTTAATGTAGCACCGTGTCACAGCACGAGGACGGCCTTGTTTGTTTTGCACTGTTGGCATTTTGCCTTAATAGGCTATGCTGGGTTTCAGCCAACACCACGAGCCAAAATGCAACAGGTTCTCTTCTTCCTGTTCTGAGAGACGGAAAAATGGGGGGGGGGGGGGCCTTAGATGGGGCATTATTGAAGATGGGGCACACACACAAACACATTTGAGAGCCACTGCTGTAGAGCATTATGCTGTGGCTATGATTCTAAGTGTAAATGTTATTGTACTGGTTTGTGTCTGTGGGTGTGTGTCAGTGTGTTTTCCATCCAATCCCCCAATTTCTTTCCAAGGCTAAAGGGATAGAATGTGCTGGAAGGAGCCTAAGCTCTTTCTCCGAACGGATCATGTTAAATTACCCAAAACCATTTAACGTCCAACACACAAATGCCATTTTTAACATGTGGAACTCTTTATTTAATGTTTTCCTTGTTGATATACAGAATCTGTAACAAATGGTAATGACTTGCAGCTGGTGTGTAGATATAGCGCGGTGTCAGAGGTTTGCTCCATGGCCTGATGGCTGAGATGATGAAGTCCTGATTTTTTTCCCCCTGTATTGCTGATTGGGGCTTTGCTTTGACTCATTCCATACACTAAGGAATCATGAACGCGTAATTGAAGGACTTACTAAAATATGCTCTGAAGAGCATGTTATCAAAATGCATTACTCGTCAAACTGATATGTTTCTGTATATACACAGACATTTTGGGCTTGTTTTTGTTTAATGGCTAATGTTTCCCCTTTTTCTCATTTCCAAATGGAAGTGACTTTACAGAGCAAAAATGTAAATGTGTTGGATCTTTGAGGAAATACGGTAGAAGACATTAAAGACGGCACGTCTCGTGAGAAAATTTGACTTCCTTTGCATTTGTGTGTCTCACCTGTAGCACATGCACCCTATGTAGTCACATGCAATTGAACACTGCAGCACTAGTTAACTCACCATAGCGTGTTTCAGTCTGTCGTCAAATTGACTTGATGTAGAATAGCATGAGACGGAGAATGTTGCTTTTCAGAGACCCCAGGCCTTATATCCATCTGACTATGACCAATGCAAATCATAACAATAACTGTGCTTTCGACAGTCCCCCGAAGGCGTGAGATAAATGCTCAGTCAGTGCTTTAATAACTGATGGATGCACCTCCATATTATGAACAGACGACTGGTAAACCCTGGCTGGACCAGTCATCATTTAGTAAGACTAACGTATGTAGGAAGAATGAAAAAGTACTGATTATACAATCATTACTTTCAGTAAGTAGTTAAGTATGGAATAAAACATGACAGGGCATGCTGTTCTGTTATAGGAAAATAATCAGTGATGGATGGGGTGGTGTGATGTGGCCCGGCATGTTACCACACTGAAATGTTATTCCGCTTTTACTACAGAAATTTTCTAAAACAAACAATTTTTTTTATTTAATAAAGGAAGTCATATTTTTTATCCATTTATAGTTACGTTTAGGGGGGGCTTAGTGGCTAGCATGTTTGCCTCACACCTCCATGGTTGGGGGTTCAACTGCCGCTTCCACCCTGTGTGTGCGGAGTTTGTATGTTCTCCCCGTGCTTTGGGGGTTTCCACCAAGTACTCCAGTTTCCTCCCCCAGTCCATAGACATGCGTTGTAGGCTGATTGGCATTTCCAAATTGTCCGTAGTGTCTGAATGTGTGTATGATTGGGCCCTGCACTCGGTTGGGACCCTGTCCAGGGTGTCCCCTGCCCTATGCCCCGAGCTCCCTGGGATAGGCTCCAGGCTCCCCAAGACCCTGTGTTGGATAATCGATACAGACAATGGATGGATGGATAGTTAAGTTTAATATTGTAGAATGTCTACAAAACAAGTCATTTATATTGTAGTAGCTTTAAAAAAGTGTTTCCCTCATAGCTGCTTGAAGTTAAGTTCTCTCTTGAAGTTAATGAGAAAAAAATGCAGAAAAAATAAATGTACAGCTTTACCTGAGTGTTACAAAGCGCTGACACTGGAGACTTCTTCCAGAAATGCTAAATAAACATCTCACTTCACCGTACAAATCCATGCATTAACTGTTACTATAGAAACAAAAACGAGCACATTAATATAAACCTGTGATTTGCCCTGCAGCCAGAACTATTGTCAGAGCTGCTGTTATAGAAAATTAATCAACACCTTCTGACCAGTCAGACTAGAGAACACCAGTGTGGGTATAAAGGAAGGCCAAACAGATATAACACAGTGTTGTGGTAAATATAGATGTTTGGCACAATTAGTGGGATTACGCTGGTGTAAATCGGTCCCTCCAGGATTTTGTGATTTTTGCGATCACAGAAATTAATGCATTATCACAACATGCATTCAGCCCAAGCCCTCTTTGATTCACATGCATCGAACATGAGTACAGCTAAAAGGTCTCATATACCAACAAACATCACGGCAAAGGACTGTAAAAAAAAACTAAAATTTAAAAACAAAATCCAAATCAAGCATTTTTGGCCGCAACATTCACAAAGCAACTCCACAAAATCCTGTATGAGCTGGCAAATCCTGTTACATTCAGAAAGTAGTGGCCTTTGTACATATTCATTAATTCACTGGTTGTTTTGAATATTATTTATTATGCATCCTTAACAGAAGTTTTATAAGACTGGCTAAAGAAATGAGTAAAATCACAATTATTTTGCTGAATATTTTTGGGTTAGGGTCTTGTCTAGTCATCTTTATTTTTATCTGACTAGTCTAGTGGGTTTTATTGTCATTCCTCCATGTAACTTCTATATATTGGAATGAAATGTTATCAGGACCATGGTGCAAGACACAATACAGTAGCACGGTACACAAGACTATATAAAATGCAGATACACAACAGAGGCGGACATGTGCAAAATACGGTAAATACACAGCACAGTAAATACACAGCACAGTAAATACACAGCACAATAAATACACAGCACAGTAAATACACAGCACAGTAAATACACAGCACAATAAATACACAGCACAGTAAATACACAGCACAGTAAATACACAGCACAATAAATACACAGCACAATAAATACACAGCACAGTAAATACACAGCACAGTAAATACACAGCACAGTAAATACACAGCACAATAAATACACAGCACAATAAATACACAGCACAGTAAATACACAGCACAATAAATACACAGAATCAAAGCAGAATCAAAACACAACACAATAAATACACAGCACAGAGCATGCTAACAAAACAGGACAACAGGACAGTATCCGATGGCAAAAACTAGTTGTCAGTACACTGTAGATGTTACACTACTTTGCAATTTAAGTAAAATTATGTAGAATTGAAGTATCCAAATGCTCAGGAATTATTGCACGAGAGTCAATAAAAACAACATCCCATTATCTAACTTTATCTACACTCACTGATGATGATTAATGAACTGAGAAAACAAAAAATCATGATGATGATTATAGTACGATTAATTGTGCAGTTCTCTCAGAGCAGTGTTAGAGAAGTCAGTGTTACTCGCATGTGTTTACTTGACAGTCTCTATCGATAAAGATAATCTTTGATCAAACAGTGTACATGGAACTAGACAGGACAGAATCCCCAGTAAACAACAGCTTCCTCCAGTTTACTGGCAGTGATCTCTCCTCTGCTATCCACTCCAACGCTGTGTTCTGAGTGTTTCACTGTTTGACAGCTTCATATGGGACTGTTTTTGCTCTTGAAAAGCTTTATAGGATCATGAAGGCTGACAGGCTGTTTGTGCAGCTCACATCGGGATTGTCTTTGTTTATTCAGATATTTATCCTGTTTTCATTGCATTCACCCTCCAAAAAGCTACGTTCTCTTTCATAAAGCAATAGGACGAATGCTTTAGCATGCTTTTATAAACAGGCCCTTTTATTTGGCACGAGCATCTCAGGCCGATTGTGCGTGTTTATGTAATGATGGCTTCTGTTTGTGTCTGGCATTTCTGCAGAGATTGACAGGAGAGTGTGTGAATAATACAACAAATTACATCCACTTCTGTCCCTTTTTGCAAGTGATGCTCAATTAAATATCTATTATTCAAAGTAACATCTTGCTGGCATAAGAGAAGCACTTTGTTTACTAAACACGTGAATGTGCACATCAAAGCGCCAAGCTGCATAATTCATTCAGCATGTTTGCGTGCGTAAGAGGAACCTCGGAAAATGCTGCGGTGTCAGGACTGTCCCCGTGCATTAAAAATACACCAGTGTAACGCAGCAAAGCTTCTGCTATTGTTATCATTTATTCAGCTGCCGTGGCATTAATATTACACGTGGCTCCTCGGCTCGGTCAGGAGGAGACAGAAAGCGACGATGTGTTTCCATTCTGACTCTATCTTTCTGAAAAATGCTTATTATAATGACAGCATCGGGCACCTAGATTAGCTCAGGTGAGAACCCTCTCCTTCCCCCCTGCCGTCCTTCAGGGCATCTCGGCATACCGTTTAATCCAAATGCCAATTTGACGTGGGCTTGTTTGGCATAGTTGGGGGAGGTGGTGTGTGTGGTGTACACGTGCCAAGGGGAGGGCGCTCCTCCCAGCTTGGTGCGTCTCTAATTGGAGTGCAGGGAGCGGCCAGGGCTGCCGGGTGTCAGTCAGTGTTTAGGATGCCCCAGGGCACTGCTCTCCTATGGGTATCAAAGTGCTCTAATTAAATGCAGGGTTCACAGTGCGGCCCTGTGCATCATAGACTGCGAGGGAGAGAGAGAGGCCTGTGTCCTTGGTGCCTTTGACTAGACACAGCCTCCGCTAATTACCCATTGTCCAATTGACTTCCCACTTTTACATAGCAATGAACCCCCCTTCTCTGGCTCTCTGTCACACACACACACACACATTCATACACACACTGACACATTCCCATCTCTTGCCCTCCTTGCTATTTTTTTCCCCCTTTTCCATCCTGTCTTTGCCCAGCCAGCATAATTAATCTTTTGCAGATCTCCCCCAGCCAGGTTGCAGCGATCTCGGCCCCCCTGTTTATAATTTGATTTGGGATGATAAAAGCGTGTGTGCCTGTGAAGGAACAGTGTCATTTCCCAGCGCTGGGGAGATGTGCAGGGGCCATCAATCTTCCCCACGTGCCTGGCAAACTGATATCCCAGAAAATTAACTTCAATTAATAACACAAATCCCCCGGCGTACCCGCGCAGGCTAGCTTCGCTTTGAAGGAGAACCTTCAAAGATCCCTCTGCGCTCGCATTCATACACGGCCTGGCACACTCACCCCTTTTTGTTTTCGACATCATGGGAAATATTTGCTGCATCCACACAAATATTCCCACATCAACATGAAAAATTGATTGTAGCCTCCCAGCAGAATGCTAAGTAGCGAGGCAGATCCTAACGAGGCTTTCAGGACACTCATTAAATTCTGCTACTGATACCTTGTCCTTCAGCACCTAGAATGCAAGTGATGGTTACATTAGAGAGTAATATGGAGAACTCTCTATTCAGACCTGTACTGAACAATACTGCCGTACATGCTAGGAGAAATTCATCCATGTGCTATACACGTGCACGTTTTAAGTTACTGTGTATGTTGCAAGACACGATAATAAACCAAAAATGAAATCGCAAAATCGGAAACACATAACCATGAACTTGAAACGGAAAGGGTAGGCCCTTATTGAGCATTACAAGCTCGTTGCTGATTGGCTACAGTGTATGACTATCACAAGGAAAAAGAAGTGCACGGTTTCAAAACTTTTTAATGCAAAGTTACTTACGTTGTTATAGTAAGGAGTAATTCTTTCTTCTGAATAACATGGCTTCATTTAGGCGAGTTTTCAGCATTCGCATGCTCATATTAATGCTGTGCAAATTTGTCAACATATCTAAAACATCAAATGAATGTCACTGCATTCATGAATAGAAGCATCAGTAGATTCATTCAGGCTTGTATTTCCTCTTACTTCAAACATCCCCCCGCTCTCCGTTTTCCACCGTGACTCAGAGACGAGCATATGACGTTCAATAAGTACTGACCCTTTCCGTTTTAAGATAAAGCCTAGCTTTGCTGTTGTGTTCTCTGATTTGCTGTTGGTTTGTTGATGTGTTTTGCACTTACTGTATCTGTTTAATATCAAACAGTATCTCCTTTAGTAACTCCAAGAGGGTTGAAATAGGACATGAAAACATTTCCAATCTCAATATTTTAATTTAACATTTTGCTGTCCACTCACAAAACAGAGAAAGCTAATATTAACATCAGCATCAAGTCTTAGGAATGTAATCCACTGAAAAGCCAGTATGCTTACAGCAGGCTGGATATCGTAGTATATAAATGTAAATAAATAAAAATGGTGTTAAAGGACCATTAAAGCAACTCGCCTTTAAGTTGTAATGTAACTTGTAATGTTTTGTGTAATGATGTAATTGTGTAATGGTTGGTGATGACAGTATCTCAGTTCAGTTTATGTAGTCTGTGTAGTAAATAGTGGCTGAGTGAGTGAGGTAGTGATTTTTAAAAAAATCTGTTTTATCAATGGCACTTTACTGCTTGTGGACACTTTTCTGAACTAGCATTTGTATTTGTACTACAACACTTTCTAGCACCAGCGCTACCTGATTAAAGATTAACACTCAGCCTTGGTATACGGCCTTGATATTATATACACGAAATCTTCTCCAGAGCTCAGGTTATGAGCTCTCAGCATGTCTCCATGTCTTTACACCACCCATTGGGCTTCCTTTTTAGATATCTTCTACACTGACACGTTTGTGACATGAGCTGAATGACTATGAGATACCATTATGGGGCTTCCAGTACGTGAAAAAAGCCACTTCTGTGTGTGTGTGTGTGTGTGTGTGTGTGTGTGTGTGTGTCGCTGACCCACCAAACGACACAGGCCCTGGAGCGATCTGGCTTGCATCCTCACAGCTTAAGGGACGGCAGCTTGGCTCGATTACAGTCAATCCTCCCTGCAGACTGTGCTCAAGAGCTTACACTACTGAAGCAACCCGTGTCAACAGCCAGCCGACACACAGACACACGCACACACACGCAGACACACTCTCACCACGGTCATAAAACAGAATGGAGATAGCGTGGCGGCTTTTTGAAGGGTCTATTAGAGGGGTCTGTGAGGGAGCTTTCAGAATGGGATAAGTGTCGGCCCCGCACCGCAGGGTTGCCAGAGCTCTGCCTGGTGTTTACTGCTCCGGCACACACTTCCATGCCTGCTGTCTGATAGATGGAGCAAAAGAACTGCCTGCTTCCTACTAACACACAATACACACTCAATCTGAAGGCCTTTTACTGAGAATGCTGACTCGGATAGGGGCTCTGGGATAGGAATGGCAGCACTGTTTGTTTTTTTTCTCCACAATAAAAAGCCTCATATTAAATCCCTTATAAGGGATATGTACAAAATTTCCAGTGAGATTACTAATGCAATAAATAATAAGACTGAATGTTTTACCATCAAGTGGTAGGAGAATAAAAATATGAAAAAACTTATCAAGAGATTTTCTATCAGTTTCTTTCATAGCAGCATCGTTGGATGGCTTCTGATAAAGACTGTAGCTTTTATGAGCTTTCATTTGAAAGCAGCTGTTGAGCCACAGCTTGAAATTGTGTATACCACCAAGCTCCGGTGTTTACAACAAAAACAGGGGAGACCTAGATTAAGCTTACTCTTATATACACAACCTCTTTTTTAATTCTGTAAATTCGGTTAAATGCAACTAAAGATTAAATCCTTAGTTTTTCCTGACTCTGAAATTACAATATCTTTCTTAATATTACCCAGTAGAGGTGTAACTCTGAATCTCTGAACATGAATGCCAGTAAAAGAGTGAATTTCTTTAACGGTTTATGATTTATCACATTTAGCCACAAGTTTGTACATAAGAACTGCTGCTTTAATCATAAAGGCTGTCATCCCAGGATTCTTAATCACAATATGCTCATAGGACTGTATACAAGTCAGCAACTTGAGTCCAGAATTTATGTTGGGAAAGTTATTTGTATTCAGACTTCTTCTACTCAAGTACTTACAAGTGCCCTCCATTAATATTGGCACCCTTTGTAAATATGAGCAAAGAAGGCTGTGAAAAATTGTCTTTATTGTTTAACCTTTTGATCTTGAAAAAAATCACAAAAATACTCTGCTCTCATGGATATCAAACAATTTCAAACACAACACAGGTTTATCCAAGAAAATATATTTGTTAAATATAGGTGTGCAACAATTATTGGCACCCCTATAAATTCAAATGAGGAAAATATATTTGAAGTATATTTCCATTGATATTTTACATTTTTTAGAACACCTTGGTGACTAGGAACAGGAAATTGTTCAACCATGACTTCCTGTTTCACAGGGGTATAAATATGATGTAACACATAGGCAAAATTCCCTTAGTCATTCATCACAATGGGTAAGACCAATGAATATGTGCGGCAAAATGTTGTTGAGCTTCACAAAATGGGAAGTGGCTATAAGAAAATAGCACAAGCATTGAAAATTCCCATTTCCACTGTCAGGGCAATAATTAAGAAGTTCCAGTCAATTGGAAATGTTATGAATGAACCTGGAATTGGATGTGTGTCTATATTGTCTCAGCGCACTGTGAAGAGGATGGTTCGAGTGGCCAAAAAATAACCAAGGATCAATTGAATTGATTGAATTGAGTTGCAGAAGTTAGTTGTTTCTTGGGGTCAGAGAGCCTCCAAAACTACAGTCTGAAGTCACCTACATCACCACAAGTTGTTTGGAAGGGTTTCAAGGAAAAAGCCTCTACTCTCATCCAAAACCAAACTCAAGCGTCTCCAGTTTGCCAGACACTACTGGAACTTCAAATGGGATTGGGTTCTATGGTCAGATGAAACCAAAATAGAGCTTTTTGGCGATAAACACCATAGATGGTTTTGGTGCACACAGAGAGGTAGCCATATGGAAAAGTACCTCATGCCCACGGTTAAATATGGTCGGGGCTCTTTAATGTTTTGGGGCTGTTTTTCTGCCAGAGAACCTGGGCATTTTGTTAGGATACATGACATCATGGACTCTATCAAATATCAACAGATATTAAATGAAAACCTGATTGCCTCTGCCAGAAAGCTTAAAATGGGCCGTGGTTGGATCTTCCAGCAGGACAGTGATCCAAAACATACATCAAAATCAACACAAAAATGGTTTACTGACCACAAAATCAAGGTCCTGCCATGGCCATCCCAGTCCCCTGACTTGAAAGCCATAGAAAACCTGTGGGGTGAACTGAAGAGGAGAGCCCACCAGTGTGGACCTTGAAATTTGAAGGATCTGGAGAGATTCTGTATGGAGGAATGGTCTCAGATCACTTGCCATGTATTCTCCAACCTCTCATCAGGCATTATAGGAGAAGACTCAGAGCTGTTATCTTGGCAAAGCGAGGTAGCACAAAGTATTGACTAAAAGGGTGCCAATAATTGTTGCACACATATATGTAACAAAGATTTTTTTGGGGGGATAAACCTGTGTTGTGTTTGCAATTGTATGATATCCATGAGAGCAGAGTATTTTTATGAATATTTTGAACAAAATATCAAAAGGCTAAACAATAAAGACAATTTTTCACAGCCTTCTTTGCTTATTTCTGCCAATATTAGTGGAGGGCATTAGTGTGTGTGTGTGTGTGTGTGTGTGTGTATACACTGTTATGATAATGATAACGATAACTGTTAATGATAATGATATACTGTTAATGAGATGTAAGATGCCGTCTCCACCAGTGCTCTCTTTGCAAAAAAGAATTTCATATAAAAAAATAAAAGAATAAAAAAAAAATTTCAGATGGACAACAATGTTAATTAGTTAATCAATTAATCATTGAAGTCAACCAGTGAAGGACAAGTGAGAAGCATCTCTCTCTCTCTCTCTCTCTCTCTCTCTCTGTTGATCAGAAATCCAGCACAATACAACTGTCTCTTTTCCTTGTCCAATGTCATGATGTACATTCCATTCTATGTCTTTGGATAGCACAGAGAGTAGACACACAAAAGTCCTGAGAAAAGTGAGATATGGAGAAGTACAACACCCCAATTAAGTAATAATGCCATATTTATGTATTTAATATTGCATGACATATTGTGATTGCATAAACTGTCACGTGTTGTTGGACTTACTGCTCCTCACTCAAGTCGAACGAAATTATCTTAAGTTCAAGTTCAGATTGATGCGTGCCTCAGTTTTAGACAACACAACACTGAATATGGCTGGTCGTAGTGAACATTCTGAATGAACACACTACCCAGTGTCGCACAGAAGAGGACAGATTCCCTTTTGAGTATGACTCCACTCAAAGTTTCTTCCTCATGTCTTCTCATGGAGTTTTTCCTTGCCACTGTCACCGCTGATTTCCTCATTAAAAATCTAGATCTATATCTACAATTAAACAAGCCATCTAACTTTAACTATCTGCAAAAAATAATAATAATATCAGGGTTTCCGTGGGTCCTTAAAAAGTCTTAAAACATCTAAAATCCAATAATCCGAATTTTAGGCCTTAAAATGCCTTAAAATGTCTTGAATATGATTTTGACAGGTCGTAAAATTATGAAGTTAACGTTACTTTTATAAAGTTCTAAACTTCAGTCTCACTTTTAAATGTGTTTTTCGGAAAAATCTGTATTAATCACGTTGTTACAAAATGGAACCAATAACCATTCATGCAAACTGTGCAGCCCGGTCAGAATTTATCAGAGCATAGTGTGTTGCAATGTGGTGTGTGAGCTAATGTGGACGTGAAATATGTCTTAAATTGCATTCATAATGGTCTTTAAAAGGTCTTAAAAAGTCTTAAATATAACTTGTTGAAACCTGCAGAAGCCCTGAATATGTACACTATGGTTTCCCAACAAGAAGTTCTAAATACATGACACGATGACGTGGAAGTTATTATGGGTAATGTACTTATATATACATGGTACCTTGATATCAGTTTTAAATGATTGGCGCTTCAAAAATCACATCTCCCTCAGTTACTGATGGACTGACTGTGTTGTAGAGCGCACAGTTCAGAGCGTTTACAGCAACTTAAGGTTTATTAATAATAAATGCTGACAGTTACATATACTCCTGCAACACAATAATGCCTTTATTAAGATGTCTTGGGAGGCAATGTGTCAAAACCTATTGCACACCTGCAGTTCAGTCAATGGGAATATTGTGTTCTTGAGCAAGTGTTTAACGCTTCAGTGTGTGTGTTTGAGTAATGGTTGTGTGTGTACTCTATGAAAAGCCTATGTTTCCTGCCTCTCTCTCTACGCTGCCTCAGGCACTGGCTCCATTGGGATGGTTTATATGCAATAGTGGGCTTCAGCGTATTGATCAGTCCTAATGTCTCAATGATCTCCTTATGATGCCTCTCTCTTTCTCTCTCTCTCTCTTTTCCTCGCTCGCTCGCTTGCTCCCTCCCTCCCTCCCTCCCACCAGTAGGGATATTACGGCACATCTGTTGCCTTCATGTTACACTCTGAGTTACAGCTGCTCATTAATTAGCCTCCATGTTAATGAAGAAGCCGTGGCTGGCTCGGCTTGTCTCGCCGCGTGCAGGGCACTCACCAGCTCTGCATGGCCTTTGCAGGCAGACGATTAGGATACATGATCTGTGGAGATTATTTGATGAATCTTAAAATTGCCCTGAAATGCACCAGTGTTTGCATCATTACCTTTAGCTGCTACACCATCCTTCATTTCACTGTTCAAATAATATTCCATTTTTCAGACTATTTATGAATCCAGGCTAAAAAGAAATTTGTAATATTTAGAATCTCGTGTTGTACTTTTCACCAGCTACCCTAAATCTACAGAATAATTTAATCGTATTTACTAAACTTTTAGGCTAAATGATGACTGACACTTGACATAAAAAATTGTGAGTCTCAGTTCAACTGGGTGTAAGTGCACTAAATCCTATTATTGCATTACAGTATATTCAGTGTTGGGTGTAATGTGTTACTGTAATTAAATTACTTTTGCCCTGAAAAAAGTCAAGTAAGGGATTACCCTTCATTTATAAGTCATTTAATTAAAGTCACTTATGATGTACTTGCATTGCATACTGTATAGACTTTCAACAATTCTGTATAAAACAATATTGAAATAAAATCTACATTTATTATCTAAATATAACATTTGTTTTCTAATTTAAACCGGCCCCTTTAAATTCATTAGCTGTAGGCTAGTGCACTTGTGCGCGAGTTCACACCAGGTGGTTGTGAGGTCACTCATGTTGAAGGATGTCAGCAGAAATGAGTAGCTGTTTTTGCTAAATGGAAATATTCCCATTACTTAATTTTTTGACACATGTAGACAAAGAATATCATGGTAAAATGTAAGTTATATCCTGGGGGACAAACACTACCTGCACTTGACCAAGGTTGAGACGGATTTTAAGAAGAAATTAGTAATGAGTAATGCAATTACTTTTCAGACAAAGTAATTAGTCAGTAATTTAAATACAACATTAACAATGTAATTAGTAATTAATTACCTTTTTGAAGTAACTTGCCCAACGCTGATTATGTTGTACCCTTAGTAGTGAGCGTATATAATAAATTGTAGTACATTTGGGGTTCGGCCTACTGTAACTGAATTTCGAAAAGTAATTCCTGCATAAGAGACAAGTTGAAGATGGTTACGTGGACACTGGATAACCTAACACATGTAACATCAAGCTCAACATCAGTGACAAAAAAGTTATTGTTCCAAAAAAAAAAAAAAAAAAAGCATGACTGATTAAGCCTTGATCAATACTACCTTAAAAAACAGACAGTTTTCCAGAGTGTATCATACAAACTCATTACTGCTAATGTTAATTCTATCCGTGGCAGTATATTATTAATTATAAGCTAATTAATATCATAATGCGTTTGAACACAAACGTAATAATATCTGCTGCAGTTCTTTATTTGTTCACCAATAGCTATGAGTCCATACCTGTAAAGTTTCAGGCTTTGTAGCGAATTTCATCCTTGTGTGGTACTGAAGGATTATTTCATTATAGCTGTTTATCTTCACACATCTTTAAAAGTAGCCTGGAAACCTTCCTCTTTCTGTCTCTCTCTCACTCTGTCTCTTTCTGTCTGTCTCTCTGTCTGTCTGGCTGTCTTTCTGTCTGGAGTGTGTTTGATTATCTCCAGGCCGAGCAGCCTCCTTCTCACTCGTTTGTTTTCATTAAAGTGATTGCCTCAATGTCTTAGCGACCTTCAGCCATCTTCACATTCCCGAGGAAAACACACACACACACACACACACACACACACACACACACACACACACACACACACACACACACACACACACAGAGCATGTCTAGCTGTGAGTAATGGCCTGTGTGTACAGATTCTCCTTTAGCGTTAATGTTGGGAGTGTAATATGTTTTGGGTAATGAGGAGCACTTGGGATGGCATGATAGTGTGCCTTCTTTCATTTCTTCTCTTGACTCGGTGTGTGCTGTCACTCAGTCGTAGCCTGAGGAACTCCCTCCAGAGCCACATCCAGCTCCGCTGCTTCTGCTCGCCTCTGACACTTTTCTGCCTGCATCATTGTGGCTGTATCCTTCAGCTGATGAGGACCTGTGTGTGTGTGTGTGTGTGTGTAGCTGGGGTGTTATACTTCTCCATATGTCACTTTTCTCAGGAGTTTTGTGTGTGTATTCTCCGTGCTATCCAGCTCTTCCCAAACACATAGTACATGTACATCATGGCATTAAATGAGGAAAAGGAAAGCTGTATTGTGCTGGATTTCTGATGAACACACACACACACACACACAGAGAGAGAGAGAGAGAGACAGAGAGAGAGAGAGATGCCTCTCACTTGTCCTTCACTATTTGCTGTGTGAAAGGTGCCAAAGTCTGTTCTTGTCAAATATGATTTATTGTAATAAATTACACTGATGCCATTTGGATCAGTATCCTCCTCATCAGCAATTAATTAATTATGGTTATGGAAGAACTAAACACACACACACACACACACATCCATTTTTCTATCTTTGTGAGGACTTTCCACTGACAAAAATAGCTTCTTAATGCAGTGTGACATCTGAAATGAACCTTAATCTCAGTAACTAAAAGGAAACATTTTGTCTCTTGGAGTTGGGTTCAGTATGGAATTTATTTCTGTGTTAAAGCGATACTCCACTGTTTTTCAAACTAATCTCTTTCCACGGCATCAATAGCACAAGAAGAAACACAGACAACAAACATTTATCCCTCTACTGCATGAATTATTACTTTTCCATCAAAAAACGTTTTATGGATTTTTTTTTTTTTTGTTATGTCAAAGTTAAAGCCCCCTTTTCCCAGTTACATAGGAAAATGGTAGTTTTGTATTACTGACTATCAAAAAATCGCAGATAAATTCATTATTGCCATTTGGCGACCTCATGCAGTAAAGGGTTAAGGGGAACTTGTTGAACTGTCAATAATTGTTTAAAATATGCAACTTGAACACAAATTGAAATCTAGAGAAAGTCTTACCAAAGTTGCTCTCATGTAGTTTTATCCAACTTTCAAATCAATACAGTTAAAAGTAATTCCAGTTTCTCCAGGTTCCTGTGACGTGCATGCACCATCAGGCTGACACTAAGACACAATGTTGTTTACTTGTCTTTGTTGCTAACAGATTATTCTCTCCGAAAAGGAGCAAATTCAATAAATTCTCAAAGGGAAATTTTGATGGGAAACTAGTCCCATCTTTGAAGTCATCCCGACTTAGAGCTTAATCTACAAACAACTGTGACTGAAGCACTGTCCAGAAATGATTTTCTCATATTCTTGTCAAAATCTCTCTCTTTGCTAGTTACACATATACTACAGGAGCAGTGCATAGAGATTAGGTTGAACAGTGTCAGAGTATTCTGTTAACAGGTCACAGTGAATCATGGGAAACTGTTTGTGTGTATGTGTATTTCATAATTTGTGTGAAATAATGCAGCTAGGTTTAATACTATTTAGAACAAATTCAGAACTTTTTATGCATCAGCCATCTTGCAAACGTTGTTTTTAGAATAAAAAAACACTATATTACAGGAAATATATAACAAGAAAGTAATTCAGTAGTGTCTGTTGTCAGGTCTGTGTGGGCTGTTGTGTGAGTTAGGAAAAAGGCATAGACAGACTTTGTGCAGTTCTGCATAGAAACACTATAATGAGTTTATAACTCTCAGCAGAGTAGCAGGTATGATCAGTGATGTGATTAACTTTTAAACAGCCTGAGCCTCAATACCAGGTGTGCCACTGTCAACTAGTCTCTCTCTCTCTCTCTCTCTCTCTCTCTCTCTCTCTCTCTCTCTCCATCTATCTATCTGTCTTTTACTTCACTTTAGGCAGACTATTTTATTTGTGTGTGTGTGTGTGTGTGTGCGTGCATGCGTGCATAGTAGAAGATCTTGTTACAAATGTGTGCACCTTTCACTTTTCAGCCATCAACACAAAAGCTTTTCCTTGCTTTTTATCTATTTAGCATTCCCAGGAATCGCATGTGTTAGGAGTACACTTCAGTGGCTTTGACATGCTGGAGTTTCTTACCACCGCTCAGTTTTTTTTCATCAGCTCCACAACTCCACAACACCACAACTCCACTGCATGGAGGTAAGAAAGTAGCCAGGACAGGTTCACCATAAATGTGCTCTCACACTCTTGATTCAGCTGTCTGAGAAAATAGCTGCATTATTGATTTCCAATTGATATTTTATACTGTGTATAACAAAGTGTGCAAATTTACATGATCAGCAATGTTGTGAGATCAAATATGGCAAACTGTCCAAACTGTCAGGAGAAGTGTGTGTAGATGGCAAAACACACATCAGGATGGAACAAAAAGAAAAAAGTGAATCTTGACTTTTGAAGCTTTTTAATAAAACTTTAGAGGAAGAGACTTTTATTAACTCTTAGATTTTTGTGTCTATTTTTCCCATCCATCCATTTTCCATACCGTTTATAATACACAAGGTCACGGGGAGCCTGGAGCCTACCCCAGGGGACTCGGGGCACACGAAAGGGGACACCCAGGGCGGGGTGCCAACCCGTCACAGGGCACAATCTCACACACATTCACACACTACTGACAGTTTGGAAATGCCCATGGATATCTTTGAACTGGGGGAGTAAACCAGAGTAACCGGAGGAAACCCCTGAAGCACAGGGAAAACATGTAAACTCCACGTACACAGGGCGGAGACGGGAATCAAACCCCCAACGCTGGAGGTGTGAGGCAAACGTGCTAACCACTAAGCCATTGTGCCCCCATATCTGTTTATTATTTATTAAAATGTTGTAGTAATTGCAATAAGCTGAGCAACAAGTGTACTTAGTTATTTAGTAATGTTGTGTAAAAGTTTACTGAGATCAGTGAAGGTGAGGCTTTGCAATATCATCTATGCTTTAGCTTTAGCATATACAATTTTTGACACTTTGCTATGCCAATACATGAGACACCTGAAAACTACACTCTTCTACTTTTTCAGCTAAAGCAGTCATCAGAACAAATGCAAGTGAAATTCACCCAGAGGAAAAGCCAATTCGCTGAATGTGAAACATGGAGACGTGGGACGTGAAAGATGTGCTTTTACGTCCAGTGGAGGTTAATTTCACTTCTTGCCAACTTTATCTGGGTAAACCTTAACCTGTGACTTCATGAGCCTCAGTCTTGTTAGCCAATAAAAACCAAGATGGCTGATCTGTGGTGTCATTGGTCTGTTAAACAAAATGGAGGCGCTGCTTATTAGTGTTTTTGGTGTGGTAAAATTCTGTCCTGTTCTGCTTGCAATAGGGCTGGCTTATTAGTGATGGTGCAGTGCAGGATGGGAAGGTGTGAAGAAATGTGAGGCCTCTTCGTGCAGCTGTGGATATTTTCCCAGCTCCCCTCAGCACTAACATACAAAGATACCATAGATGTGTTTATTTATTTACCGTTACACACTCTCTCCTTTATTTGTACTCTGTTTATCTATCGTTCTTTTTTCTGTTTTAATGGTTGGCAGATTCAGTGTGATCATAGCAAGGCCTCAGATGGATTTGTTTGTGCTGGCTGCTTTTTACAGACTAAACTGGTATTGGGCCCCAGCAGCTGCTTTCGATCAAAACACCAGCGAGTGTGGAGACTCCACCTGGCAAAACAGGATGGGGGTGAGGCTGACAAAAGCGTAACATCTCTGCTAACATACGAGCAGTTTTCTGAAGGAAACCACCTGATTCCTGATTCAGACACTTCTAAATACTATAAAATAGTGAATGTTGAAGTGTCTGGTTTTATCAGTGGAAAGATAATCAGACTGACTTATTGGACTGGACGTCTAAACGCTGAACGCTATATTTACATGAGAGGATTGTGCAGAAGAGGAAAAAGTTGTCTTTGCCTGATTTTGGAAGTGAAAACAAATCCACCAGCCCAAAACTTTTTTTTTTCTCTGAAAAGCAGCAGCTGATGAGTCATAAAGACACATCAGTATGGAGTTTATGATCACTCACAGTGCGAGCCAAATCAGTCTCAGCCAGTGCTCTGTGTCTCATTAAGGTCACACGTGTTGTCTTTAGTACGTATGAAGAGTTTACTTTTGTCCACTGTCTGGGTTGATATGGTGCAGCATAACAGTCGTGAATTCAGAGAACCCCGTGTGGTGCTGGAAAGTTTATGTGGCCTTGTATAAAACCTGTCACATAATCCTACAATATCAACACAACACAGCTTGTGTCTCACCACTGGACATCCACAGGTGTGTCACGTTCTCCTCCAGCTGGAGTCTACGCTGGGGCAGAAGGGCAGCCTGCTCCAGTCTCTTTGCTCCCTTCCACAGGTGGGCGGATGTCTAATGAGTCTTAAGTGATTGGCAGTGGGTGGGTTAGGGCCACTTGGGAAAACACCAACATTTCTTCATATCCTGTTTTTGTGAGACTTGGCTATGATTGTCCCAGCTGTGCTGGAGTGGATATGATACCTCCAAAGCAGCACCGAGCTTATAGATCAGTTGTAATCCAACAAAATCAACACAACTCGTTGTTTAGCGCTGTTGAATTCTGGAATCTGATTGGTCAGCAGCTCTGACTGTAGTGACTCTGACTACACTATATACACTATAAATCCTAGATTTATATTAATGCACCCATTCTAATACATTATCATTTCTGTAGTAACTACCCATTCACAGGGACTTGTATGGCAGACGCTCAAAAGATAGTAATGAAATATATTTTTTTAAAAACTGTATTTCTACTGAAAAAAGAAATTGTAATGGTGAAGCTATCTATAAGGAGGCATTTATTTAATATTTATGGAAGGAGTCTCCAGTGTCAGTGCTTCGAAACGGTCAGTAAATTTTCCGCAGTGGGAGAGTCTTCATGACAGAGAACTTGGCACTTTCTGGTTTCAAAGTAACATGACAAGCTGTGTTTATTTGTCTTATAAACATTGAGAGAGAGAAAAGAGATGCTGGTGAGGGAACAGCTGTCTTTATACCACAGTGTGGTTGAATGCTGGAATCTGATAGGTCAGAAGGGGTGCATTAATTTCGGATAACAGCCCGCCTTGGAAAGTAGTACCGGCTGTAACACGAATGAATGGTTAATATCAATCAGCTTGTTCTAATATGTTATTGTTTATATAGTAATAGCTCATACACAGTGACTTGTACAGCAGACGCTCCACATAATCTAAGACTAATAATAAACAGATTTTTTTTTAATTTTGTTTTAACAAAGATTAAAACCTTTTTAAAAATGTAGGGATACATTTATAAATTTAAAATTTATATCCTGAATTTATATATTTTTTTAAAGCTGCTTTGTGACAATGTACATTGTTAAAAGCACTATGCAAATTGAATTAAATTGAATTAATGATTAATGTGGTGACTTTTTTTGTTAGGAGACATTTATTTAACATTTATTTAACAATGGAAGGAGTCTCGGTTGTAAGCACTAAGTAACATTGTGCGTTGTGATGTTTATAAGCACAGGAAAGTCTTCAGGGCAGGGGAGATTATGTGTTCTGTTTTTCTGCATTTTTTGAGAAAGAGAGAGAGGGAGAAGCAGCTATACTGTAGGTGAGACCAGGAATTCTGGTCTCTTGGACGTTCCACAAGATTAAATCTAACTATAAACCTTTAAATTCAGTGGCATTTTGTATATTTATAAATTGAACATCGTAATAAATGGCAAATTGCTGTGGTATAAGCGGAATAATACACTCCAGACCGTGTGCACTTTGGGAGGGGGTAGCGGCACTCCACTTGCCTGTAGTGCCGAATCACACCCCCCCCTGGAGTGCGTTATTTTCGCATAATAGCACAGTTTGGAGTGTGTTATTCCTTACATCTTATAGTGTAAGTGATAACAGGAACTAATTCGTCATACAGACAAAATTCAACATAACAATAAACATATAAAAATGTGTAGTTCTTTAATTAATAAAATATTACTGGCAAACTGCTATGGTAAAAGAGGAATAAAATACATAGGGGCGTGCTGTTATAGGAAAATAATCAACGTGAGGGTGGTGACAGTAACTCTGCTTCATGTTGGGCCACATCACACTACCCCATAGTTGATTATTTTCCTAAAAAAGTACACTCCCAAGTGTTCCTTATATAGCATATCTATATCTCTGTATATTAAGTATGTATATGAAAAAGCAATATCAGTGTTTAAAATTAGACTGTAGCTTTTTTTTTTTAACCCTGTAGTATCATACAGTACAGAAATGATTAAAAAAGTTATTACAGTTTTTTTTTCTTTTTTCATTTCTCTCTCACCACATAACCGTGCGCTATCGCTATTATTTTCACTGTCTTATAAGAAGAAACACTTCTTCTGTACTGTCCAGTTCCATTGCACCTCTTGTCAGTAATTCAGTCTCTCTGTGAATTTTTGACGCTCTTTATGTCTGGTCAGCAAATCTTTCTTCTATTTCTGACCGTTTTGTCATAAGATTGTCAAAAAGTCTAGCATTTTCTATTTAGAGGTATTACGTGAAGGACTGTGGAGTTGTGTTATCAGCATAATGACTATTTCATCCTGTCTCGGAGACTTTGAGATGCCGGGATGCCTTCACATCTGCTATGATGCTTTATGTATCAGTACACATAATCTTGGTCTGATTTTTATTAACACTCTTAAGAAGATGCTAATTTTAGTCCACACCTCGTGACCCCGAGCTCGTTGCAGATTGAAACCCTGCTGAGTGAAATACCTCTGCTCTCCTCAGCTTCCCTCAACCTGGACAAGACAAGTACCATGATGAACTGTGTGTGTGTGTGTGTGCGTGTGTGCGTGTGCAGAGGCAGTGAGGTTGTGGCTGATACTCCAGTCTCAGGTGTGCTGGTGAACAAGCGAGGCTTTGTTGTGTGGTGAGAGGGACGAAGCTGGTCTTAAGCCCACTGTTATCAATTCTTCTGCTGTAGAGAGAAAGGATTAGAACCAACACTACAAATCAAACTCTCTTTCTCTCTCTCTCTCTTTCTATACCTTTCTTGCACTCTCTCTCTCTCTCTCTCTCTCTCTCTCTCTCTCTCTCTCTCTCTCTCTCTCTCTCTCTCTCTCATTCTGTTCTACACAGTAGGGTAAAAAATATGCATGTGTGATATGTAGTAGTGTTATCTATCTGCTACTGAACTACCATAGAGTCATTCATGGAAATGTTAATTCCATTTATAATTCATGGTTAAAATCTGTGTAGTAGTTTTTTTTTATTTAGTATATTTTCACTAAGATTATGTCTTAATATGTGTTATTATATCACAGTGCTGTTGCATTCTCAAGTCTGGTCACAAGATGTTGATTCATTCTCTATAACAGCATGGCTTTAAGCAGATTTATTTAAAAAATAAAATAAAACAATGAAAAGCGTATTAGCTGTTGCTGTGATAATGATTTTTGCTAGGAGATGTTCAGCATTTAAGAAAGATTTCAGTCAGTTTCAGCAGCTTTACGGTAGAGCTGTTCCTATAGGTTTTCTGCCACAGAAAAAGTCTTCAGGACAGAGGAATTTGCATTTTTATGGTGTCAAGCATAACATATTAGCTACAAGAAAGAGAGAAAGGAAGAGAGGCTGGTGAGGAACCAACTGTTTATAGCTGTTATAACGAATGTGAGAACAGAAACTTGTATCTCAGTTGTTCCACAAAAATAAACATAACTGTAAATGGATAAAAGTACGCAACAGCTACGAACCAAAGAGAGCGAAGGCTATGAAGCACGTCCTCCAAGCCACTTGAAGACAGCCGACCCCAGTGATATCCTTTCGAGGTATAAGAGGAATAAAACACTTTAAGGCATGCTGTTATAGGAAAGTAATAACAGGCACTTCGCTTTATGTCAGGCTGTATCACACTATTTTTCTATAACCGCACCCCCCCCATCCTATTGTATTCCTTATTTATTTAAATTACATTTAACATCGCATTGTATTAGTGGTTAGCAGTTCAGTAAAGTCCTGACCGTGTGTGTACTGACTCTTACAGAAAAGTCACATTAACCTTTAGAGAGAGTCACATGCTATTTTTCACACATATTTCACAATACGCAATATGAGCTCACTTGCAATTTCAGGGCATAACATGGTAAAATGCACCTTCACAGGTTTTTCCTCATATGACCACATATTACTCATATGACCAACATATGATCACATGTGAAATGTATGTGAATTTTCCACAAGGGGAGCTGCACAGTGTGCACCTCCACCCTCTCACCTTTATTAAAGCAGCATGCTGTGAGAAATGATGCAAATAGAGATAAGACACAGTGAGAGCTATTTATTTTATATCATGTAATTGTAATCGCACATGCAGATATAACATTATGAACACACAAGACTATGTGAATAAACAGAAGCATGCACAGCATTTGTAATGTTCTCTCCTCACTGAGATAGACGCTGTCAGACCCAGGCTTGCCGTGTGCTACAGTGCAGAACGTTATTTACTAAACTAGTGAAGAGTGATTACCATGAGGAATGCAATAAAAACACTGGCACTGGAGGAAGATCCATCATAATTGATGTGTTGCAAAGCAGATTACACACATTAGCACACAGCGGTTTAAATCTGACAGTGCTAACCAAACATGAAAAATTCCATCATGTGAGGAGTGGAGAAGGAAAAAGAGCTGTTTTATTCTCAGGATGTTAGAATTCATGGCAAGTAACAAAGCAGCATTAGCATTAGTGTGTAAGTGAGCTCCACCTCTGCCTCTCCAACTGGAACAAGCTTTTATTTGTCCCTGATTCACTCTGCTGTTGCCTCGGCTTCATAATGCCACTAAAATCAGCATAACATTTATAATCCATAACATATGACACAATATATACACAGCAGCCTTATGCTACATGCACAGCGTGCACAAAGCGGTCAGAATGGTTTTATTAAAAAGGACCATTTATGGCAACAATAAACATTATTATTATTATTATTATTATTATTATTATTATTTAAAATATCTTTTTAGTGTTGTTAGTATTATTATTAGTAGTAGTAATAATAGTTGCTACATATTATTATTATTAGTAGCGATAGTAGTATTTTATTTATTATTACTGTTGTTGCTGTTGTTTGTTATTTATTATTATTATTATTATTAATAATAATAATAACAATAACAATAGTAATAGTAGTAGTAGTAGTAATAGTGGCGGTACATATTAATATTATTAGCAGCAGTAGTAGTATTTTATTTAATATTATTGTTGATGTTTTTATTATTATTATTGTTATTAGTAATAGTAGTAGTAGTAATATTTTATTTCTAATTATTAGTAGTAAAATTAGTCGTAATAGTAATATAGATACATAGTATTATTATTAATAGTAGTAGTATTGCTAGTTAGTGTTATTAGTAGTATTTTATTTATTACTATTATTATTAGTAGTATGTAATATTACTATATTGGTAATATGTTCTTTATTATAATTGTTGTAGTTATTGTTGTTTTTTTTGTGTTGTTAGTAATAGTAGTAGTAGTAATAGTAGTAGTATAACGACATAGTATTAGTTTTAGTAGTAGCAGTAGTATTGGCAGTATCGCTAATTATTAGTATTAGTTATAAGTATTAATTATTAATAGTAAAAAAAAATAGTAGTGGTGGTCGTATTGGTAATTATTAGTATCAATATTTTATTTATTATTATTAGTAGTAGTAGTAGTAGCAGTACTGTTGCTACTTATGTGTTGTTGTTGTTATTATTATTATTATTATTAGTAGTAGTAGTAGTAGTAGTAGTGGTGGTGGTGGTGGTAATATTATTATTGTTGTAGTTATTGTTGTTTGTGTTGTTAGTAGTAGTAGCAGTAGTAGTAATAGTAGTAGTATAACCGCATAGTATTATTATTAGTAGTAGTAATAGTATTCCATTTATACTAATAATAATATTATTTAGTAGTACTAGTAGTGTTGTCAGTATAACTAATTATTAGTATTAGTTATTAGTATTAATTACTAGTAGTAAAAAATATTTGTAGTAGTACTAGTAGTAGTTGTAGTATTGGAAATTATTAGTAGCAATATTTTATTTATTATTATTATTATTTGAAGTAGTAGTAGTCACACTAGTAGTACTGCTGATTTGCTTAGTAGTAACTATTATTAGAAATATTTTATCAGTAGTATTAGTATTATTTTTACTGTTATTACTAGTATTAATACTTATTAGTAGTAGTAGTAGTAGTAGTAGTAGTAGTGGTAGTAGTAATATGTTATTTATTTAATGGTTATTATACTTTGTTCGTGTGTAAAATTAGTCCTGCATATTTAATTTTATTGTCTTCTATTGAAATTATTGCATGCTTTTATATGTATAGTATGTTTTTTTCCCATAACGTATCATGTGTATGTGCAAAGGATTTTTCTTTTTCTAATTGTATTTGTCTTCCTGAAAAGGTAATATTTTCTTACATTTGTTTCCTGTGATTTAATTAATCTGTGATAATTTTAATTTGGACCATCATCCTCGTAATTATGGGACTAATTAATTGTTCTTTAACGAGACCGAATCTTGGCTGTGTTTGTGAGCTGGAAAGCTCTTCAGAAAAGTGTCATTAGTTCCACACCCACTCTCAAGCCCTCAAACTCACACTTCAGATTAATCAGCCTCAGCAGCACAAAGGTAATGAAATATTCCACTGCTCCTAATGCCTCCCACAACATTCCTGCCTTTTGTTACCAAATATGGAAAGGGAGATGAGTCTCTCACATCATGTTGTATGTGAATTTGTTAAATATGTGTGGAAGTCAGGCTGAATTATTCACACTGTCAAAAGATATAGTAAAACAATAGTTTCTCTCCAGCAACACTAAACACAATACAACACTTACCTTCAGCCTTCTGTACAGATTCATATGCAGATCCTCTGTCGCTGATTTGTGTTTTACTCGACACACTAATAAAGCGCTGCATTTTACACTGTGCTGAATGTCATTACAGTTTGCAGTATATATTTTACATGAACGTGTATTTTATATAAATTGTAAAAAAAAAAATAAAAAAAAAATGTTTGCTAACTATAAAAATGAATTGTCACTACAGTAATAGCTATTAAACCAGTAAATTATTATTTTTGTTATTACATTTTTTTTTAGAAATTCTATTTCACAGAAAGATTTTATTTCTTTTTTAGTACGATTGTAATAGTCATGTTTGCTACCGTCATAAGATTCATTTCAGGTAAGCTAGCTTTTTAGGTATTGTAGTAATTGTGGTTTCTTGATTTTATTGAAATATTGAATCTTTCGGAGAGAGATGTGTTCGAGCAGAACGAGTGCACCAAGACATAACCCCAATTCTGCTCCAACACTGTCCTCTAGTGGCCCTCGCCTTCTGTCCGCATGGGGGGAAAAGAAATGACCTTTTATCCCATTCAATGCCTTCCACACACACACACCTAGAACAACTCCAGCTGTCATGTTCAAGCTTCCACTCCTTCACTAATGATCTTACAATTGCCCACTTGCCACACTGGCACTGAACAATTCGTGTAATTGGAATTTCAAGAGTTTGCTCCTCTTATAATCAAGTCTCTCAGGAATAAAGAATTGAGTGAAACCAAAGCATCAAGCTGCCTTTAAACATGTTTTTTGATATAATTTTTTGATATATATGTGCATTTTAAAGATTATCACCTCAAAACATTTTAGTAAAGAAACTCATAATCACGGCAGTAATACAGCATTTTTATTCTGCGTTTAATCTTAAAATTATTAATGTCTTTAAAAATCCTCAACAATCATAAATATATTATTTCCCTTTTGACTTCTCATGAATTCTTTGGTATGTACCTTCACCTGTTAGCTCTGCCTTCCTCTCTCATAATCATTCTCTCCAGCAGCATCTTCCTCCATCCCTCCATGTAACCCTGGCGCTCCTCGTGTGACTGTAGATCTTTGGAATATGGTAAAATGGTGCTGCTCTACTCTGCAGCCTGTAATAGGCGTAATAGGGTCAAGGCTCTGCATTTAATAAACAATTACCCATAAATATTGAATGAGTCTGTCTCCAAAGGGCCGGGAAGCGGCCTGCTGTCGGATGAATAATGCACAGAGCCATGGTCAAATGGGCCGAGCCACGCGGCGCCAATTATCTCTGTGTGCTAACGAGCCTCCCAAACCTGACACACTAGCTATACACTCTCCAAGATGCACCCAGAAGTGCAATGAACAGCTACACACCTCACACACACATACACAGATTTACACACACTTGGATTAACCTTTTACTGCAGCTTATTTTATTTGTCTGATTTCCCCGCAGTGCTTAGAGGAAGGCCGGCTGTGGTCTAGCGGTCCACGGCTCCAGACCTGTCGCTCCCATTTTGAATTACAAATCAATCGCAGGTCCCGTCCACCACTCTGCCAAGGTCACTCAGATTAGCAGAGGTTACAGCAGAGTGGAGGACTGGCCGTGGATTAGCATAGTCCCATACAGCGGCTTGAATTAAACAGAGGCACACGTTCTGCTGCTCCTCTATATTTGAATCCCGGGGCAGAGATAGACAGACTCTGGGAATTGGAGCTCTGGCCCTGTGGATCAAATGGGAATGAATGCAGTTAAACGGGCCTGTTAGCCATGCTGGACCAGTGCCCCTGTGGGACATCAGTGCCCCAAAAGCCCCCTACAGACCACCACTTACTGCTTTTAATGAGATAAGCACCTAGCCCTGTGCACATAGCACCAGTACTGGAGATATTACACACAGGAACACGAAAGGTCTCCCCGAGCTGAACAATGCCTCTTTAATGGGTTTATCAGTGCGCTCACATCAGTAAATATTTATCACATTATCCCATTTTCTGATTTTCCTGATTTACAGTTAATCACGTGCTGAAATTGTATGTAGTTAATTTACCAGCAACGCAGTGATTTTGTCTTCAGCTTTTTCTTTTTTCTTTTTTAATTTACACTAAATATAGGATCAGTGCTATGATCTGTTTAATGACCTTACATAGTTCATCTGTTATCATTTAAATTAATTTAAAGCCTAGTGACTATATAGTTTAAAGGAAATAAATATATTAAAACATATTAAAATTGTGCCCGCACTTCATGTAAATAAGTCAGTTATATTTTGATGTATTATTGTACTCATCTGAGTAAAGTCAGAAAGTCTGTTTATATATGAAGCACAGTTTTCATGAAAAAAAAAAAAAAGGATATGGATTTTCATTTGCATTATTTAAGCAAATCACTTCTATTTTATTTATAATATAATTGTAAAAATGTAATTTAAATATGATATTCTAACGTTCTATTTTTACGTAGTAGTTAACCATTAATTAATGTATATTAACTGTTTGTAAATTTATTACCTCTGAAATGGAAGTATATAAGGAGTAGAGGATGAAGGATTTCTTGTTAGATGAATAAAATGTGAATGCAAAAACACGTATCCATTTATCAATCCTAGAAATAAGTATACAGCTGTAACTGAATATGCACTCATGCGTGTGGACGTGAGAGTGGGAGCTGTGAGTGTCCTCTGCCTGGGATTTCATTTTTAGGATGAAGGTTTAGCCGGGAATCACTTCTAAATTAGCATTAAAGAAACCTCCTGGCTAGATCATTGTGTGTGTGTGTGTGTGTGTGTGTGTGTGTGTGTGTGTGTGTGTGTGTGTGTGTGTGTGTGTGTGTGTGTTAAATTGTACTAATGATACCCTCTCCTCTCCTTAGCCGTATTTGTCCTCTCACATCCTGTCCCTCTTTAGGTGATTTAAAACACACTCCGCTTTGCCCTGGCTTTATTGTGGAGCGCAGCACAGCGTGGCCCGAGACACCTTTTTGCCTCCCCCCCAGGCCCCCCCACCCCGTCTCCATCTGTAGCACATCTGGAAGTGTGTATTCCAATAATTGGAAGTCAATTTGTTTGAAGTTATGTTTTTGGCATCTGGTTTGATTCAATCGGACTGTCTGGAAATCGCATCAGTGGCTTTTATAGCGCTGACCGCAGCTGGAGGGATTTCATCTCTTTGTATTCCGTTGTTAATACGCCGTTCACCAGCCAGTGACGTGGGAGTCACTAAAATACGGCTGGGCGCGGTCACCATAAACACAGAATAGATTCAGAGCCCCTTAGGATGGCTGTGGAGTGACCAGGCACCACAACACACACACACACACACACACACACACACACACACACACACACCACACAGGATTCACACACTAATGAACCTTTAAATCCAGCACATGATGCCACCACATCAGGTTTGTCTGCTGTCTCTTCTGTGAGTCACTTATTGATTATGAATTATTTATTGTTGTTAGATGCATATAATGTAAACGCCACTTATCCATGACACGCCAATACTGTCTTACAAATAAAAGTTTAGCTATAAATTATGTACTTACTTATGCACAGGAGAGCTGCTTCATAGGAAAGAGTAATAGCTTTAGGATTGTGTGTGTGATTTTATATCTATATTTATAAATGTCCCCATGAGGATAGGAATTTTTTCTGATGGTTTTGACCTTGTAGAGACATTTGGCTGGTCCCCACAAGAAAAATACCCTTTTTTATACAAACACTGCAGCGTTTATTTTAAAAATAAATAAATAATAATAATAATAATAATAATAATAATAATAATAATAATAATAAAAATAATACAATTTTTAAAAAATGTTTACTTTGGTTACTGAGGTTGAGGTTAGGGTTAGATGTATCATAACATTAATAATTATGTCAAAGGAAGGTCCTCACATGGATAGTAAGGTGTGTGTGTGTGTGTGTGTGTCATTCTGACGCAGCATCTCAAGTCTGAACTTTTAACACCATAGACCTTAATAAAGCCTTTAATATGTAGGCATTGCTAAAAAGTGTGAAGAAGTGTACATTATACCCGAGCTGCTCCATTAAATCCTGCATTTTTTGGGCATAATGCAACCCCGTGCAAATGGCTAAACCGAGCTGAACCCAGTTTTGAGTAGTGTGCATTTCCTATTGCCAGTTTTAATGATGGAAACTGAGTGTGGGGAGGAAGGAGTTTGTGTGCGTGAAGAGAGAGAGGGAGGACGCAGTGTATTATCTCCATCTACTGGTGAAGTAGGGCAGTGAACGGAGAAGGGATAAATAAATTAAAACTGCCACATTGGTATAAAAGACAAAAATTTACTTCTGTTAAAAGTTGGTGAAGAGCCATCATTACGGTGGATGCACAGCTGCATTACAGCATAGGTTCTGTTGCGTGAGCTAATATACAAGACATAACCTGACTTGATCTATAATCAAGCATGTCCACGTCTAATCTCCAGTTGAGAGTTTTAAATGATGTCTATTTGGAGTTCCTCCAGGATGACATTCTGATGAGGACGTTGTGAAATATGACATTTTTTGACCCTGTATTAACTCTGGTTCTTCTGTAATATCTGGTATGGATTTTTAGGGATGTCCATGAAAGGAAACAACACATGCTGGCACAAAAATCACAGTAAGTTCACATGGCTTTTCTTTTTCCCTTTTAAAGATACTATCCCTTCTGCTCTGTTCTATCTTTCAGCAGACCTTGATGAAAGCTGATTCCATTCAATTCAATTTTATTCGTATAGTGATGGACATTTAACAGTGGACACGGTCACAAAGAAGCTTTACAGAAATATATAATTTCTGGATATGAATTAAAAATGTATACATTTTTCCTTAATGACCAAACCAGTGGTGGTGGTGGCAAGGAAACATTCCCTGAGACGACATGAGGAAGAAACCTTGAGAAATCTGTTCATACATGGCACATGTTTCACAGAGTAAAGCTAAAAGCAGAGACATGAGCCATGGCAGAATGATCTCTCAGAGTCCACTGTAGATGTGAGGACTTTTTCTATTCGTTTTCTACACGAAACTGTTTCTGTATTTCAGCTTTAATGTAGAAACTGTTGCAGTTAATATTTGATGTGTGGGAAATCTTCCTAAATCTAATATAATAAAACTCACTAAGGCAACTACTGTCCTGACATCCTAAACATCTCATTTGGTATTTATGTTAAGCAGAGCAATCAAGTTGTAATCTGCCAAAAAGACTTCTCGAAGTGACTGAGAAACAGGAATAGCAGAATTGCATTCATGAGAATTATTTACACAAGAAATCTAGGTTTCCCCTTTAATGAGAAGACACATATACTTTGTGAAATGATATGGTGACGCTTTCAACTTCATTATGGAGAAACATATATCTGATATCTAATAGCATTGTAAAACATTAATTTAGCCAGGCTTTGATGAACACACAGCCTCTCCACTGCAACACATTCACATGTTTTTCTCTCTGCTGTTTGTTGTATTATTCATGCATTACATCATTGAATTTGCTTAAAAATCTCAGCTAATGAGACATTCCTTCAAAAGACTCACGATCATACAGAACCGAAATAAAACTTTAAATAAACTGGGCTAAAAACAGCTTGACTAAACAGCATAGGGGCTTCGTTAATAAGTATTTGTTTTTTTATTTTCGAAGATATTTTCGAAAAAAAAAATAGCATTCTTTGAATGCATTGAAATAAAATTATCAGTATTCATAGCTTAAAAAGTAGTCATGTGTAAAATGTCTTAAAGCTACATATTTAAAAAAAAAAATGCAAAATAAAAAAATAATAGTGTAAATTGCATTAACTTTTGTAACAGTTTGGCTGTTGCAGTGAACAGTCAAAATAAACTCAATGTAAAACATGTAACATTGGAAACCGTGTAACCAGAGAACAAGCAACATTAGCAATCATATTAATTGCTTAATAAATAATAAATGAATTAATAGTCATATCATATGCCTTTAAGTGGCATATGAGTCACATTAAAAATATGTGAATTAATAATGAACTAATGTCTTGGCAGAATTTAATATATATTTTTAAATAAAGTTATACAACTTTTTGTTTCTGGTTATTTTTTCTTTTTTACTTATTGTTTTTGAGGGGAAATTGGCCAATTTGTCCCAAAAACCTGATCATCAGTCCTCTAGCCCATTGATCCTCAAACCAGTCCTCAGGACCCTGCTGATGCTCCACATTTTTCATGTTGTTTGAGTTTGGATGTGGATAAAATGTGGAGCGCTTGGAGAGCCCTGAAGGTCTGACCCAAACTCAGTGTGGTGAAGGGCTGCAGCTGTGTTTTAATGGCCGTTCAGCTTGTGTGTAATCACGGGTATATTGTGTGTCATTAGTATCCTGCGACAGGGAGACGTCCTCATCAAAATGTCACTTAAACGCCAAACCTCTCAGCTGCTAGATCTTCAGACAGGCCAAGACCTCATCAGTCGCACAGCAGTGTAGAGAAGCTATAAAACACAATCAGGCGTGTGTGTGTGCGTGCGTGTGTGTGTGTGTGTGTGTGTGTGTGTGTGTGTGTGTGTGTGTGTGTGTGTGTGTGTAAGCATATGTTTCAAAAATGTTTAAAATTTGCTTTTACATATTTTACCCCTGTTGAACTGACATATCATTGTGTTTAGAAGGAATGAACGAAAAGCAGACTTGGTTTATCAAAAAGGGGTTTAATGTGTTTTCCTCACCCCAAAGATATATAAAAAAAATAATAAAAAATGTAAAAACAAAAAGAAAAAGACAGTGTTAGATTGTATAAGAAATTTTCTTCCAACAATACAGGGATTAGGATGTATAAATACACAGTGATACTTTAAAAATACTTTAGAAACAATAAGGCATGTTAGTTTTATTGCTATTAAATTACATTTACAACACTTCCTCTTATATATGTTTATAAAGCTAACCCCATTTTAGATAAGGCATGGCAGATGAGGGAGAAAAAAGCTCCTCTTCTCCATCTTCTCCACTTTTTCCTTTAGTGATCCTTATGAACAATGCCATTATGTTACACTTCAGAAACATGCAGTTTTAATAGTCCAGTGATGTGTGTGACCAGTGTTATAAGCAGCTACAGTAAAGGCTGTCTGTCAGACACAACAAGCTGTACAGTAGTTTCAGAATATTAGTTCATCTCCCCTTTTTAATGTTTCTGACATTCCAGGAGACATAGAAGATGTGTCCCTGTGTCTAGCGGAAAAGCTAGAGGTCAGTCACATACGTCAGGTCCAGAAGTGTAAGAAAACAGCGAACGGTGTCAAAGGTCGTCGTTGTCATCCGTGCTAAAGCTGCTCCTACGGCTGCTCCCCTTAGACGGATTGGGCGAAGTGGCTGAAAGCAGTGGGTCAGTCCCGAACGGAGACAGTGCCTCCTCCATGAGGAGCTCGTCCAGCCGCTGCTCCTCCTTCAGAGTGGCACTAAAGAAGTCCGTGAAGTGCGACAGCGGGTCCGAGAAGGTCGTCGAAGTGGCGTCTGCATGCTCACCAGAGGAGCTGCTGTTGCCTTCATTTCCAGCATGGAGCACAGACAGGGAGTTCCTCTGCAGGTACTCGGGGCCGTTGAGCTCATCCTGTGGGTAGAGAGAATTCTGTGCTCCAGGAGTAACCGCCGGAGCTGGAAGTGCCTGCTGCTGCTGCTGCTGCTGCTGCTGCTGTTTGACAAGGTGAGACGAGAGCTCCACTGCTCCCAGATTACTGGGCAGACCGTGAGCACGAGCTTGGATCTCTAACTCCTATCAAACACACACAAATCCTCAAGCATTAGATATCAGATAGTTGTCTCTTCACTTATAATCATAATCTGGGATCATAATTCAAGTGTCTCTGGGGTACACACTACTAGGATCTGCCCTGATCACTCATTATTGATGATGAATGGAGTTGAAGCAAAACCCTGATGAGGTCATTACTTTTCACTGACTCTTTCTGAATCTTCTGTATACAGGAGATGACAGGATGCAGCACTCTGTTCTATACCTTCCCCCAAGAAGAAGATAGTGGCATCACTAGGATAATGCTACCTGTCTTTGCAATTTATGTAGGTAAAGGTGGTGTCAGCTATTTTTAGGTGAGAAGACATTTTGTAATATATATAGTAAAGTTCTCTTCACATGCTGACAGGTATTGTTAAAACATCTCTGAGCTGTGCAGCTGCCATCAGAAAATATGATGTGGACCTCCAACATCCAGCCAACCATGATAAAGTATGTATGAATCACTTTCTTATAGCAGTAAATAAATGTATATTTCAGTTAAAGTTAAAGGCTTGAAAAACATAGATCTGCCATTTTCATTTGTGAAATACATTCCCTGCATCCCAATTGGCATACTTATACTACAGGTGCATCTCAATAAATTAGAATGTCGTGGAAAAGTCCATTTATTTCAGTAATTCAACTCAAATTGTGAAACTCGTGTATTAAATAAATTCAGTGCACACAGACTGAAGTAGTTTAAGTCTTTGGTTCTTTTAATTGTGATGATTTTGGCTCACATTTAATAAAAACCCACCAATTCACTATCTCAACAAATTAGAATATGGTGACATGCCAATCAGCTAATCAACTCAAAACACCTGCAAAGGTTTCCTGAGCCTTCAAAATGGTCTCTCAGTTTGGTTCACTAGGTAAGTCACAAATATTCACTGCCAAATTAGCTGGCTGTTCACAGAGTGCTGTATCCAAGCATGTTAACAGAAAGTTGAGTGGAAGGAAAAAGTGTGGAAGAAAAAGATGCACAACCAGCCGAGAGAACCGCAGCCTTATGAGGATTGTCAAGCAAAATCGATTCAAGAATTTGAGTGAACGTCACAAGCAATGGACTGAGGCTGGGGTCAAGGCATCAAGAGCCACCACACACAGACGTGTCAGGAATTTGGCTACAGTTGTTGTATTCCTCTTGTTAAGCCACTCCTGAACCACAGACAATGTCAGAGGCGTCTTACCTGGGCTAAGGAGAAGAAGAACTGGACTGTTGCCCAGTGGTCCAAAGTCCTCTTTTCAGATGAGAGCAAGTTTTGTATTTCATTTGGAAACGAAGGTCCTAGAGTCTGGAGGAAGGGTGGAGAAGCTCATAGCCCAAGTTGCTTGAAGTCCAGTGTTAAGTTTCTACAGTCTGTGATGTTTTGGGGTGCAATGTCATCTGCTGGTGTTGGTCCATTGTGTTTTTTGAAAACCAAAGTCACTGCACCCGTTTACCAAGAAATTTTGGAGCACTTCATGCTTCCTTCTGCTGACCAGCTTTTTGAAGATGCTGATTTCATTTTCCAGCAGGATTTGGCACCTGCCCACTCTGCCAAAAGCACCAAAAGTTTGTTAAATGACCATGGTGTTGGTGTGCTTGACTGGCCAGCAAACTCACCACACCTGAACCCCATAGAGAATCTATGGGGTATTGTCAAGAGGAAAATGAGAAACAAGAGACCAAAAAATGCAGATGAGCTGAAGGCCACTGTCAAAGAAACCTGGGCTTCCATACCACCTCAGCAGTGCCACAAACTGATCACCTCCATGCCACGCCGAATTGAGGCAGTAATTAAAGCAAAAGGAGCCCCTACCAAGTATTGAGTGCATGTACAGTAAATGAACATACTTTCCAGAAGGCCAACAATTCACTAAAAATGTTTTTTTTATTGGTCTTATGAAGTATTCTAATTTGTTGAGATAGTGAATTGGTGGGTTTTTGTTAAATGTGAGCAAAAATCATCACAATTAAAAGAACAAAGACTTAAACTACTTCAGTCTGTGTGCACTGAATTTATTTAATACACAAGTTTCACAATTTGAGTTGAATTACTGAAATAAATGAACTTTTCCACAACATTCCAATTTATTGAGATGCACCTGTATGTGCTAAAAGTACAGTACTGTGCAAAAGTTTTAGGCAGTTGTGAAAAATGCTGTAAAGTAAGAATGCTTTCAAAAATAGACATGTTAATAGTTTATATTTATCAATTAACAAAATGCAAAGTGAGTGAACAGAAGAAAAATCTCCATCAAATCAATATTTGGTGTGACCACCCTTTGCCTTCAAAACAGCATCAATTCTTCTAGGTACACTTGCACAAAGTCAGGGATTTTGTAGGCATATAGTCAGGTGTATGAGTAAACAATTATACCAAACAGGTGCTAATGATCATCAATTCAGGTTGAGACACAATCATTAACTGAAACAGAAGGAGGAATAAAGGTAGGAGGAATAAAACTGGGTGAGGAACAACCAAACTCAGCTAACATGGTGAGGTTGCTGAAGACAGTTTACTGTCAAAAGTAACCATGGTAAGACTGAGCACAGCAACAAGATAGAAGGTAGTTACACTGCATCAGCAAGGGCTCTCCCAGGCAGAAATTTCAAGGCAGACAGGGGTTTCCAGATGTGCTGTCCAAGCTCTTTTGAAGAAGCACAAAGCACAAAGAATCGGGCAACATTGAGGACCGTATACGCAGTGGTCAGCCAAGGAAACTTACTGCAGCAGATGAAAGACACATCAGGCTTACTTCCCTTCACAATCGGAAGATGTCCAACAGTGGAACCTACCTGCCGAGTTCCTTCAAAAACTCTGTGCAAGTGTACCTAGAAGAATTGATGCTGTTTTGAAGGCAAAGGGTGGTCACACCAAATATTGATTTGATGTAGATTTTTCTTCTGTTCACTCACTTTGTATTTTGTTAATTGATAAATATAAACTATTAACATGTCTATTTTTGAAAGCATTCTTACTTTACAGCATTTTTTCACACCTGCCTAAAACTTTTGCACAGTACTGTATGTATTCTTTTTATGAAGAAAAGGTACATACTTTTGAGTGTGTAGTAAAAGAGCATGTAAGTACTAGACATACTAACACGTCATGTAACGGAAGAGAACACTGTCACCATAAACAAAGTCCTCATTGCATTTCAGCCTTTCTTCATTCATTATTCCTTATACAATTTATATTATATAATTAAATTTATCATTCCCTTGGTTTATTTTTCCACATTTCATTTACACCTCTCTAAAATGCATCCTTGAATTCAATGAAGCAAACAGTCATGAAGCTCCTCCTCCCTCCCGCAAGGTGTTGTGGGCAATATTAGCTGAAAAAGTGTCCACAGTTCCACACTTTGAAAATCTACCTGAAATAGTAGACCATCCTGGTACCTTTGGGATACTCAGTTCAACATGCTATGAATTGGGACATACTAATTCTCATCTCGGATACTATTTAGTATGGATAGTATGCCATTTGGGATGCAGGGTTTGTCTCGACGTTAGATACAAGCCCTGTGTAGAAATCCAAGTGGAAGATCAGTAGCTGCTTGATAGGGGAACTCTGGGTAATTACATTGGAGGCTAATTGGGATGTCTGTGTGTATGAGGACTTCTGTAATATCTCTACTGCCTGCTCTTTGAGTATCTCACTACTGCAGGATTGTAATGCATAATTTCAGACAAGCAGGGACGGCAGGATTGGCTGTCCTGCATTATTAAGGCCTCATGATCTAATTCCAGGTGCATTCCTGTCCTAGTGCTCTAGCTATTAATCTGGCAATTTCCTTCAACTCCCTGTGTTTCCAATCAGAGCTCGGTTACAGACATCAGTAAGACATTTCTAGGAGCGTGTGATGATGGCTGTTTTGGTCCGTCTTACTCATATTATCCACTCTTCCTTTTTGTTACTATTTTACATGAACTCTATTATCCACTTTCCCTACCTGAATCCTGAGCAGCAGTCTCCTGTTAGCCTGCTCCAGCTTCTTCTGGCGACTCTCCAGCTCTCGGGCATGTTGCTGCTCTTTCTGCAGCCACTTAATGTACTCCACCGAGGCCTTGAGGATGGTCCCTTTGTTCCAGCGCATATCACTGCCAGAGAACAGAAAAGATAACCTTTTTCACACATGCTTCGCGTCAGCAAAACCTTCACACACAGGAAAAATACCTTCACAAAAACCCTATTTTTATAGGACTAAGAAATGGTGATTTACATGGCCAATTATTCATTCTCAGACATTACATTGGCTTTGAATGGAAATTTTAATGGAATAGTTAAGTGTGTCTGCAGAATGTCCATTTCATGGTCCTTCCGTGGTAAAAATTAATCCACGAGTAAAAATAGGTGTCACCTGAGCTAAAAAAAAAAAAAAAAAAAAAAAGAATTTTGGAAGTTGAAAACTAAGTAGAGCCACTGCCAATTCCATTACTTGTAAAAAGGAAGGGTGTGTGGCAAAATTGTGTCTTTCTTTGCAGTAAGATGTTGGTCTGATCAGAGCTAATCTCTTTTATCGTATGTTAATGGCACAGTGATAAAGTGAACCTTCTGTTTAAATTTTATCAAAAGTTCAGTTGAGGTGGGCCACTGGATTCCCTTTCCGGAGGTTCAGTTGTGCTTAACCCTGTATTCAAATGGTCTGTGCTTTGCCTTTGACCCGTTTTATCAGTATCCAAATGGGTTTTGCCATTCTGCCACTGCCGAATACCACTTCACACTGGGTGAGTAAAGAAAGTCCAATCAGCCTACTGTAGGAAGAGTGGACATTTTGTATTTTGTACACTGATTCCATATTTAGTTTGTTTTTGAGGTTATTTATAGGCTAACAATTAAGATTAATAGATTAGAAGCGGTGAGGGGGGGAGATGCCACTTACGGGTCATTGGACTTCGGTATCAGTGTTCCAAGCTCTTTGATTCTGTAGTTGATGTTGTATCGCCGCCTTCTTTCAACTGTCAAATGAGAAAATAAAAATTATCACTATACATGCCACACACACACACACACACACACACACACACACACACACACACAAATGTACAGTCAAAGCATCTTACTCAGATTGTGATTGTCTTTCTTCTGTCTCTCTTTTGCTAAGACTCTGGTGTCGTGTTCTGTTTCGAAAGAGAGAAGAGAAAAGAAGAAACCAGGCTTTTAGAAAAAAAACGCCAATTCAGCATTTTCATAAACCAAAAACATTCCAAAAACATATCAGTGAAATTGCACTGATGGTAGATGGCAAATGACTTACTGCTAAACTTACTATACTATTCACTATGAACCTATTGAGCTCACAACCCTAACTGTACACATACACACAGCAGTATGAGTCCTGTCCTCATTCCCATGCTTCCTCAACAGTACTTCTGCGCTCTTCTAAAACACCTTCACTGGCAATTAACTCAGCTTCGCAAAGGAAAAGTACTCCATCGTTCCGAATCCCGCTCACATTCTTCCAAATTATGTAATTGGAATCCATGATTAGATTTCTCGATTCATTTCTGCTCATTTGATAGGAACGTTTACGCTGTGTGTAACCGCTCTGTGTCCTGCAGCACACTTATGTGAAAAAGATAGTAAGTGACTTATTTTCCTCATTGGAGTGAAGAGTTCTTGAGGCATCCTTAACATTTCCTAAATCAATTAGCTTTAGTTGATGCATGGCATTCACGGGGGGGTGCGTGAGTTTCTTTCAAGGAGCTTTTTGTGCAATATGTACGACACAAGAGATACGTCCCATCATATTCATTTAACTGAAGCACTGAAAATAAGAAATGCATGTAGTAAAAGAGGAAGTCGAACAATGTGCCCTTTGAGTCACTGTAATAAAGCAAGCAGACACTGACATGAAAAACGCTCGTGTGTTTTTCTTGCAAATTCATCCTTGTTATGTTTAAGGCACTGGACATGGACTCACAAGTGTTACCTTAGATGTACGCATGGTCTTACAGTGTGCATCTGTATTTATTTTGAAATGATTCGAGATATTTAGGGGCCTTAAAGCAATAATTGATCTACGGCAGTCTTCCTGCAGCCGTGCTCCGTACCTGTGACTTCCATTTTAACAGAGAGCTTTGTGGGGCATGAGGGGGGTGTCAGTCCACCATGAGAGGCAGTCATACCTTGGTCACCGCCATAGACTTCCAGCATGCCGCTGTTCAGGGCCACCTTTGAAATAAACAGGAAGAGGAAGACAGGAGAGGATGAGATGAACTCTAGGAACATGTTTCATTGTCATTTATATTTCTATTAGAATATATTTGTATTTGTTTTACAGAACAGACTATTTTCTTTTTTTCTTTTCTCTCCTTTTATGTTTTCAGCTCAGGTCCCAGGATTGAGCATGTGAATGTATGTTATGTATGTGTGGATAAACATGTGGTTATGTATAGTATCTAATCTCAGAAGTCCCTGTCACTTGCTGACATTATATAAGACCTGGATCTGCCTGATCACACTTGTGCTGACATTTTACACATGCAATATTTGACAGGTGAACTGTGCAAGAGAAAGCACCATCTGTCAGGGTTAGCCTCCTGCCGCATCTGCTCAACACGCTGCATTGTACAGTCAACACACTCTTCATACACACACTATGTGGATTACACACTGAAGGACTAAAAAAGATGGAGCATAATCAGTATTAGATGAAGAGCTGGGCAGATAAGTGTTGGACTGTTAGCTTTGCTTTGCTGTGCATGTATGCCATTATCTCAGTAGAGGAAAATCATGCTTATCAAAAATGAAAGATTGCTACAGTCCCTTGACTCCTGGCATCGTAATCACTTCAATCCATTCCCATCCGTGTTCGTGGATATGTTGACACGTGAAGCGATGTGATGCATCACACTGTATGACTAATTAAAATCAATTGATCCGTTTAAGCATGGTATCATTTCTGAACAAGCCCACTGGGAGTCGAGGCATTAGCCCAATCTGATGCCTCACTGCGTTGCTGAGACATAATCTGTCTTGTATTCTCTCTCTCTCACTCTCTCTCTTTTTTTTCTTCCTGTATACTCAACATGCACACTCCCTCTCTTTTGCCCTCTGTAACACTGGACTCCTCTCCATCGCTGTCTTTTTGTGTGTGTGGTGGAATGCAACGTGATAGCTTCTCTTTCAATGACACATTCCTCTCTGGTGAGTTCAGGTGTCATTATAATCACCGCTCAAGCAGTTCTTTGTCCAGGCTAAGCCTCAGCAAAATGCTTCCGAATTTCTGCCCAGTCAAAGAAACACAGCGAGCACTTGTATCCCTAGACACCTGTGTATGCATTTTTATTCCTCAGCTAAATTGCACTTCTTGAGATGAACATGAACTTTTTCCACATTTGCATATATACGCATTTCTCTCTTTGTTATCTAGTCACATTACTCACTTTCTCCCTCCTGTACTTTAATTTTGACCCTAAAGTGCCTATGAGAGTCCTCACAGAGAGTAGAGGAGCATATGTATATGAGGCTTGCACTCATTACAATTCATTTTATGCATACCACTCAGTTCCCTGATTGTATTAGGTGACTAATCTGTATTGTTACACATTGCAGTGCCGTTTAAGCCCTTTCCCCACACACATCATGAACTTTGACTCTTAGTCGGATTTAATCTGACCTCACAAAGGACAAGCTCTTTTTTTCCCAAGCACATCAAGAATCGACATCTTTCTAAAGAGATTTATCAAAGCAGACTAGTCAAAACCTCCACAGATTTGTGTTGATGTAATTTAAGTAATTAGAGTCTTAACATTTCTTAATTCCTATTCTGTAACAAAATTTATTTTCAGAAAATGTTAATATTAATAGAAACGACAGTGGTTATATTAGGTCGCTGATCCACACACTTAAAGAATGAACATAATTGATGCTCACATTATTTTGCATTATGATGCTAGGCTCCATACACTCCAAGCTCCCATCATTGAACCCGGATTCAAAGCCAATAAGATCATCAATAACTTCATCCACGGGAAACTAAAGAAAAACAATGATTACACTGTAGCACATTTGCCATGCTCAAATGTCCCTTTTTAGCTTTATCTACAAAGGTTAATAGTCATTAAATCAATGTAGAGTAGAACAGTGCAGAGGAAAAGATATGCTGCTTCCTAATCCAATAACAAGTATTTCATCATCTCCACACAAGAAGATTGCAGCATAATGGAAATGTCTCTTATCAGATTAGTGAGCCCTTTTGCTTTGGTATTGATCAGTGCTACATGTTTGATATTATTGATGAGCAGTGTGGGGAAGAATGGGGGTTGGAGCATGGTACTCACCTCAGTGTCGTGGCTGTTGGCAAGGGTGAACAGGGTGACGGGGCTGCCAGGCGTGCTGTTGTCGCTGACAGGTGTCATATGGCCATTACGCATGACAGGCATTGTGCCCAGTGCCTGGCCCGGGTGTTGGTGGGCCTGGCCGGGAAGCTTGGTGCCTAGAGTCAGGTACTGTTTGACCTGCTGGGCCTGGGCTTGGTGGAGATGGTACTTGGAGGTCTCCAGGTGGTTCTGAACCTGGGGATTGAGAGGCATGGTCAGTATTACACATTGTACTTTCAGGCTTATGAAGTTTACATTTTGCATAAATAACATGTAATAGTCATTTTATGAGAAAGCACCATATAAAAATCTCTTATTGACTTTTTTTTCTAAAAACAGATTTCATTTATTACAAAACATTTAACAATCTGTAATGAAATGCTAGGATGTAGATGGTAGTCATCTCCCTCCAACCTGATGTCTGAGGCCATTTCTCAAGATGAATCTCATTGCCATACCTGACCTTCAGCCAACAGATAGCTTCAAAAATCTAAATCACAAGGCAAAACAAGTCCTTACACTGGCAACTTGGGCTCCGTCTCGCATCATGTAGTAGCTACAATCAGATAAATGTGGCATTCTCAGAACCCGCGTGTCGTCTGCAGCTCTGACAAGGAACTCTACTAGGATCCCAGGCTAATGTTATCTGCTGAGTGGATACGTTGTGACTCTCTCCTCCTCTCCAGCACTCTTTATAAACCGACTGGGTGTAGTAAAAGACCTAATTAACAGGGAGGCTGGCTTGCCCTTTTATGGCCTAGTGTGGTAATCACATCAAACACAGAGAGCCATCAGAATACTGATCTGGTTGGTTTGATCACCATAGGATTCCTGTGTTTTGCCTATATCACCAATTCAAGAGGACTGCCCAATTCTGTTTGTGTGATGTAGTCTGTCCCCAAGCTGCCCCCCCTCCACAGCCCTCTTCCACTTCTGCTTCAGGGGCTTGAAAACAAATGCTGCTTGTTGTGTGTGGTTTCTCAGTAACCCTAGGGCTCATCTTAGACACAGTGCTCTGAGGACCATTGTCCTCTGTCAGTTCTCAAAAACTAACTGTCAAGAACTGGACCCTTATCTTATTTTAGTCCATAACACATTGTAAAACTATATATAGGATGGACCTATTCACTTTTTGGGAGACCAGAATGACCCCGTTTTGTCTTTGTGTTGTCTGAGTTCACAAAGGGCCAGCTGTGAATTTACCCGAGGGCGGCTGAGGCTATTTCTAGAACATCCAAAAATAACTTTTATTGCCATGTGGCTAAAAATATACTCGGTGAATGTCAAGCTTATTTTGCCTAATTTTTTTTTTTCAAAATTACTTTACAGGCATGATTATTTGTATGTTGATAATGTTGAGATTTTCTTTCACTTGTTTTAGACTAAATTAATCTGACCAGCAGACCATACTGGACCTCAGAATTTCATCCAAAACTACTGAAATTAAAATTTTGTGACAGACATTTTTTTTCTACTTTCTGGGCATTGTGTCATTTGTGCCAAAATGACTCAGTAATGTCCCAGCTATCAAAAATCAGATTGAAATGCATTACGAGTTCACATCTCTTTTTTTACATGAATCAGATTTTTCTCTGTAGGAAAAGGTTGACCAATCTCCAGTGTTTCAGGATGATATTTCCAGTAAACTTGGTGGTTGGGATGTTCAGGCTGCCGGTGGTTTTGTAGGAGTGAATCCTTTGCTGTCTTGTATTATTATAAATGTAGGAAATATAGATGCAGTAATAAAAGTTGAAACTTTTGAAAAGTTGACTTTAAATAAGTCTTCACTACTGCAAAGAAAACATTTTGTATGCTTCTTCACAGGAAAAAATTCTGATATAAATTTCTACATCTACTCAACTGATGCAAAATGATATTTGCAATAAAAAATCACAGATTTGCACAGATTTTTAAGAGTAGTTGAGCTGGTAGACCTCCAAATATAGTAACACTAGAAAAGTTTTTTGTCTGTTTTTTTTTTTTTTTAATATTATTTTTATTTTTATTCTATATTAACTGTGCAATAGTACAGATGATTTTGTACAGGGGATGCACAGCTGTAGCTTAAGTAACTTAATTTTGTTTATTTAACTCACTCAGATAAGGAATGCTGCACTGGCTGTGCACAGAATGAACACACACAAATACACACACACACACACACACACACACACACACAAACACACACTTTCACCAGTGTTATAGGACAGCCTCTGCTCTTAAAATTATGTCCCATGTCATGCCCTTAGGCTTAGGACACTACAAGTCATGTTTACACCCAGTAGTTAAGTTTTAAGGTACTAAAAATAATGACATGCTGCAAACTTCAAATCTAAGGACTAATAAGATCTCCTGCTTAAACTGCATACACAATGTAGTCTTGCACAAGTCAATCCAGCAGTTTGTTCTTTAACATGGTATTACTAAATTCCATGAGAAGTAAGAATCAGTAATAAGTGACAGATGTAAATAAATGACTATTTGCATTACCTTATTGGTTTATAGCTTCTAGAAATGTTAGTCCACACATCAGGCTTCCAGACAGGCACTGAGTGTGAACTGGAAGTGGGAATGTAATCTATATTATGGTGCAGACGTTGCTCAACTCTGTTTCAGTATTAGCCAAGTTCTTG